>JACEEZ010015425.1:0-117500 GCA_016584305.1 Chionoecetes opilio | reverse complement strand
GCATATTCTACCCTTAGTGCACCAGACACCTCAAATCATTTCGCTATTTTACCTATTGGAACAAAAAGAATCTCATGACCTCTAATAATGTTTGTGAGAGTAAACAATCCACTTCGCGTTAGGGCCAATTCTTGCCTCCAAACTATAGTCTCTGCCTGACAGTAATTCATCATATCTTGACCTCGCCTGAGTAGTGCACGTATCAACACTTAGCAAACCTTCGTTATTATCAAAATTATGTTGTTCATCGCAGAAAGGCTCACTTTCATGTTAATTTTTACTTATCATTTTCTATCTTGACATCTATGGATTGACGTGTCATGGTGAGTACAACTCAAGGAACACATATCACAACTTGCATAGAAAGTTATATTACTGTTTTACATTGAAATCATGGCATGCACAAATACCACACACATCTGAAGGTTGCTGAAGTCAACATTACTGCCTTTGATTGCCCGCTATGTTTACTGTATCTCGCGGCTTCGCGCCTCACCCACCACTGTCTTGTCACTGAAAGGCAGCCATCGCCGCAGAAGATAAAGGTTAAAAAGGTAAAGGTCAGACAAAGGAATGCTTACTCCCCCTGGATAGTGCAGACAGACGTCGTGCTGGCCATGCTAAAGGCTGCTTCATCTTTACGCGATAACCCATATAACTTCATTCACTCCTAGCTTCGTATAGAATGACTCATTTCATGCCTGCTATACACTACCAAATTAACTTTCCGCTCTGAAGCATGCATCTAGGTCATGTTGTAGAGAAATGGAGAGTCAATACTGATGAATACTTTATATGTTAGCTTCAGTGGGGATTGTGAGTTTACGGGAGCTTTCCAAGATTGCTGCCGCAATCCATGAGTGAGGGATGGTGGTGTGCGGACTCAGTTTAGTGGGGAGTCCGTACACTACCAGTACCATCGCTCACTCATGTGAGTCACACTCTAATTTAGTGTCGTTTGGGTGGTAAGGAATAAGGCTTTTGGTGCTAATAATAGGAATGTTAATACCAATATTGTACACTGCCGGGAGCAAACTCTAGGTACTCTAGGCAAACTCTTGCACCTCTCATCAACTTTACCTTAGAGGGCAAGTGCATTAGAGGACACAGCCTTCAACGTGGTAAAGGCCCACAGGCGCTATAAGCTCGAACGCAAAAATTAAATAATTAATACATAAATAAATAAAAAATATAGCTAGGTATACATGCAATTATATATATATATATATATATATATATATATATATATATATATATATATATATATATATACAGGGTGTAACACGAGTTTATGCAAATATTGATACAGGTGAAAGAACATGTAATTCTAAGCACAAAATATTCTATAACCATATGCTTTTTGAAGCTTCCTTTAGACGTGAGATGAAGTTAGAAAAATTAGCGCGGCCAGTAATTTCACCATGGCAGGCGGCTGCCGCTCGGTGACATTTTGAATGATTTAATCATAATGTTTACTAGTAATGGAGCATTACATTATCTTATAACAACACAATTGGTATTAATGGACATGTTATTACTAAATAAGCAGTACATGAGAACAGCAGGGCTGTAATAAACAATACTGTAGAAGGCTACATGGCATTGTGTCAGGGAGGGGTAGGATGGAACACGTGACTCAGCTGATCGGCGTGAGGCCTCGCAGCCTAGTCCCTCCTTCCTCCCCCGCCCCGACGCATTGCCACTTAGCCTTGTACAGTATTGTTTATTACAGCCCTGCTGTTCTCATGTACTGCTTATTTAGTAATAACATGTCCATTAATACCAATTGTGTTGTTATAAGATAATGTAATGCTCCATTACTAGTAAACATTATGATTAAATCATTCAAAATGTCACCGAGCGGCAGCCGCCTGCCATGGTGAAATTACTGGCCGCGCTAATTTTTCTAACTTCATCTCACGTCTAAAGGAAGCTTCAAAAAGCATATGGTTATAGAATATTTTGTGCTTAGAATTACATGTTCTTTCACCTGTATCAATATTTGCATAAACTCGTGTTACACCCTATATATATATATATATATATATATATATATATATATATATATATATATATATATATATATATATATATATATATATATATATATATATATACGCATAAATATATGAGTGTATGACTACACTGAGTTAAACAGTGTTAACTTGTGTGACACAGCAGATAAACTTGTTCACACATGTTGAACGACGTTAAGGAGCATGAACATGTGGCTTGGTTCCAAGGAGGTTAAATAGCTAAGCTATTTTCAACACCAATTGCAATTTGCAAAGAGAAGTTGACATTGATTGAAATTATAATGTAAGATAATAATTATAGACATGTTCAAACGAATAGAATGGACCAATTTACTCACACCTAAAACACGGAGTATTATAAAGCTTTGGGTGCAATATAGGCTACATATCACTGTACTCATATTCTTTTTGCTGAGAAATGCACCATAAATGAAATATATGGCCTTTTTGGGGCCAAAATATCACAACACGGCGGAACGCGCTGTCATTGGTTGTGACGTAGTAACTGCAAACTCAGATCTCGCCTGATCAGCTGATCGGCTTGTTTTGGCTCAGCAAACCGCAAATTATAGTTTTATTTTACTAACCTAACTAACTTGCATTACCCCTACTACCGCAAGATGACCAGTAATCCTCCTTCAAGTGATGTAGTAGGTATTCACTGTGTTTGTGAATATGTAAGTTGTAGTTTATAAGGAAAAAGTGGATAGACAGAGCAAAGTGGCCCGTGACACCAGACAAGTGATGACTTCTGGGATCGGCATTCCTTATAGGGAGCTTAAATGAACCTGCAATGACATGTAAAGCTAGACAGATAGACGAACTCATAGAGGAACAGGTAGAAATGTATGGCTTTCTTTCCCCACATAAGCAAAACATACACCCTTCGTCACTCTACTCACCACTACAACCTTTACTAACCATACATTTCTACCTGTTCCTCTATGAGTTCGTCTATCTGTCTAGCTGTACATGTCATTGCAGGTTCATTTAAGCTCCCTATAAGGAATGCCGATCCCAGAAGTCATCACTTGTCTGGTGTCACGGGCCACTTTGCTCTGTCTATCCACTTTTTCCTTATAAACTACAACTTACATATTCACAAACACAGTGAATACCTACTACATCACTTGAAGGAGGATTACTGGTCATCTTGCGGTAGTAGGGGTAATGCAAGTCGGTGTATTAGTAGGTAGTACATAATAGTAGCGGCCGCTTGACAGCTGTTTTGCTCTGTTGTTTGTGCTTATGACGTCACAACATGGCGCCAGTCGTTTTAGAGCGTATACATTTTCCTGCACTTAAATTGGCTGTATCATCAAAAATACTGTTCACATAGAAAAATCAACATCACTGCCCAACTATATGAGGCTTGAAGATGTCAAATCAATCCTTACCTCAAGTAGAGTAAATTGGTCCATTCGTGCTTACACGTGCATAATGAAGGATTTTCTCCATAATTTAAGATATAACCTTCAGTACTTAAATATTTATTCTGCTATGATTACAAACAAATAGGACGTGACACAGATTTTTAGGTGCGTCGAGTTGACTTGAAAAATAATAATATCGAGGGTCCTTTGTTCATATTTGCCTGCAGAAAAAAGAACCCATTTAGGTACTGAAGCTTATATGGGATTCTTATATGGGAAAGACAGCTTCATTATGCACGTGTAAGTATGAATTCTATAATTCTATTCATATGAACATGTCTTTATTATTATCTTACATCATTGCAATCAATGTCAAATTGATCAAATTATCTTTGCAAATTGACGTTAAATAGCATTGTTACTCCTTTGCCCCAGGTTTTGGGGATGAATTAAAAATTATGGCGCTGATAGGTATCTATAGGTGTCTACAACAGCTAAGATGATAAGCCTACAACAGAGATGGAGCCAAGCTAAAAATATGGCTTCCCATAACCCAGTAAACAATTAAAGTAAGCAGAAATGCTGATGTGAAATGTGAATACACCTACGTTACACTTATGTATACTCGTAGCTTTACACAAATCAAAATGTCAAAATGATTATCCAGGCAAGCAGAGCCCGCGATAGCAGCCCATGAGACAAATACTATAGCGTGCGGTCTACCGGGACATTTGCACTAGATCAGTGGTTCTTAACCTCTGGGTTCGATCGAACCCCAGGGGTTCGGTGAGCCAGTCTCAGGGGTTCGGCGGAGGCCCTCCGAAAAACATTGCTATTTTGCTATTGTTATAATTCCAGATTATTCGCCAAAGTAAATTATACGCAAAATTAACGTAAATTTAAGCAGCGCGGTGGAGGGAGTCATGTGTGGGTGTGTATAAGTGCGTGTGGTCGCCCGCCTCTCTCACTTCCGAACAGTGATGTATACGTATAGGGGGGGGGGGGGGCACGGCCTCGTTTGGCCATTGAATACAAATTAGTGCAATATATTCCTCCTGAGGCCTCAAAATGCCCCCAAATATGCTTGATTTTCTACAAATTTCCTGACCCCTTCCTCAGACCCCCCAGCTGTAGAGGCTCACTTCGCTCGCCCAACCCCGTCTTAAAACAATCCTGGATTCACCTCTGTGCCCCCACCCCCATTTCCGAGGACCTATATATGCCACTGCTTCAGAGTCCTTCCTTCTTCCCTTCTTATTATCCAAATAAACACTTGAATTTTGAGGCAATTTTTCTCTAATTTTTGCATCAATTAAATCAAAATGTATTCTTATTAATCAAATATTTCTTGAATTTTGAAACAATTCTTCTTTAAATATTGTTTTTTTCTTCTTCACATATTTGAGGGGTTCGGCCAGTGTGCAGAGGTTTTTGTTAGGGTTCGGTGCCTCTGATAAGGTTAAGAACCAATGCGTGACTATAGCGTGCGGTCTACTGGGACATTTTACACTATAGCGTGCGGTCTACTGGGACATTTTACACTAGCGTGCGGTCTACATTTCTTACTCTCTACACTCCTACACTTCAGGCTGCAACTTACTATTGCTATTGTCTATTATACAGTAGAGTATTATAGAAAAACAAAACATACAAACAAAAGAAAGTTTCCTTTTTTTTTGCATAACACTACCACATCGATGACAAGACTGTTTTTTGTGGTGCGTCGTCCAGAAGATTGCTTTCACATATAAAGGTAAATGCCGTTTCATCTGTCAAGATGACACTTCTGTATGTAGAATTCTTTCAATAGCATTGTAGAGGGTTGTAGAGGGAAGTGTGTCAGACTGATGTTCTCGGATTGAATTTTAGGAGGATACTGCGACATTACTTCGTTGATCCCTATTCCCCATGGTATACAAGGTTGAGTAGAGTCCCGGTACTTAGGTCAGGTCAGATCAGGAGTGCTCTTGTCAGACTGCACATTACAGCTATGCGATAGTCAAGTCAGGTCAGATCAGGTGGGATCTTGGTAGACCGCACATTAGGGTACCGTAGACTGCAGACCCCGATGTAGACCGCACGCTATAGTAGCACCCAAATTTATGTAATTCTGAAGGTATAGGCCATCTCTTATCATCATGACAAGTTGACAACCTATAGGTTAAATAGGAGGAGGTGGCATGCCGCGCATTCCCTGTGCGACAGTGTGCGTGCTATCGGGTGAAGCCGCTCGCCCCGCCCCAATGCGGGGAGATTGACTCAAGGGCAAGGCCAAAGCCGTCTGTATGTAAAAGCCTGCGCCTGGGAGAGCGAGATGGACGTGACGTCAGTAGCAGAGTCTGCTATGCGAGTCAGTAGGAGCCGAGCTTTCTGCGTGTGAGGATGTACGGGCGGTACGGCTCTCATTGCACCCACCTTTCACCCACTGTTAACTCTTCGCCATTTAATATTTTGCTCAAAAACATTTTACATGGAGAATATGAATAGAAGCGGAATTTAATTCGCTTTCCATTGATATATTTCGTTTACTGATAAATGAATTGGCAGCATGCATAAATTAGCGTTAGCTAAATACATAACATCATGAAATCGGGTAATTTCCTATCTAATATATGTTTATCAGTATAAAAGATATACTGTTATCTTTGGAAATGTTTGTTCTATAATATTATCAAATAAAAAACCGTAAAACACACTAAAGAAATGCCATTATGAGACTCAAGAAATATGCATGAACTTAAACTCTTCGCCATTTAATATTTTGCTCGAAAATATTTTACATGGAGAATATCAATAAAAGCTGAATTTAATTAGCTTTCCATTGATATATTTTGTTTTCTGATAAATGAATTAGAACCATACATACATTAGCGTTAACTAAATAAATAACATCATCAATCGGGAAAAATTACCCGATTTCATGATCCTTTTAGTTAGTTAACGCTAATTTATGTATGGTTCTAATTCATTTATCAGAAAACGAAATATAGCAATGGAAAGCTAATTAAATTCCGCTTCTATTGATATTCTCCATGTAAAATGTTTTTGAGCAAAATATTAAATGGCGAAGAGTTAAAGTTCATGCATTTTTTCTTGAGAGTCTCATAATGGCATTTCTTTAGTCTGTTTTACGGTTTTTTATTTGATAATATTATAGAATAAACATTTCCGAAGATAACAATATATCTTTTATACTGATAAACATATAATTAGGTAGGAAATTACCCGATTTCATGATGTTATGTATTTAGTTAACGCTAATTTATGCATGCTGCTAATTCATTTATCAGAAAACAAAATATAGCAATGGAAAGCTAACTAAATTCCGCTTCTATTGATGTTCTCCATGTAAAATGTTTTCGAGAAAAATATTAAATGGTGAAGAGTTTAAGTTCATGCATATTTCTTGAGAGTCTCATAATGGCATTTCTTTAGTGTGTTTTACGGGTTTTTATTTGATAATATTATAGAACAAACATTTCCGAAGATAACAATATATCTTTTATACTGATAAACATATAATTAGGTAGGTAAACTTGTCATCTCGGTGGCCTCGTACAGACTCAGTCCGTGACGTCATAAATCTCAGGTGCAGGCCTTTATAGATTGAGACGGCCTTGGCAAGGCTAAGGGAGGACTTAACTCTCTCTCGGCTTTGCATTGACTCATTTAAACATTGCGATTTCACGCGTCGACTCAGTGCACTTCCAATTGATTGATTGATTTAATGCCTAAAATGGTGAATGATTGCACTTTCAAGCTTTCTACTAATTGATACACAAAAATAAATGGAAAATATGACTTGCTTCGGTATAGTTAACATTTAGACATTCTTTATTGATTATATATATCATAGAATAAAATGTTTTCTCATCACCGCATTATTCAAGGAAATAACACGGTCTTGTTTTGTACACCGCACTGTCCGCACAAATATACACTGATTTTCTTGAAAAAATAAGTAAATTTTGCATTATTTCCTAAAGCCCCCTCCCTACACATTCCATAATCGAACCACGATCGCGCAAACAATGCAATGAGTAACGCCGTCATGGTCCTGGTTATGGGTCCATCGTGACCGAACGCACTCGGCCGAGGCCACGCAAAGTTAATGCATGCACTACAAAATCGGGAAGCTCCTCGATTGTTGTACCCAACGCAGCGCTATCGTAAGTTTATCGTGACGCTATCGTTATCTATGTAGAAGCTACGTGACGCTATCGTGATCTTCGTATGTCTATCGTGACGATAAAAAACCGTTACACCCGCCTTCATCCCTACCTTCCCCCTCTTTTCTGCACCCTCTTCCGCCTCCACCCCCCCTTTCTCATTCAGAGAAATCTCATCTCATCTCAGACAGACAGACACACCCAAAACAGGTACTCAGTGAATGCTTACATACAAGTAGATATTTCCTGAAGCCTCATTCTGCTTGAACTTGCGTTTTTTTATGAAAAGACGATTTTTAAAGATTGAGTTTTCAAATATTCAATTGTTTTGCCAATATTTTCACCAAGTGCAGACAAATAAAATGATAAACTACATTTTTTATTAAGAACTGTTTCAGTTGTTGTATTGAAGGGTAATTCTGATATGTCCCAAAGAAGTACAGGGAATTTACGGTAAATGATAGATCATTCAGCCTGAAAGTGCTGAGGATGTGAGATGCGCGAGGGACATCTGGCGGCTTAGCTTTGAAAACTCCCCATACTTACACTGAAAGTTGATGAGGATAGCATATGCATTTCCGTAATACCAACTTTTACACTTAAGAGTAACATTTAGGAGTAAATATTAATTGTAAGTGAGGATCCGGGCCCTGAACTCTTGGGTTCCGTGAACTGGTTCTTGAAATGTCGCAAATGGAAGAGGCCTTATATACATATGCTCTGTCACTTGGAGCCGTAACTTTCTTGCAATCATACTTCACTTGAACAACAATACTGATGTACCTCATATTTATCACGTTCTTAATAATCATGTATAAGACATAAATATGTACTACTGATATTCATTCATTTATACGAAGGTTGTGATTAACATGGAGATTGAAGTGTATGGGATATGTATGTGAGTAATTCATGATACTATGAAAGTAACTTCATTACTGAGAGGGGCTCTTATGTGGAGTAAACTAAAAAAAACGATTTACGATAAAATTAATAGTCATCCATGTTGCCCACACGAGAAAAAATGTAAATATATTAGTACATGGGACCTCTGGCCTCTGCGTCTATGGGCCTATTCATGGAGACTCTTGCGGAATCTTGCAAACTCGTAGCAAATATTAGCTAGATGCGTGACTAATCATAACAATGCGAGACTATATGCGTGACTGCTCGTAGCAAGGCGTAGTAGTCGTAGCTACTCTTGACATGATATGGCGTCAAAGATTGAACTCGTGGACATAATTCGTGGCTACTCTTGGCTTAGTTGGCTACTCTTGCCACTCTTGGTTACTCTTTGGTGACTCTTGGTTGAGTCACTACGAATAGGCAAGAGTCGTTACGATAAACGAAGAGTCGCTACGAGTTGATACTAATAGTTACGACCCGACTACGCATCCGCTACGCATCCAAAAGTCGTGACCGTTGCGAGTCACGAGTACCTACGAGTGCGCCCACGTGTTTTCGCGAGTAACGAGCGGCCACAATTCAGCGCGCTACTCTAGAATGTGCAACAATGACATGCGATATTGCATACTATTACAAGTATCGATAGTAACCATATAAAGTGTATGTGTTCGTGTGTTTGTATTTGTGTGTGTGTGTGTGTGTGTGTGTGTCTGTGAGCTTTTGTGTGTGTGTGTGTGTGTGTGTGTGTGTGTGTGTGTGTGTGTGTGTGTGTGTGTATTCTTCTAGTAGTTGTATTTTACAGGGCCTGAGCAACGCTCCTATGGCCCCGTCTCCATATCAACTTTTTTTTTTATCATTCATCCTTAGTGCTTAGTTTTGGCCGAAGCCAGCACCCCGGAGAGCAGGTCACAAACCCCGGCTAACACCCGGTACCCATTCACTGCTGGGTGGACAGGGGCTCGGGTTTTAAGGAAACAGCCCATCTGTTTCCGCTCCGCCCGGGGATCGAACCCGGGACTTCTCGGTTGTGAACCGAGCGTGCTACCACTACACTACAGAGTACCCTACTCTGGTAGTGTGTGTGTGTGTGTGAAAGAGAGCATGGTTAAAAGCGGGCAACGATAACTATGACTATGGCAACAGAGCTCTCCTGAGTGACATTCAGTGTTCAGGAGATAACTGACCCCGCGCCCCCGGCCAACCCCTCGGTCTAAATACCCTTTGACGTCACGATCCAGTGGGCGAAGCACGGGTTAGAAGTGGACTGACCCTCTCTTGAAAAGACCCTGAGTGTACCCTCCCTTCTTGCCTCGCTTATTTACGTGTTTTTGGGTGTTGCAACTGCATACCTCGTGGTGATAAAGTGAACTGAGGACTGTTTATCATAGAGACAACAAGTGAACATTGTCTGGTGATTGTGTAATCGGCTTCAGTATTGTGACTGGACAGATAAGAATAGGTCTCTAATAAAGGTACCCTGGTCTGAATCATTCAACCCTGAACTGTTCTCTCTCTCTCTCTCTCTCTCTCTCTCTCTCTCTCTCTCTCTCTCTCTCTCTCTCTTTTCTCAGTTTGCCTGCTTGTCATCTCCATGTAGTAAATCTGCAGGTTAATTCATGCCACCCACACCAATTCACTATAGTTTTCACGAGGCTAAACTCCTATGTTTCATATGAAAAATAACATTCGTTTGTTTCGTTTGCGCATGGCCAATACTCGTTAATGGTTACGAGAGACATCATGGGTCCTAAATGGCGACTGACTAACCAATTTCAAGTTAAACACTTATCCTCGCAACAATTATGTTCCATACATCTCCCTTTCACGCACCTCCACCACACAAATTTATCTGGAGAAAAGTTAATACTAAATATACATTTCACGTGAGGTACCGCGCAGATCAGCCCGTCTTGGTGAGGCCAAAAGATCCTGATTGTCTGCTGCTCAAGGTCTATTGATCCAGCGTAAATGACCCCCGAGGCACGGTAATCGCCGGACTCCACGTCAACTGCTTATCATCCCCTCAGGGGGCGTGATTAGGGTGTCGTGATAATGGGTCACGAGGCCTTGGTGAGCTATGCTTCGCTTGCACACTTTCACACACGCGCAAGCTTCTGCGCACACACACACACATATTCACAGCCTCTGTGGTCTGATCGGATGCGTCTTCGCCTGCTGTTCAGTAGGGTCGGCAGTTCGAGCCCCCGCTCTGGGTCGAATCCGTTGACAGCACAGGTTGTTACTGTCTCCCTTGAGCAAGCGGATGGAAGGTTTGTGGTGAGTGAGGTCGAAGCATTACCCAAAGATCGGTCACTATGAGCTCTAAGCTCTTAACAGCAGTGGCTTAGCTAGGTATCTATCAATGGGGGGGGTACCTGGGGGTGCACAGCTGAGTATGGGTCGGCACTAGGCAAAGCCCCCTTCACACATTCCATAATCGAACCACGATAGCGCCAACAATACAATGCAATGCGACGTCATGGTCCTGATTATGGGTCTATCTCGTGACGCACTCGGCCGAGGCCACGAAAAGATAGACATACGACAATCGCATGCACATGCACTAAAAAATTGGGAAGCTCCCCGATTTTTGTACCCAAAATAGCGCTATCGTAAGTCTAACGTGACGCTATCGTAATTTATGTAGCAGCTACGTGATGCTATCGTGATCGTCGTATGTCTATCGTGACGATAAAATACCGTTACGCCCGCCTTCATCCCTACCTCCCCCCTTTTCTGCATCACCAACACCCACCCACAACTCCATCGCCACGTGGTGATACCGCCCACCCGCCACCCCCGTATAAACCCCCTTCACACATTCTATAATGGAACCATGATAGCGCCAACAATGCAATGCGCAGCGCCGTCATGGTCCTGATTATGGGTCCATCATGACCGATCGTGACGCTCTTGACGCGCTCGGCCGAGGCCACGAAAAGTTAGTGCATGCACTAAAAAATCGGGAAGCTCCCCGATTTTTTGACAAGCTCCAACATAGCGCTATCGTAAGTCTATCGTGACGCTATCGTTATCTATGTAGCAGCTACGTGAAGCTATCGTGATCGTCGTAAGTTTTATCGTGACGAGGTGTCATGAGAAAAACCGTTAGTGTCACGATAGCCCTAATAATATGCATAATGCGTCACGATAAACGCAAGCATGAGTCACGATAGAGCTAATACCGTGTCACGATTGTCCTAGGAAGACGTCACGATAACCCTGAGCATACGGAGATTGCGTCATGATAGTGCTAAATATGGGTCACGATAGTCACGACAGACCAACGAATGCCTGGTGAGGCATGTTGGTATATTTATTGACGCTATCGTGATACCTTCATGACACCATCGTGGCACTATCGCGGTTATCGTAGCTCTATCGTGACGACAAAATGATAGTTACTTTTCCATTCGTGACGTAGTCTTACAGCTATCGTCGTAATACCTTCATGACACCGTCGTGGCACCATCGTGGCACTATCGTGGTTATCATAGCTCTATCGTGACGACAAAATTACAGTTAGTTTTCCATTCGTCTCGTAGGCTTACAGCTATCGTGATACGTTCATGGCACCGTCGTGGCACTATCGTGATCATCGTAGCTTTGTCGTGACGACAAAATGACCGTTAATTTTTTATTCGTGACGTAGTCTTACAGCTATCATGACTCCATCGTGACCATCTTACGACCGTCATGACACATACTTACAGCCAGTGTGACATTGTTGTGAGGCTATCGTGGTCTGCGTTAATCGTGGTTAAATTTAACGATAGCGTCAATAATTGAATTAGTGGCGCTATCGTCGTTCGATTATGGAATGTATGAAGGGAGCTTCAACCACTCATATCCTCACCACCACCACCCCCTACTCCATCACCCCCCCCCCCCGTTTCCCCACCAACACCAACACCCCCTTCTTTATCACAACACAACACCCCCCCCCCGTTTCCCCACCAACACCCCCTTCTTTATCACAACCCCCTCCCCGTTTCCCCACCAACACCAACACCCCCTTCTTTATCACAACACAACACCCCCCCCCCCCGTTTCCCCACCAACACCAACACCCCCTTCTTTATCACAACACAACACCCCCTTCTTTATCACGACACACACACACCCGTTTCCCCCCCTTCTCCATCACCAACACTCACTCCTGTTTCTCCCACCTTCATCTCTACCCACCCTTCCTTCTCCATCACCAACACCCACTCCCGTGTGGGGCATGTTGCTAGCTCTTGACGCTATTGTGATACGTTCATGGCACCGTCATGGCACTATCGTGGTTACCGAGGCTTTATTGTGACGACAAAATGACCGTTTATTTTCCATTCGTGACGTGGTTTTACAGCTATCATGACTCCATAGTGACCATCTTACGACCGTCATGACACATACTTACAGGCAGCGTGACATTGTCGTCGGTTATCGTGGTCTGCGTTTATCGTGGTCAAATTTCACGATAGCGACAATAATTAAATTAGTGGCGCTATGATGCTATCGTGGTTTCATTTTGGAATGTGTGAAGAGAGCTTTGACAAGCGGAGGTCGCGCCACTCTGATGCCACACATAATGGTAGGCTATAGTGGCGTATTCTAATATCAGATCAGTGGTGGGTATTAGAGTATTACACGAAATACGGCAGGCATGGACAGTGGGGGGGGGGGGGGGGCACCTGGGAGGGCACCGGATTCTCCATATAATTATTACGCAACATCAAGCTATATTGTACATTTATTGCATTATGCGTAGTGTCATATTGCAACACACTCAGTTATCAGTTGTCTAGTAGCGTTTCAACATAAAGAGTTCTCTCAGGTACTTCCTTCACATTCTCTACACATCGCTGAGCACAGTAAACCAAACTGTATGCACTTGCATCTCTTGGTGCATCCTAGCTTGCAGTTACATGAAATGAGGTAAGAAGTTGTGATGGATCGGCTTCCTTGGTAGAAGGGACAGACCTCAGTGATTTCCCTGTCATGGACCATCCCCACTCTGTTGGCTCCAGGCAGTTTCCTAAACACCTACGGGGTAACGAGATTGCTTACAATACCATTCCGCCGCTCACCAGACCAAACGGGTCGGTGGTTGTCCGCGACAAGGACAAGACTGAGCTGTTGACAGCTCACTTTTCTTTAAAGATGTCAGTGCCAGACCCGTCACGCGAGCCCCTAGAGATAACATCCCTCACTAGGGCCTCTCTGGAGAGTCTCGCATTCAACACTAAAGAAGTAGAAAATCAGCTGCGGCAAATAGATCCCAAGAAGGCGTTAGGGCCTGACAGCATCAGCCCTCACCTACTAAAGGGATGTGCTACCCAGCTCGCTCCACCACTCACCATCATCTTCAACAACATTCTTTCCTCGTGCAAGTGGCCCACGCAATGGAAAGAAGCAAGAGTGGTGGCCATCCACAAAAAAAACAGCAAACGGAACCCATAAAACTACCGCCCAATTTCCCTCCTCACCACTGTTGGGAAAATCCTAGAGTCTCTCATCACCGCCAAGATCAACACCTTCTTGGACGCCCAACATCTCCTCAAACTCCAAGTAATTTGGTTTCAGGCAGGGAAGGTCAGCTGCAGACCTGCTTCTCCTTCAGTCTGCTTCCTGGAACCACTCGTTGGATAGAGGAATGGACACCTTTGTTGTGGTTTTGGACATCGCCGGAGCCTTTGACAGGGTGTGGCACCGAGGTCTCACCGCCAAGCTGAGGAGCCTGGTAGTGCGCAGCTACCTGCTGCAGCTCGTCCAGGACTATCTCCAAGACAGGACCTTACGGGTGGTGATCAACGGCCACACTTCCAGCCAGCAACCCATCCACGCCAGCGTCCCGCAGGGCAGCGTACTCGGGCCTCTTCCATGGAATGTCTACTACAATGACATTCTCCAGCTCATTCCTGAGGCCCAGGCCTACGCTGACAACTGCACCCTTGCCTTCACCTGCGACAGACCTGACTGGCAGGACACGGTGTGCCGCATCAACCTGGCATTGGATAACATCGTCACCTGGAGTAGTCGATGGCAGGTCAGCCTGGCCCCTGAAAAAACCCAGGCACTGCTTATCTCCCGCAGGCAAGGCAGTCATGAAATCCCCAACCCGCCTGCACCGGATATACAGCTTGAGGGCAGATAACTCCCGCTTCAGAGATCCATCTCCATCCTTGGGGTGGAGTTTGACGCGGGACTAACCTTCACCAGTCATGCCAAGAGAGTTGCTAAAAACTCGGCCTGGAGACTCAGCTGTGTCCAGCGCATCTCCCACCTTCTGGATGCCAAGGGGGTTGAGGTCCTGCACAAGACACAGGTACGTCCCCTCATGGAATACTCCCCCCTAGCATGGCCTTCCTGCCCGCCCTCTTACCAGACCACACTAGACCGCGTTCAGAGAAGAGCCCCGCGACTGGTTAACAGCAAACGTCCTCCCCTTCAGGACCCCTCCAGGAGCGCAGGGACGTGGCAGGTTTATGTGTCATGCACAAAGCACTAAATCTTCACACAACCCACCTGGCAGCCATCAAGTTCCCCAGGCCCCCGCCGCCTCTTCACTCCACCCATGTCGCCCCATACAGACAAGAGCAAGTGACTGTGCCCTTCTCCAGGACAGCACCACCTACGTTCCTTCTTATCCCGCTACGGCCGTCTGTGGAACCAGCTAGTTCACCAAACCGACCTCCACCACCACGCCTCGCTACAAGACTTTAAAGTAATCGTCCACCCATTTTTTTTTGCCTAATTATGTTGAATGTTCATTCAAATCACCTAATCCACCAAAAAATAATTGATTTCCAG
Organism: Chionoecetes opilio; assembly: GCA_016584305.1. Lineage (NCBI taxonomy): Eukaryota > Metazoa > Arthropoda > Malacostraca > Decapoda > Majidae > Chionoecetes > Chionoecetes opilio. Next base: position 102,218 of record JACEEZ010015425.1, on the reverse strand, counting down.
GCCTTATTTCCGTAAAAACACGACTTTTGTAAAAAGCGCGCGAAAAAAACTTCCTTCCCTCCAACAGGGCTACGAATATTATTGATGACGTCACAATAGGTGCTCAAATGTAAACAACAGTCGTCTGCCTGTGTGACACCTGTCGGCAAATGTGATGATGAGCGATTGTACTTCGGTGTCAGACAGTGAATCTGTCGGTGTTACAGATCTAGAGTACGATGCTCAATCTGAGACCGAAATAAATGACGCTGCTCGCGTATATGAGGAAAACGAACCTCAGATTGTGATGAGAGCCCAACCCTATATGTTTGAACCAGAATACGGGGCGGACGAACAGGTGTTGGCAGAACCTGAGGATCAGCAGGAGGCCTGGCACTTCTCCAAAACATGGATTGGTAAGTAAGGGAAACCATAATGTGTTTGTGGGAATCACAATGAAGGTATTTTCGAGAAAATCCTATGGTTAGTTTCGGAGCTACAGCCAAACGTCATTAAGCCCGGTTCCCACCATCCCGCTTGTACGGCCGCCATACAACAACAATGACGTCACCATCATCACCGCTTGAGTGGTATTTGTGGTAACTGGGCACAGTTGGCAACTCCGCTCGAGCGGACACCGCCGAGCGGGAGATGACTTGAATTTAACTTTGTACGGCGGCCGTACAGCGGTACGGCGGTGCGGTAGACTTTGTTGTGACGTCATTGTGACGTTATTGTTGTTGTACGGCGGCCGTACAAGCGGGATAGTGGGAACCGGGCTTTACTCGGAAACCACATATTAGCATTAACTATAGCATAGAGTTGGAAAATATGCGGGCGGGAAAGCAGACAGTGTGACAGCCAAGGGAGTGTTGTTGACTGTTTGTGATGCAGACTGCCATACAAGGCTACGCTATAGTGTGTGGCTACGGGATGTGTGGGTGGGTTGGGAGTGATGTAGACAGAGCCAAGGGAGTGTTGTTGACTGGTTTGTGATGCAGACTGCCATACAAGGCTACGCTATTGTGTGTGGCTACGGGTTGTGTGGGTGGGTGGGGGGTGATATAGACAGTGTGACATGACAGCCAAGGGAGTGTTGTTGACTGGTTTCTGATGCAGACTGCCATACAAGGCTACGCTATTGTGTGTGGCTACGGGATTCAACTTCCCGTTCCAATCTGCCCGAGTCCACCGCACAAATCTCTTCCACACATTTAACGCTGTCGTATCAGTCGAAAAGTTGTGCAAACTTCTCTGGAAAGGCACAGCTGTCTTGCTGCACCCATAAATGATGCATGCATATGGCATATCGCAAAAAAAATCTATCAGAAACACCCAAAAAATCTTCAAGTACTATATTTATCTCTTGTGTTTACGTGCTTCTGGATAGCGCGGGGAGAGGAGATCACGTCCTAAAGTGACGTCACCGAGCCATGGCGCATCGTCTGCAAGTCTTGAGGGGCGTTTTGGAAGCTCGGGGAATTTGCAGATTTTGATTGCGGATTATTTAAAAACGGCTGACTGGATGCAAAGTGACAAAATATTGTTGATATACTCGCTAATGGCTATAATTTGATTGCATTAAATCAGGAATGATGAAATGGTCTGGACGATTACTTTAAGCGGGGGTTGAAAAGCTGGTTGATGGCCTAGATCAGTGCTATTCAACCTGGGTGGACGGTCCACCTCAAGGTGGACGAGCCTGAGCAAGGGGTGGACGGCTGTCTTGGGGTGGACTAGAGTACCTTAATAATAGAGTAGTGACAACTCGATTTGTGGGCGCCATCTTAGCGCCAGGGCCTCTTCGTTCACTTTAGACCCGGGGAAGTTCTCAAGGCATTACCCCGCAGTATATCATGTTATACATGTATAAAGGATATACTGTTATCTTCGGAAATGCTTGTTCTATAAGATTATCACATAAAATATAGTAAAACACATTAAATAAAGGTCATTATGAGACTCTGAAGAAATATGGTGAACTTAACATTCACTTAAAACTCGTCGTCATGTAAAACTTTGTGGGACAGCTTATAAGATGGAAGATATCAATAGAAGCAGAATTTTATTAGCTTTCCATTGATATATTTCGTTTTCTGATAAACGCAGTAGTAGCATGTGTAAATTATCGTTGACTAAATAAATCGCGGCGGCCTCTCTCTCTCTCTCTCTCTCTCCGTGAAAGAGAGAGAGAGAGAGAGAGAGAGAGAGAGAGAGAGAGAGAGAGAGAGAGAGAGAGAGAGAGAGAGAGAGAGAGAGAGAGAGAGAGAGAGAGAGAGAGAGAGAGAGAGGGGGAGATATAAGTTATATATATGAGTGAGAGATATGAGAGTAACCAAAAAACTTTTCTAATTCTCTCTCTCTCTCTCTCTCTCTCTAAATATATATATATATATATATATATAATATATATATATGTATATATATATATATATATATATATATATATATATATATATATATATATATATATATATATATATATATATATATATATATATATATATATATATATACATATATATATATATATATATATATACATATATATATATATATAATATTATATATATATATATATATATATAACATATAATATAATATATATACATATATATATATATATATATATACATATATATATATATATATATACATATATATATATTATATATATATATATATATACATATATATATTTATATATATATATATATATATATATATATATATATATATATATATATATATATATATATATATATATATATTTATATATTTTATATATTTAGAGAAAGAGAGAGAGAATTAGAAAAAGGTTTTTAGTTACTCTCTCTCATATCAGATTCTCTCACTCATATCTTTCTCTTTCACGAGAAAGAGAGAGAGAGAGAGAGAGAGAGAGAGAGAGAGAGAGAGAGAGAGAGAGAGAGAGAGAGAGAGAGAGAGAGAGAGAGAGAGAGAGAGAGAGAGAGAGAGAGAGAGAGAGAGAGAGAGGGGCCGCCGCCGCGATTTATTGAGTTAACGCTAATTTATACATGCTACTACTGCATTTATCAGAAAACTAAATATATCAATGGAAAGCTAATAAAATTCTGCTTCTATTGATATCTTCCATCTTATAAGCTGTCCCACAAAGTTTTACATGACGACAAGTTTTAAGTGAATGTTAAGTTCATCAAATTTTTCTTCAGAGTCTCATAATGACCTTTATTTAATGTATTTTACTATGTTTTATGTGATAATCTTATAGAACAAGCATTTCCTAAGATAACAGTATATCCTTTATACATGTATAACATGATATACTGCAGGGTAATGCCTTAAAGTAATCGTCCAGACCCATTTTTTCTTTGTATAATTATGTTGAATGTTCATTCAAAATTCCTAATCCACAAAAAATTATTCATTTCCACGCCTTATTTCCCTAAACACATGACTTTTGTAAAAAGCGCGCGAAAAACAATAGCCCCATTCCAGCCGTGGCGGGAAACATGCTGGTGACGTCACAGCAGGAAGCCTCCCACCCCGGCCCATATACAAATACACGTAGTAGACTCAGAAAAAAATATAGTACATGAAGAATTTTGGGTGTTTCTGATATTTTTTTTTGCGATATGGCATATACTTGCATCCTGTATGGGTGCAGCAAGAAAGCTGTGCCTTTCCCGAGAGCTTAGCACCCATTTCCAACCTATACGGCGACGATATGTGTGCAGACGTGTGGAGCGGTGGGTAGTAGCAGGCGATGTGTGGCAGATTGTCTCACTGAGCGAGACTATCTGCCACACACCGCCCGCCACTACCCGCCGCTCCACACGTCTGCACACATATATCGTCGCCGTATAGGTTGGAAATGGGTGCTAAGCTCTCGGGAAAGGCACAGCTTTCTTGCTGCACCCATACAGGATGCAAGTATATGCCATTTCGCAAAAAAAAAATATCAGAAACGCCCTAAATTATTCAAGTACTATATTTTTGTCTGAGTCTACTACGTGTATTTGTATCTGGGCCGGGGTGGGAGGCTTCCTGCTGTGACGTCACCGAGCCGTGGTCCGTCGTCTGCTGGTTTTCAGTTGTGTTTTGAGAGCTCGGGGAATTTACAGATTTTGAATGCAGATCATTTAAAAACGGGTGACTGGATGCAAAAAGTGACAACATATTGTTGATATCCTCAATAATGGCTATATTTTGACTGCATTAAATCAGGAATGATGAAATGGTCTGGACGATTACTTTAAGAACTTCCCCGGGTCTAGAGTGAACGAAGAGGCCCTGGCGCTAAGATGGCGCCCAGTAGCGTTTAACATAGGGCCTATAAATTGCGTTACCCTCTATATATAGATACCCTAGGGTGGACAGGTGGGTGGACGAGATCATGCCCACGTGTCGGTATAGATAAGGGAAAATAAATCAATGGTATAAAACTAGGCAAAGTTGGGGATATTTTTACGAGAACTATAGGGAAAATAAATGGATTCAAACTGAATGCGAACAAATTTAAAAGCAATGTAGAAAAGAGGTGTTGTTCTGATTTTGAAGTCCTTGATACCTATATCAGAGACAGTGGCTGGGCACATGGTATACAGACAGCAGTGCAGACACTGGAGGTACGAATGTCCCCCTGGATTACCAGACACCTGACTTTAATGCAGGATTACCTTGACTTCTATTTCCAAGACACCTCAGACCTCCAACATGTGGAAGCTTCATCCATTCTCAGATGATGGAACTGATCATTTTGATGGCCTATTGGAGCTTCCAGTGGATTATTCTTAAAAAGCAGCTTTCAAAACATTTGGCCATCCTATGCATTGCATTTCTGGGTTGCCCTGCTTGATAGTCAGGACTACAAGGAGTAAGCTGAGAAGGCAACAGCCATGTTTGTGCAGATGCCAACGACATGTCTGTGTGAGCAAGGTTTCTCAAACTTAGTTTAAATCGAAAATTAATGCCATTCTGAATTTGGATCCTCTTATGCGGGTTGCACTTGAAAATTGTCTGATGCCTCGATTTAAGCTGATAGCAGACAAATTGCAACAGCAGCCAAGCCACTGATTTTTTTTTCTTAAAGGAAAAGGTTTTGTTTTCTGGATTACCAAATATAACACATATTAGGTGCAATTTTACATCAGTTTCATGAAGAAAAATGCATTTGCTGTGTAATTCCGAGGGTATGTTTTATTTTTCCTTGTATATTTATAGTTTTAGACTGCATGTGTTATTATACAAACTGTAAAATTTGTAGAATGAGTGAAACTGCCTTTTTCTACCTATATATTTTGTAGAATGATATAGTTAGATCTATAATTATGTCAGAGCCGTGAGATTTTACAGAGAAAATAATTGTGGTGGACAGCTCTTACCAAATCACTACTATATAGGGGTGGACGACATAAAAAAAAGGTTGAAGAGCACTTGCCTAGATTATTATTAAATATAAAATGTCGTTTATATTATATGTAGCTCTAGATAGCTCTAGTGTAAAACCTAGAGCTTTAGCTCTAATTATACCAAATGTACTAACAGTTTAAATATATAAAAAAACAAGAGAGAGAGAGAGAGAGAGAGAGAGAGAGAAGAGAGAGAGAGAGAGAGAGAGAGAGAGAGAGAGAGAGAGAGAGAGAGAGAGAGAGAGAGAGAGAGAGAGAGAGAGAGGAGAGAGAGAGAGAGAGAGAGAGAGAGAGAGAGAGAGAGAGAGAGAGAGGAGAAGAGAGAGAGAGAGAGAGAGAGAGAGAGAGAGAGAGAGAGAGAGAGAGAGGGAGAGAGAGAGGAGAGAGGGAGGGAGGAGAGGAGGGAGGAGAGAGAAGAGAGAGAGAGAGAGAGAGAGAGAGAGAAGAAGAGAGAGAGAGAGAGAGACGAGAGAGAGAGAGAGAGAGAAGAGAGAGACGAGAGAGAGAAGAAGAGAGAAGACGGATGAGAGAGAGAGAGAGAGAGAGAGAGAGCATGTGTGTATGTCATAAACTGTATACGTAATTACGTATACATGGTGTTACGTGTACAAATTTACAAAGCCATTCGGATTACCAAATTTCTGATCATCATACTTATAACGAGAAACTTCTGCTAGTAATATTAACATACGCCCAGACAAAACACACCAACATTCACGGAAACAACCTAATAATCCAGGACATTGTTTCCATGACCTTCAACGTTAATGAAGTCCTGAGATGTGCTGTAAGAACTTCCAGGTTGAGAGCATAGGCTTCCTCAGGCAACTTCTCGCGTTTGAACAAGTCACGTGGAGTATGGGCTACTATCTTTTTATCTTTCCCTATATCTACTGGGCTTTAATCCCTTGTGCATTAGCCATCCATCACTAGCCGCGCTTAATCGCTTGCCACCCTTGCAGGCCAGTACGTAAGTACATACTGACCGTGTGCACCATTTTAACACCACCACCAGACGCACACGCTTACCTGCTCAGTGCGTCCTCTGCAGGCTCACAGAGACGCACGACTGGGCTTCGGCAGTATATCTCTTGTCACTAAAATGCACACCGATAAGATTTTTCTATACATACATTATATACTTACATGCGCTTAGTGTGCGTTGAGGACTTTCACAACATACGATGCATGCAGCTTATCATGTAGCTTGTTACGCTGATGTTTGATGTTTAAAGGAGAAACGGTATACGTATGAATACAATGTCAAGTCAGCTGGAATAGCAAGCTGTGGTAGCGATCCAGACAGGAGCAACGGCTGCAACGCCGTACTGCAGTGCTTCACTGCCAGCGATGCCTGCCAGCCTGCCAGGCCGCCCCGCCATCGCTAGGGGAGGTTACCACAACAAAACAGCTCACCTCCATACGCCACCGCCAACACAGTGCTTCATTCCCGCACACAGGGAGCAGGAACACCCATACACAAATATTAAACGTTCTTTGATAGACAAGCCGATTTGTGCAACAGTAATTATTTCTGGAGGAAATGTTTTTTCATTATCATAATTAAGATCGTTACTACGATTGTTGCTAGTACTGGAGGAAGTAGTGTGTTATTTGCTACATATTCTTGTAGTAGTTGATATTGTGCATGAAAGGAATGTTAGCCCACTGAGGAACAGTCAGGGTCACGGCAACCTTGACGTCACCGCTCCCTCCGCCCTCTCCAACCTGGCCAGCCTTCCTCCCCCGTTTCACACGGGGTCCAGACAAAACCCCCCTCGGACAAAACCCCCTAGGACAAAAAACTCTTGGACAAAACCCCCTAAGCTAAAGTGCGAAATAGGACAAAACCCCCTCAGTTTAATACCATTAAAATTAGAAGAAAAATATAATTTTAAAGGCCTCTTCCATTTGTGCCCAAGTTCCAGGAACCAGTTTTTTCAGTTCAGGGTTGGGTTCAGTTCCTGGTTCTGGGTTCGCATGTCACAAATGGAACGCAAAAACCCCGTTTTTTTGTTTACAAACAAACTCAGCTGGCGAGGCAAGAGAGAGAGAGAGAGAGAGAGAGAGGAGAGAGAGAGAGAGAGAGAGAGAGAGAGAGAGGAGAGAGAGAGAGAGAGAAGAGAGAGAGAGAAAAAAAAAAAAAAAAAAAAAAGAAGAGAGAGAGAGAGAGAGAGAGAGAGAGAGAGAGAGAGAGAGAAAAAAAAAGAGAGAGGAGAGAGAGAGAGAGAGAGAGAGAGAGAGAGAGAGAAAAAAAAAAAAAAGGAGAGGGGGGAAACATTATAAGTGGTAACTCAGCTGTGATGTAAAGGGATCATATCAAGTTTAAAGTAATCGTCCAGACCCAAAAAAATTTTGCCGAATTATGTTGAATGTACATTCAAAACATCTAATCCACCAAAAATTATTTGATTTCCAGGCTTTATTTCCGTAAAAACACGACTTTTGTAAAAAGCGCGCGAAAAAAAAAATCTTCCCTCCAACAGGGCTACGATTGTTATTGATGACGTCAGAACAGGGACGCCCGCAGACACTCTGTCTGACACCTGTCGGCAAATGTTATGATGAGCGATTGTACTTCGGTGTCAGACAGTGAATCTGTCGCTGTGACAGATCTAGAGAACGATGCTCAATCTGACACCGAAAGAAATGACTCTGGTCGCGTATACTATGAGGAAAGCGAACCTCAGATTGTCATGGAATCCTATGTTTGAGCCCGAGTACGAGGTGGATGAACAGGTGTTAGCAGAGCCTGAGGTTCAGCAGGAGGACCTGGCACTTCTCCAAAAGATGGATTGGTAAATAAGGTTAAACCATGTGTGTGTGGGAATCACAATGAAGGTACTTTCGAGAAAATCCTATAGTTAGTTTTGGAGCTACAGTCAAACGTCATTACTCGGAAACCACATACTAGCATTAACTACAGCATAGAGTTGGAAAATATGCAGGCGGGAAGGCAGAAAGTGTGACAGCCACACCACCACAGGGTCTCTCACCACAGGGCACGCCCACTCCACAACTGGTTTACTTGGTCTTGTTAAGAGGCAAAGCCTCACAGTCGTGGTGGTCCACCGCTGCTGCCAGTCCTGGCGTCCCTGTCTAACAGGGCCACCTGGTCTGGTATAGTGTTGGACTGAGTCACTGTCTTACGGGGGGGCGCAGTTTCTCAACACAACTGCTCGCCCCAACACACTATAGGCGTGTATCACCCTACACACGCCAAGGTAAACAAACTGACACACGCCACTCCTTTCCGTGTGCAAACTTTTCTCGAAAGGCACAGTTGTCTTGCTGCACCCATAAAGGATGCATGCATGTGGCATATAGCAAAAAAAATCTATCAGAAACACCCAAATATCTTCAAGTACTATATTTATCTCTGTGTTTACGTGCCTCTCTGATCATCGCGGGAAGATGAGCCTCCCTGATGGTACGTCACCGAGCCTGAGCCTGAGCGTCTGCAAACCTTGAGAGCGTTTTGAAAACTCGGGGAATTTGCAGATTTTGATTGCGGATTATTTAAAAACGGCTGACTGGATACAAAAAGGGACGACGTGTTGTTGATATACTCGTTAATGGCTATGATTTGATTGCATTAAATCAGGAATGATGAAATGGTCTGGACGATTACTTTAAGATCGTGGGATCGACCGCTTTCCTCTACCAGTGCCCCTTGTAGGCCTGTCTGACATCCTCTCCGACTCGTGCATGCGGAAAACCCTTCACGATAAGAGAAATAGGGCCCAAGGCGGCCATTGTTTGTTATGAACTGAAAACTCTACCCAGGCTACCGACCTCCCAATGTGCGTAGAGAAAGTTCAAGGGTTTTGCTTTGTCACTACGCGCGTCGCCTCGGACCCAGGTTTTTTTTTGTCCCAGGGGGGTTTTGTCCTCAGGTTTTTTTCCTAGGGGGGTTTTTTCCTGGGTTTTTTTTTCCTAGGGGGTTTTGTCCTACACTCGTTTCACACACACACATCGAGAAGATGCTCAATCAATGGGTAGCCCATGCACTACAGTAATATTATATATATAGCGTTTCGATACGCCATTCATGTTGTACTTCATACTATAAAATTTAGAGCACATACTTGGGGCCTCATGTGTGGTGGATTTTAGTCTAAATACACCACACATAAAGGTCCGTTCACATCTCCACGACTCGCGTCGGCGACCGATCACGACTTGCTGAGTTATCCAGTCGGTGCCGACTGCAGCAGAATTTTGGGGGCAGAAGCTCCAAAATCGGCGTGGTTGGCTCGGATCGCCGCAGTTAAGCGATTAGTTGGTGACTAGTCCGCGATTGTCGGCGAGTCGCGAACTAAAACGAATTTAACCGCCAATTAACCGCCAATATTGGGTTGCCGTCTTGCGCCGACAGTCGCAGTACGACGGCAACCACGGTTGCCGTCGTGCGGCGACTGTTCCCAGCCGTGCTGCGACTGACACCGAATATGGCAAGCCCCTCCACCGTCCGTAGTTGGCGCGGCGCGGCGCGGCGCGACGAGGAAGGAAGGAGAGGAAGGAGAGAGGGAAAGAGGGAGGTAAGAAGGGTTGTTACGGCTACTCCCTATCAATTCTGTAGTTTGAAGGCTACACTTTCATCCTGGTGATTGTTTACTTATGTGCCTCCAAATATTATTAACTGAACACAATAACAACATGGTGATAACAATCGCCAAGGCACTACAGATACTGCGGAAGCAGTATAGCGCTAAAGATACTGCACTAAAGATACTGCTCTATTTATAGTGGATAATGATGACGATAATAATAATAATAATAATAATAATAATAATAATAATAATAATTCAATAAATATCTCAAAAAAATTCCGCTCTCTCTCTCCGTCGAAGGAAGACAGCGTGGGAAATATCGATCTTTCCCAAGCTAAAATAACACGTGTTTAGCAGAACGGCCCCGACTGGTCGGCACCAGGCTTGGACCGTTCGGCGACGAGTCCCAGCACGGAGCCGACTTTTTCCGTTACATTTTTGAGGAGCAGTAGGGGAAGGTCGCAAGCCTTACAAAACTATTTGGAGGGGTCACAGGCCAAAAAGTTTGAGAACCTCTGGTCTAGAGCAGTGGTTCACAAATTTTTTGACCTGCGACCCCTCCAAATAATTTCGAAAGGCTTGCGACCACCCCCTTACCCCCCTTGCATTTCTGACAATCTGACATATTCTCTCTTTCTCACACACACACACACACACACACACACACACACACTGTGTCTGGAAACACAGTGGGGGTTTCCAGACCCACCCACCCACCCACCTCGCCTATTATACGGTCTGGGCCTGACGCCGACCCACATGACGACCGGCGCCGACACAGCATGACTCAGCAAGTCGTGAATGGTCGCCGTTGAGAGTCGTGAAGATGTGAACGGGGCTTAACACGTGCTCCATTCGCAGTACAGCCCCGACTGGTCGAAGTGCGACCCCGGCTGGTCGGCGCCAGGCTCGAACCCTTCGGCGACGAGTCCCAGCACGGAGCCGACTTTTTCCGTTAAATTTTTTGAGTCGCAGACCCGCCCTGATTGTATAGACCAGCGGTCGGCAACCTGTAGCTCCGGAGCCACATGCGGCTCTTTCAAGAGACCTGTGCGACTCCTGCCACTACTTAAATAAAAACTTATAAAAATATAAAAATAAATATATATATATATATATAATATATATATATATATATATATATAATATATATATATATATATATATATATATATATATATATATATATAATATATATATATATATATATATATAATATAGCTATTATATATATATAGCTATATTATATAGCTATATATATATATATTACTATATAATATATATATATATATATAGCTATATATATATATATATATATAATATATATATATATATATAGCTATATATATAATATATATATATATATATATATATATATATATATATATATTAATATATATATATATATAATATATATATATATATATATATATATATATATAATATAATATATATATATATAATATATATATAATATACATATATATATATAATATATATATATATATATATATATAGTATATATATATATATATATATATATATATATATATATATATATATACATATATATATATATATATATATATATATATATAAATATAATAATATAATATATACATATATATATATATATATATATATATATATATATAATATATATAATATAATATATATATATATATATATATATATATACATATATATATATATATATATATATATATATATATATATATATATATATATTATATATAATATATAATATATATAATATATATATATATATATATAATATAATATATAATATATATAATACTATATATAGTTAATACTATAACGATACGTGTGTCTGTTGTGTGTGTGTGTGTGTGTGTGTGTGTGTGTGTGTGTGTGTGTGTGTGTGTGTGTGTGTGTGTGTGTGTGTGTGTGTGTGTGTGTGGGGTATAGGTTCCGCCCCCGTGGCGGAATCCCCTCATATGGCACAGTATTGGAACCGGCTTGACCAGGGGAAGGTTTTAAGCACACTTATGAGATGATCCGATCAATTTTTTCTCTCTCTTTTTTTAGTAGCTTATTAGCGAGAATTGTGAAAAAAAAGTGGGTTGCGAGAATTGAGGAAACCTTGATGTAGGGTGATGGGTAATGGGTGAGTGAATGGGTGGGGTGATGGGTGTGGGGTGATGGGTGAGTGAATGGGTGGGGGGGTGATGGGTTGGGGGTGATGGGTGATGGAATAGGTGGGGGGTGATGGGTAATGGGTGAGTGAATGGGTGTGTGTTGATGGGAAATGGGTGAGTGAATGGGTGGAGGGTGATGGGTAATGGGTGAGTGAATGGGTGGGGGTGATGGGTGAGGGAATAGGTGGGGGGTGATGGGTAATGGGTGAGTGAATGGGTGTGTGGTGATGGGTAATGGGTGGGGGGTGATGGGTAATGGGTGAGTGAATGGGTGGGGGTGATGGGTAATGGGTGAGTGAATGGGTTGGGGGTGATGTGAATGGGTTGGGGGTGATGTGAATGGGTTGGCGTTAATACATACATTTCTACATCCATGCTTTCAGGAAAGTTAGAAGGGGCTATCTGGAGAGTGGCCCACCAATAGCCCTCCGCAGGAGCTAGCCAAAAAGTCCGCCCGGAGGGCGGCTTTGCGGCTAGTATACATATATATAGTATATATTTATATATATATTATATATATATATACGTATATATATATATATATATATATACGTATATATATATATATATATATATACGTTATATATATATATATATATATATATATATATATATATATATATATATATATATATATATATATATATATATATATATATAAAACACTTTTTTATAAATGACTCGGAATAGTTGGGAAATTGTGCCAATGTAACCCAAATTAAAGTTTTAAAAATTTCATGTGTCTAATCCAATATTTGCAGGTGCCCCAAGTGCTGATAAAATCGAAAATATGTAAAATAAAAAAATAAAATAAATTGTTTAAATTTTCAAGTTACTTTTATTTGATCAGAATACCGAAAATATGCTGCAGAATGACCATAACATGTGCACAAAAAAGAATGAAACCAATATATTAATATTTAGAGGTGCCCCAAACGCAATGAATTATAGCGGTGTGAAGGCAGACATGCAGCTCTGTCGTTGTTCTGCTGGAAGTGTGTGGGTTGATGCCTTCGTTATATTTTGAAGTGTATGGGGCACTCCAGTCTATCTTAGTATAGTGTTGGAATAATTAAATTCGGATATTCAATGTATTAAAAAAACTTTTTTCGAATAAAATCTAGATTTTCTACCCCTCAAAAAATCTGCGTATAAAATTTGTACAAAATTTATATTCAAAAGCATGTGTTCGTGAACACTTTTCATGCTATTCCAACAAAACATTCAAGACAAAAATATATTTTGATCAGAGCTGGGCAGTATTTAAATACAATTGTACTTGAATACATATTTAAATACATTTGTGCATTTAGAAATGTATTTATAAATACATTGGTTGTCATGTATTTAAATACAGTATTTAAATACTTTTATGAGTATTTAAATACATTGTATTTAAATACATTTAATATAAAAAATTTAATACTTTTTTATCAGTTAATTTGGCAATAAACCCGCCCAACTATCTGGCAACTCTGAAGTTACAGTGTTTCCACTGGCAAGGAAATGTCCTGATTTCAAGGAAATTTAGGCCTGAGAAGGAAATTTCTAAGGAAAACCTAAGGAAATTCATTTTTTTCGGACATGTTAAAATTTGTGTGTAATTAAAATGTATTTACAAATGTATTTAAATAAAATTGATGTATTTAGTATTTAAATACATTCGTAAAATGTATTTAGTATTTAGTATTTAAATACATTTCTCCGATGTATTTAGTATTTAGTATTTAAATACATTTAATGTATTTAGTGCCCAGCTCTGATTTTGATATATTATGATAATTTAAAAAAAATTGTCATAAAACCAAATCTTAATCAATCGGATAAAATCAAAATCAAATCATTAGGGCTCCACCCTAATGTATATGTATATATACAGGAGAACCTCGTTTAACCGGCATTTAAAACAACGGCAGCCTTAAAACAACGGCACTAATCGACCCAGGCTTTTTTTTTTTTTTTTTTTTCCCACTGATAAACTCTGGAACTCTCTTCCTGTTTCTGTTTTTCCACTTTCCTATGACTTACATCTTTTCAAAAGAAGAGTAACAAGACACCTCCCGAACTAAATTGGCTCACCCCACTTTTTTATTTTATTCTCTGACTGTCTTCTTTATAGGGACTGGCAACTAAGCGGCCTTTGTGTTACCCATTTTTGTTGTGCCCTTGGCCAGTTCCTTGTGATGAAAGAAAAGAAAAAAAAAAAAAAAAAAAAAAAAAAAAAAAGGGATTTTGGGGGATTCCATAAGAGTAACTCTCAAAACAACGGCAAAATGAGTTATCCGGCATGCGCTCCCCCCCCCCGAGGGTGCCGGATAAACGAGGTTCTTCTGTATATATATATATATATATATATATATATATATATATATATATATATATATATATATATATATAGCCTATATAAATATATATACATCTTTGGGGCACCTTAAAAAAAATTCGCAGAGCCTTCAATTATTTATACTTGAATATAACTCCATTTCGCACAATTCCCCCACTATTCCAAGCGAATCACGGGAAAAGTTGCAAAAACGGTCATTTTCGCTCCACCCTAATATACATATACCTGTTTATCTGTGTTTCCTGGATGCCAGAAAAGCGTTTTGGAGTGAATTACTGGAAGCTTTCATAAACTTCTCGTCAGGGGTACACCTGGGTACATTGTTCATTTATTAATGTACTGGTATTCCATGGAATTCAGTTAAGTGGGGTAATTCCTTCTCGCTGTCCTTTAGTACTGCCAATGGTATTCAGCAGGGGGGGGGGATTTTATCTCCCTACCTGTACAATGTGTACACGGATGATCTCAGTGCCAACTTTCGTGATACAGGTATCGGCTGCCACATACATGATGGGTGCATCAACTCACTTAACTATGCTGATGCATAGATAACAGTAGGTCTACTGTTATCTATGGCTGATGATATGGTACTGCTCGCACCCACTGCGGATGCGTTGCAGGACCTTATCAATGTGTGTCAGGTGTATGTATGCTGCCAAGCATGACATTGTCTACAACACCACTAAGACAGAGTGCATGGTAGTATCACCGGCACGCACTCAGGTGAATTACCTCAAAACAGCATGGCTCAGTGGGTCTGCCCTCACTTTTGTAGATAGATTCGCATACTTAGGCCATGTTATATCCCACGACATGACTGATGATGATGATATCATCAAGCAGACTGTAGCTTAACAAGCTGTAGCAGAGGTGAAAATAGAGTTATTCAGGAGTCACTGCTACTCTATATACTGCAACTCGCTGTGGTCGTGGTTCAAGGTGGCCACTCTGAACCGCCTTAAGGTCTGTCACAATGACATCCTTAAGAGGCTTCTGGGGCTGTCCAGGTAGTGCAGCTCGTCCCTGGCTTTCGCTAGGAACGGGGTGAACAATCTGGATGTGATCCGTCGACACTCTGTGTTCAGCTTAAGGAGTAGGGTGGAGCTCTCTGCGACCTCCATTATCATCTCCGTCAGGCAGAGCTCGGCCTATGTACTATGTGGACCTATACAACAGCGGTGGCTGGGTCTGCTGTTTGAGCAGAATGTGGGGTAGCACAGGTGTCCATGTATGTATAGTTGTATACCCTATGTATTATATGCACTTTGATACTATGTCCCCTAATGTGCCTATATTATGTATTTTTTGTTTTGCTCTAGTACTTAAGTTAACTCCTTATCTTGTTATTGTTGCTTTTTTTTGTCTGTATGCCTTCGTGCGATAATAAAATCATTATTTATATATATATATATATATATATAATATATATATATATATATATATATATATATATATATATATATATATATATATATATATATATATATAAGAGAGAGAGAGAGAGAGAGAGAGAGAGAGAGAGAGAGAGAGAGAGAGAGAGAGAGAGAGAGAGAGAGAGAGAGAGAGAGAGAGAGAGAGAGAGAGAGAGAAGGGGGGGGGAGAAATTGGATTTTTGAGGCATTGAACAAAACAAGGTTTGCTTTGCCCCTATCAGAAATGATAGAAAGATCAGTGGCATCTCTCCGTGAATCACTTCCTGTTGAGTTGGATTTTTTCACTTAGTTCCTGTAGAGTTGGACGTCTAATGAACGACGTTGAAAAATGCAGCGTAGGATTGGATAGGGCTGAGGTGAAGGTGCAGACGGAAGGATAAAAACCGAATGAGGGTAGTTTGGAAATTAAAGATTTGAGCCAGACTCTTATCAAAAGCTTTTGATATGTCAAAGGCAATAACAAAAGTTTCACCGAAACCCCTAAAAGAGGATGACCAAGATTCAGTTAGGAAAGCTAGAAGATCGCAAGTAGATCCCCCTTTACGGAAACCGTACTGACGATCAGATAGAAGATTGTGAACAGATAGATGCTTAAGAAGCTTCTTATTAAGTATAGATTCAAAGCTTTAGAAAGGCAGGAAGTCAAAGCTATAGGACCGTAGTTTGAAGGATTAGAACAGTCACCCTTCTTAGGAACAGGTTGGATGTGATCAAACTTCCAGCAAGAAGGAAAGGTGAAAGTAGATAGACAAAAACGACAAAGTTTCACCAGGCAGGGTGCAAGCACAGATGCACAGTTTTTGAGAACAATAGAAGGGACTCCGTCAGGACCGTAAGCCTTCCGAGGATCTAGGCCAGAAAGGGCAAAGAAAACATCATTACAAAGGATCTTAATAACAGGAATAATATAAGAACATTATAACATAAAAAAATATGGCAGCTAAATTTTTTTTTAAATATTTATTTGTACCAATGCTGAAACATATAATTTACTCATGAAATTAACTTGAACTTTGTTAACAAAAAGAAGCCTTTAGGCAGTAAATACTACTAAACGCATTGACTGCCAGTCACCAGTATCTACAACAAAAATACGCCTACGTTTGTCGTAGGCTAGTTTCCAGTTTCCACTGCGTTATGCATATTAGAAGTAATTCATATTTTTTTTGGTCAGATCCCAATAAAGGAGGCCGGTAAATCTTAAAGTAATCGTCCAGACCATTTCATCATTCCTGATTTAATGCAATCAAATCATAGCCATTAACGAGTATATCAACAATACGTCGTCACTTTTTGTATCCAGTCAGCCGTTTTTAAATAATCCGCAATCAAAATCTGCAAATTCCCCGAGTTCTCAAAACACTCCTCAAGGTTTGCAGACGCTCAGGCTCGGTGACGTAGCATCAGGGAGGCTCCTCTTCCCGCGCGCTGATCAGAGGCACGTAAACACAGATAAACAGTGGCGTACCCAGATATATATAATATACCGATACCAATATATATATATATATATATATATATATATATATATATATATATATATATATATATATATATATATATATATATATATATATATATCTTATAATAATATAATCGAAGTGTGTGTGTGCGTGTGTGTGTCCGCTATAGGTTCCGCCCCCAGTTCCGCCCCATCATATGGCACAGTTTTGGAACCAAGTCGACCAGGGGAAGGTTTTAAGGCCACCTTGGGGATGATCCAATCACTTTTATTTTTTTTAGTATTAGCGAGAATTGTGAAAAAAATAATTAATTTTACGCGAGATATTTTGCATGAAAAAAGAAAGATCGAAACGAACGCACGACTGACGGCCGGTTTCTTTTACTTCAGTCCTATTACTTCAGTCCTATTAATTCCAATCATGCTGATGATAAATCTGGATCCTCCAAAGCTCTGCAATGGAACAAGATTAATTGTCAAGAAGATGCTTCCTCATCTGTTGGAGGCCATGATCATCACTGGACAAGGAAAGGAAGAAGTTGTGTTCATTCCCACGATTCCAATCATCCCCTCAGACATGCCATTTGATTTCAAGAGACTTCAGTTTCCAGAGAAAGGCAGCTTTGCCACGTCAATCAACAAGTCACAAGGCCAATCACTGAAGTATGTTGGACTTCACCTACTTCAACCTTGCTTCTCCCATGCTCAGCTCTATGTTGGATGCTCAAGAGTGGGAGATGGCAGCAAGCTCTTTATCCTCACACCCAACAAAAAGACCAAGAACATTGTCTATCCTGCTGCTTTGCAGTAATATTTTGTCAGATTTTGTGATAACCCAAAAATTATTCTGTGAGATAAAACTCATGGTTGTGTGAAATACATTATCATTAAAATACAAGTGTTACAATTATTGGGCCGAAGGCCCACCAAAAGCCCTCCGAAGGAGCTGGCCAAAAAGTCCGCCTGGAGGGCGGCTTTTCGGCTAGTATATATATATATATATATATATATATATATATATATATATATATATATATATATATATAATAAATATATATTTTTTATTATTTATTCTTTGCCAAAGAGGAGGGCCATGGCCGCATGCCCCGCCAC
This sequence comes from Chionoecetes opilio, assembly GCA_016584305.1. Classification (NCBI taxonomy): domain Eukaryota; kingdom Metazoa; phylum Arthropoda; class Malacostraca; order Decapoda; family Majidae; genus Chionoecetes; species Chionoecetes opilio. The sequence goes on along the minus strand of JACEEZ010015425.1, from coordinate 83,761 downwards.
CCCTCGGTACGCCACTGGAGATAAATATAGTACTTGAAGATATTTGGGTGTTTCTGATAGATTTTTTTTGCTATATGCCACATGCATGCATCCTTTATGGGTGCAGCATGCTTCCTTCCCACACACACGCCTGCACACCGACACCCTTCCCACATACACGCCTGCATACACGCCTCCTTCCCACACACACGCCTGCATATACGCCTCCTTCCCACACACACGCCTGCATACACGCCTCCTTCCCAAACACACGCCTGCATACACGCCTTCTTCCCACACACACGCCTCCTTCCCCCACACACCCCTGCACACACGCCTCTTTCCCACAGACACGCCTGCACACACGCCTCTTTCCCACACACACGCCTGCACACACACCTCCTTCCCACACACACGCCTACATACACGCATCCTTCCCACACACACGCCTCCTTCCCACACACACGCCTGCACACCGACACCCTTCCCACACACACGCCTGCACACACGCCTCCTTCCCACACACACGCCTGCACACACGCCTCCTTCCCACACACACGCCTGCACACACGCCCCCTTCCCACACACACGCCTGCATACACGCCTCCTTCCCACACACACACCAGCATACCGACACCCTTTCCACACACACGCCTGCACACGCCTCCTTCCCACACACACGCCTGCACACCGACACCCTTCCTACAAACATGCCTGCACACCGACACCCTTCCCACACACACGCCTCTTTCCCACACACACGCCTGCACACCGACACCTTCCCACACACACGCCTGCACACACGCCTCCTTCCCACACACACGCCTGCACACACGCATCCTTCCCACACACACGCTTGCATACACGCCTTCTTCCCACACACACGCCTGCACACACGCCTCCGTCCCACACACACGCCTTCACATCGACACCCTTCCCACACTCACGCCTGCACACACGCCTCCGTCCCACACACACGCCTTCACACCGACACCCTTCCCACACTCACGCCTGCACACACGCCTCCGTCCCACACACACGCCTGCACACCGACACCCTTCCCACACACACGCCTGCACACACGCCTCCTTCCCCCACACACGCCTGCACACACGCTTCCTTCCTACACACACGCCCGCACACCGACACCCTTCCCACACACACGCCTGCACACACGCCTCCTTCCCACACACACGCTTGCATACACACCTCCTTCCCACACACACGCCTCCCTTCCCACACACACGCCTGCAGACACGCTTCCTTCCCACACACACGCCTCCTTCCCACACACACGCCTCCTTCCCCACACACCGCTTCCTTCCCACACACACGCCTGCACACCGACACCCTTCCCACACACACGCCTCCTTCCCACACACACGTCTGCACACCGACACCCTTCTTACACACACGCCTGCACACACGCCTCCTTCCCACACACACGCCTCTTCCACACACACGCCTCCACACACGTGTGTGTGTGTGTGTGTGTGTGTGTGTGTTGTGTGTGCAGGAAGGGTGTTGGTGCGCAGGCGTGTGTGTGGGAAGGAGGCGTGTGTGCAGGCGTGTGTGTGGGAAGGGTGTCGGTCACAGCGACAGATTCACTGTCTGACACCGAAGTACAATCGCTCATCATAACATTTGCCGACAGGTGTCAGACAGAGTGTCTGCGGTCGTCCCTGTTCTGACGTCATCAATAACAGTCGTAGCCCTGTTGGAGGGAAGATTTTTTTTTTTCGCGCGCTTTTTACAAAAGTCGTGTTTTTACGGAAATAAGGCCTGGAAATCAATTATTTTTGGTGGATTAGGTGTTTTGAATGTCCATTCAACATAATTAGGCAAAAAAAAAATGGGTCTGGACGATTACTTTAAGAACAAAGGCTCCACCCCCTATCTTCTTTTTCTTCTTATAGCCAACAAGCTTGGGGACATTGTGGGAAACCGGGGTTTTTGGGTGGGGGAGCACACACATAAGGGAAATATGGCCCCCCACAAAAAATCCCTAAGCTAGGGAAATTTCCCTAGTTCAGACTTTATCGGGGCCATATTTCCCTTATATGTGCTCCCCCACCCAAAAACAGCACACATAAGGGAAATATGGCCCCCAAAAAAGTCCCTAAACTATGGAAATTTCACTAGTTCATAGATTTTATCGGGGCCATATTTCCCATTTGTGTGTGCTCCCCCACCCAAAAAACCCGGTTTCCACCATGTCCCCAAGCTTGTTGGCTATAAGAAGAAGATAGGAGGTTGAGCCTTTATTCTAAAGATGACAAAACTCTACTACTTAGATATGCACTACTTTCTGAAACTCGTCGTCCATTGCTCATCTCGCTGGACTTATAGCGCGTTTTCGCGACCGCTATGGGGCTACATTCAGAGAGGCTAACGTCCAATCTTCACGACCTAGCGACATCCATCAGCTGTTCTGGCATTCTGCGGGCACATTGATGACGTACTTAAAGACGTTAAGCTGTCAAAACATAGCGACCACGGTAGGGGTGGCGTAGAGCACGCAATATACATAAAAATATTCATAAATTGAGTATATATGATGTTTTCTGACTCAAGAACTGAACAGGGCAAGTAGGCCTATACAAATGAAATTAGGCCATATAACAATGCCATACGCTCATGATGAGTTTGTTATGGGGTGATGGGCCGAGTAGTGAACGGTGGCACCACACCCAGACCACCTCGCCCCACCACTCCGGCGGGTAGCTGCCACTAACCGCCACGCACACAGCTATATATATATATATATATATATAAATACTCATAAATTGAGTATATATGATGTTTTCTGACTCAAGAACTGAACAGGGCAAGTATACAAATGAAATTAGGCCATATTGAAGGTTCTTCATTGGATCAGAGCTTGGCTAAGTAATAGGCAACAAAGGGTTACAATTAATGGTTCCAAATCTGAATGGGGACTGGTGACAAGTGGAGTTCCACAAGGGTCTGTTTTGGGCCCATTACTATTTTTGATTTACATCAACGACTTGAATAGTGGGATTAGCAGTGATATCAGCAAGTTTGCTGATGATACTAAGTTAAGTAGGATTATTGGATCACAGTCTGACGTAAACATATTGCAGGGAGACTTAGATAACCTTAACGAGTGGGCAGTCAGATGGCAGATGGAATTTAATATTGATAAATGTAGCGTTATGAATGTTGGTAGAAAAAACCCTGGTAATAGATACACCATAAGCAATGTATCGCTGAAAAGATCAGAAGGTGAAAAAGATCTTGGAGTGAGGGTGAGCCCAGACCTCCGACCTAGGAAACAATGTATTGAGGCCAGAAATAGAGCTAATAGAGTATTAGGATTCATTACCAGAAGTGTTAAAAGTAGAAGTGCGGAAGTTATTCTAAAGCTTTATCTGGCTCTAGTCAGGCCTCACCTAGACTATGCAGTTCAGTTTTGGTCTCCATATTACAGGATGGATATAGTGTTGTTAGAAAAAGTGCAGAGAAGGATGACCAAAATGATACAAGGGATGCGTAACTTTAGTTATGAGAGGAGATTGAAGTTATTAAAATTACACTCACTCGAGAGACGCAGAGTAAGGGGCGATCTGATAGAAGTTTTTAAGTGGATAAAGGGATTTAATAAAGGAGAGGTAGGAAAAGTTCTTACGGCTTTTAACCAGGGTAGAACAAGAAGTAACGGATTCAAGCTGGAAAAGCGTAGATTTAGAAAGGAAATAGGGGAAAACTGGTTCACAAATAGGGTGGTGAATGAATGGAATGGTCTCAGTAGACAGGTAGTTAGTGCTGAGTCATTGGGGAGCTTTAAAGGGGAGCTGAATAGGTTCATGGATGGGGATGAAAGGTGGATGTAGGTAGTGTTAGGTGACAGGAACTACCACGTGTAGGCCTCGCGGCCTCTTGTAGCTTCCTTATTTTCTTATGTTCTTATGTTCTTATTACAATGCCATGCGCTCGTGATGAGTTTGTTATGGGGTGATGGGCCGAGTGGTGAACGGTGGCATCTCACCCCGACTCACCACACCATACACCACCACGCACGGCTCCGCGACAGACAAGGTACATATATTCCTTCTCCTTCCTTTTCCTTTCCTTCCTTTCTCCTTCTCCTTCTCCTCCTCCTCTTCCTCCTCCTAACCTTTTCTTATAGCAATTGGTAGTAGTTGTAGTAGTAGCAGCAGTAATAGTAGTAGTAGTAGCAGCAGTAATAAAATATAAGCCGTGTTTTTGTCGTCCAAGCATCATCGTCTTGGTACAAGACGATGTACGAATGGTCTTGTACGAAGACCGTTTTTTCTCGTAATTGAAAACGGATTGGTTTCTGCGACAACACTCAGCTTGGTAGGGGCCGAAATAATAATCAGTCCAAAACATTGCAAACAATATCACAAAGCAGTATAACACACATTTCAGCAAGTGTTATTGGAGTGGTCTTCGTACCAAGACGATGCTTGGACGACAAAAACACGGCTTATATTTTATTACTGCTGCTACTACTACTACTATTACTGCTGCTACTACTAAAACTACTACCAACTGCTATAAGAAAAGGTTAGGAGGAGGAAGAGGAGGAGGAGAAGGAGAAGGAGAAGCTAGGAGGTGGAGGAGGAGGAGGAGGAAGAAGGGTGGAGTATTTTGGTGTGGATGATAAATTTGTTTATAAACACAGCTGAGAGCGTGGAAGCCTTGTGATTGGCTGAAACTTTTTGAGAAATACTATGTGATTCGCTGGCGAGGCTCTGACGTCATTGTACTCGCTCAGCCAATCAGCTATCGAAGCCCATAGCGACACCGTAGCGCCATTCCCATATCTCGTACCAGAATCCCCGCGAGCTCCGGGTCGTACAAATAGAGGAAGTTAGTTAAGCTAAACACCGTGCCCTTTAACTCTCTCTGAATGTCTGCCCTGGGGCTACATTCAGAGAGGCTAACGTCCATGCTTCACGACCTAGCGACATCCATCAGCTGTTCTGGCATTCTGCGGGCACATTGATGACGTACTTAAAGACGTTAAGCTGTCAAAACATAGCGACCACGGTAGGGGTGGCGTAGAGCACGCAATATACATAAAAATACTCATAAATTTAGTATATATGATGTTTTCTGACTCAAGAACTGAACAGGGCAAGTATACAAATTAAATTAGGCCATAAAACAATCTCCTACACTCGTGGTGAGTTTATTATGAGTTTGTTATGGGGTGATGGGCCGAGTGGTGAACGGCGGCACCTCACCGACACCACCCCGCTTCACCACACCGGCGGGTAGTTGCCACTAACCGCCACGCGCACGGCTCCGCATCAGACTGAAGGTATAATGGCTCCCTTTTTCTTAATAAAAACCGAGAAATAAATTTAAAGAGACACTTCAAATGTAGCGAGACTGTTACAGCTTGTGTGTGCGTGTGTACGTCAGACATGAATCACCACCACCACCGCGGCCAGACTTGTATGATGAACTATACGTTTTGGTTCAAGAAGTCGACCGACATATATATTTAATATATTAGGTTTGCCCTAATATGAATTGATTACATTTTTTTTTTTTTTTTTTTTTATTACATTTGTGCCTATAGCGCCTGTAGGCAGTGGTGACCCAGGGCTCGGATGGTAGGCTCTGGAGGTTCACTTGAGGGCTGTGATGGTTGGTCCTCGCCCAAGGATAGTACTATCCTTGTCCTCGCCTGTGGTGGCGCAGGCAGGATTCTTATAGTGACGCCTGTGATTAGAGGCTCATGCCGTCCCCCTGTGTCCTCCGATGCACTCGCAATCGTAGGTAGAATTGATGGGCAAGGCATGTGGGTGTTCTTAGGCCACTCAACGGTGCAGAAAGGTTCTGGGTTTCTTCGGGGATCGAACTCGGGTCACCGAGAACGCCAGTCGGAGACGCTAACCACTCCTCTACCGCCTCCCCATATAGTATAAGTATAGGTATTGTATGTTAAACATGATCTATATGGAGTCTATGATGCAATAAACACATCACATTTCAAACAGACAAGCATGAAATGGCTCTATAATACACAATAAACTTAAAATATAGTGATACAACTTGTATTTTGGTGTTTGTTGAAGTCTTGTCGCTTCAAATCTCACTCCCGTAGGGAGCTAAGGGTGTTCCCGACCACCCTTAGCCCCGACGGTCCCGTAGCAAGGGAGAAAACGGTTTGAGCATCACCCGTAGAGGCGCTACGAGGTAAAAGCCTCGTAGGGTAATACTTACAGTCCCGTGACTCCTTCGAGCATCTCCCCCCTGGTTGGAGCGGGGCGAGGCGAGTACGTTGTGACAACACTCTGTTGCTCGTCTGGCACCGGTTGCATTCCCGCACCATGTCCTCTACGGTTTTATCCATGCGAAGCCAACACGCTACGCTCCGTAAGAGTTGTTTGGTGCGTACCACGCCATCATGAGCCAGCTCGAGGTACCGAACGCGTAGTGACGTCCAGTACTATGACTTGTGACCCTCGTACGACTATTCCGTCCATGTCGCTCAGTTCATGCTGAAACTGGTAAAATGGCCGCACCTCAGCAGTACACTGGCTTGGTGATCTCAGGAATCCGTTCAGTAAGTTCTCCCTTAGCTTCATTATGGTTGTATCACTTGCTGACGCGTTGCGTAGCTCTCCCTCGGTGACTGCACCCTCATCTGTCTCCACTACTGCGATTACTTCGTCTTCGTCCAGCTCTTCACTGCTCTGCGGGGGAAGGAAGGCGAGATAATGCATCAGCACCAGGAATATGCTTCCCTGGCACGTACTCTACTGTAAAGGAGTAAGGCATTAACCTGGCCTGCCAGCGTGCCACCATCGCTCCAGCTCGGCCGGAGTACTTTGACGACAACATTGTCTGAAGTGCCGAATGGTCGGTCCGGAGCGTCAAGTATCGGCCCCACAGGTAGAGCCGCCATCGCTCCACTGCGCTGACAGCAGCCAGCGCCTCCCTTTCAGACACAGAGTACTTGCGTTCCGCTGGGGTAAACTGCCGGCTCCAGAATGCCACCACACTCTCCGCCCCGCAGCTATCCTTCTGTGACAACACAGCACCAATGCCCTTGTCGCTCGCGTCTGACGTTACCTCCGTTGGAAGCGAAGGATCAAATGGTTGCAATGCCTTACAGTTTGCTATTTGAAATTTAACCATTTGGAATGCTTTTCCCGCGTCAGTTGACCACACATAAGTCACATCCTTCTTTAGTAGAGTTGACATCGGGCTCACCGTTGCAGCGTATTCGGGAATGAAATGGAAAAACCATCCACATAACCCCAGAAAGCTCTTGAGCTCCTTGATATCAGTAGGAGCTGGAGCCTTCAGGATTGCGTCTGTGTGGTTCTGGAGTGGCGATATCCCGTCTTTGGAGAGGCGGTAACCGCAGAAGTCCACGTGAGGCTTACCTATGCATCTTGCCTATGCCTATGTCGCAGCAGCATTCATCTCACAGCAGTTGCCTGGCATGCTTTGTATCAAGAGAAAGCAGGAGACAATCATCTGCAGTGACCTGGTGACAGATGAGATGGCCAGCTGTATTGCGTAGCTGCACTGTATGACAGGATGCGATGCCAAATCAAGCTTTTACGGCAAGGGTAAGAAGTCGGTGTATGGCCAGGTGATGAAGAGCCCTGTGACACAACGACAGCTCTCACGGTGCGGAGATAGCCTTGACCTTGATGAGGAGGTGGTAGAGGATCTCTTCGAGTTCACACGACATGCCATCTACGGCGACCACAAGAGTAAGACCATGGCTGAGGCCCGCGCCAAAAAGTGGAAGAGCATGAAGAATAAGTCATTCTTACGTCTCCCTCCAGATGCAGATAGCCTACGCCAACACTGCCTTCGTGAAAACTACTTGGCATATCTTGTGCGGCATCTCTCCTTGAAACACCACCCCTCACCAATCGGACATGGCTGGGAACTGGTTGGTGGTCGCTGTCGGCCTGTCCGCCACACTCAACCTGCTCTTCCAAAGCATCTACCTGCACCAAGCCCAGCTGAAGCAAGTGAGGAAGATGAGTGACTATGATGATGGGAAAGACGATGATGTACAAGGGAAGAAGGGGTACTCATCGGAAGATGATGATTCAGAATGCTCTGATTCGGACTGATCATGTGTCTCAATGTCATAATAATATGCAGCATAACACGAAAAGACAAATGGTGACTTTTTATGTGGTTTAGTTTTGTTATGGTGTCATTTAATTGCCAAAAATACAATTTTCAGTGTACAATAATTTCTTTCATCACTTTTATCACATATTTTATAACTGTATGAGTGGCATACCCAAACCCCATATCTCCAATCCTTTTCAGAAATTAAGTTTTTTGCTCCACCGAATTGTGGCCATCTTGGATTTTTGGGTCAAAATTATGTAAAAACAGCAAACTGATGTCAGAATTGGAATCCTCATGGTCAATTTACCCAGAAAAGTGTATTCATACATGAATCTAGGTGCTCCGGTTCAAAAGTTAATTTTTCATGATGGAAATCTCAAGTGGATTTGGCCCGCTGGAAATAAATGCCGGGATTTTTGAGAGGGACCGGGGGGCTAAATTTTTTATAAAAGGTCCAAAGAAGTCAAATCAATTGTCAAAACATCTTAGCCAGAGAATGGTCACGGAATTGAGGTTCTAGACCAGGGTTCTTCAAAGTACGGGTCGCGACCCTATACTAGGTCGCAAGCTGTTGGTCAGTGGGTCACCAAGTCGTAAACAGATCATTATATAAATAATATGTGAAATGCATTATTAAGAGAGAGAGAGAGAGAGAGAGAGAGAGAGAGAGAGAGAGAGAGAGAGAGAGAGAGAGAGAGAGAGAGAGAGAGAGAGAGAGAGAGAGAGAGAGAGAGAGAGAATGCCGCTGGGAGAAGGCAGGACTTATACGCATAATCTTCATTTGCCAGTAAATCAATACAATTTTTCTCTAATTATGTAGTTACTAGCCGCAAAGCCGCCCTCCGGGCGGACTTTTTGGCTAGCTCCTGCGGACTATTGGTGGGCCTTCGGCCCACCACCTGTGTTTGTCGTGGGACTTTTTGGCTAGCTCCTGCGGAGGACTATTGGTGGGCCTTCGGCCCACCACCTGTGTTTGTCCTGCCTTCGGCCCACCAAACACGGACTCTCCAGATAGCCCCTTCTAACTTTCCTGAAATCATGGATGTAGAAATGTATGTATTCCCCCCACCCATTCACTCACCCATTACCCATTACCCATCACCCCCCACCCATTCACTCACCCATTACCCATCACCACACACCCATTCACTCACCCATTACCCATCACCCCCCACCTATTCCCTCACCCATCACCCATCACCCCACACCCATTACCCATCAAACCACCCATTACCCATTACCCTACATCAAGGTTTCCTCAATTCTCGCAACCCACTTTTTTTCACAATTCTCGCTAATAGGCTGCTAAAAAAAAAAAAAAATATTATCGGATCATCTCATAAGTGGGCTTAAAACTTTCCCCTGGTCGACCTGGTTCCAAAAATGTGCCATATGATGAGATTGGGCCACGGGGGGCGGAACCTATACCACACACACACACACACACACACACACACACACACACACACACACACACACACACACACACACACACACACAGACAGACAACAGACACACACTTTCGCTTATATTATTATAGATAATATTTTACAAGTATTTACATTTTTTTAGAATACTTTTAATCGATAAAATTTACATTGCCACATTCAAACATATGCAATTTATTTGCATCCATAGATGCATGTATGTATACAGTATGTATGCACATTTATATGCACATGTATGTATGTATGCATGTATGTAATTGTAATATATAATCACAACGGAGAGAAAGTAGCAACATACGCACAATAGGGTCGTGAATGTAATGCATAAATTCAAACTGGGTCGCGATGCAAAAAGTTTGAAGAACACTGTTCTAGACCCTACTAGACTGAGGGACTAAGCGTGTGGGTTTACTGCTATTTTTTCTAGTACAGTTGGCTCTAATGGGGTGAATTAGAAATACTGGTTCTACTGCAGTTTAATGCATTACAAGGCACGCAGTTATAACCGTCATCAACTTGTAGATCTGACCATTTGCAATATTTCTAACCCCTACATCAGCCGTTGGAAATTAATAATAACGTCACAAAAGATTTAACTTTTAAGATTTAATGTAATTTTTGTCTAACCTCCGACTCACACGGAGCACCTGAAGCAGTTATAATGCGTTCGTTTATTTGTTGTTTGTTCGTGTCAGGGGTAGGGTGATCGCGCAGGCCCACTCACGTAACCATTTTCCGCCAATGAAAGCGATTCTCTTATGACACTGTACCATGTCAATTATTTTCCGTCAATCCCAAGAAACAACATGTTTATAGACGTGGCAAAACACCATACCCCAAAGATTGCTGTGTCTCGCAATAGCTATATATAAATAACAGGTGATTTGCTGCGGTGGTGACGGTGTTGCAGTTTTAATAGACGCTTGTACTGCTTGAGCAGTGGCAGGAGGAGATAGCGACCTTAAAGCCGCGGTCACACGAGCACTTTTTCCGGCAATATTCAGCCAGCAAGACCAAACCGGCCTCAAGTCGGCTAAAATTGCCGACAAAAAGTCAAGACAAACATGTTGGTGTTCTTGGCTGAAAATTCCCGGAAATTCCCACCACCAACGCATATTATTCGACATTAATTTTTAATGCACGCTCTAATTAAATATACAGAAGCTGAAATGAATAGCTACATAGTGGCAAGAACCGATTACAAGACGAATTGTGAAGTCTTGTACATTCTTGTACATTTTTTTAAGCATTTTGAAGGATATAATACACTTAGGAAAATTTACATGAGTTAGGGATGGTTTTCTGTTTTCTTTGTTGACTGTCTATTAATAACTGAAATTTTTAGGGGATACTGAACTGGACCAACTTATTGTTGATCACTTTGATGTTTGAATGTTTAATGTTTGATGTCAGACGCGCTTCCATACACAAGAATCCATTTCAATCATTCACCACCCTATTTGTGAACCAGTTTCTCCCTATTTATCCCTATTTTTCCAAAGACGCTTCTTCAGATACGATAGAAATTGCAATTAAAACTCGGCTACCTCTGTGAAAGTCCGTGTGACCAAAACACGGCAAGGTATTGCCTTTGCTGAATATTGCCGGCTGAATATTGACGGAAAAGTTGCTCGTGTGACCGCGGCTTTAACCACACCCACGACCCTGCATTACCTTCCGATTTAAGGTATTTTACGTGTACATTAAATCAAAATCAGGTTAGACTACTCAACTCACGTCCAGGTTAGGTTAGTAAACTACCGGGTGAAAGGGGGGGCACAGCCCCTCCATTGAGCTAATACATTACGCGTTTTCTGTTCTCCCATACTAAGAGAAATTTCCTTAAATTTTAGAAAATTTTCCCTGAATTTTAGAGAAATGTCCTTAAATTCTAAGAACCCCATATTTCCGTAATTTGTTATTCCCCTACCCAAAAATCCCACTTTCCCACCAGGTACACAGCAAGTTTGTTGGGCATAGGAAGAGTAAAAACAAAATAGGAAGTAATGCATTAAACTGCAGTTTTACCGAAATACCTAACATACGTTCGGAAAATGTCACTTTTGGGCAAATGGAGAGGACTCAAACTCTGTAGATATCCTCCCCCCGTGTATATAGTGCCACGTGCCTGGTCGCACGTGAGCGCGTGCACAAACATTACTTTTATTGGAAATATCCACCAGTGACAATCGATGCAAATTACGATGCTGTCTGTGTCAATATAATATTTCATTATTTTCATGCATATTTTCTGCACCTTTTTGACTTACTAGCGTTGCAAGTAACAGTATGTGTATAGCACATCCCGGGCTCATTCATTGGTTGAAGGCGGACGACCACCGCTGGACAAGTCACTTACAATAATGGATGTTTAAATGGCATTGAAAAATAAACTTATATAAGAACTGCGTCCCTGAAGTTGACCTGCTTGAACTGTGCTTCCGGTCGTTTCTCTGATGCGAGATAACGAGGTAGGGCGCGACGGGGCGCTGCAGCAGGCTATTCGCGGCCCTTGGCGGGCACCTGACCACACCCTTCCCGGCGGGCGAGGTCTGGCAGGGTTTGAGTCTCAGAATGGCCCATTAGTATGAAAATGGTTTAATGCATATTGATTTACCTTCTTTGATAAACACGCTTGATCATACACCTGACCATGGCGTTATGAATCCACTTTGCCCGAAGCTCAATGGTTCTTCAGTCTACCTTATTGAAACATCCACACTCATAAATCTTGAGGAAGTGAGTCAGTCAAGTGGTACTTAGACAGATCTGTGTAGTGTTCCTACTGTCACGGCGGCGCTCATGCAGATGGTAGTATTTCACCAACAGGATTCTGGATTAATATTCTCGCTAGAAAATCATAACGGAATAACAGTTGCAGATATTACTATTTTATTTTTACTCACAAGCAACCCTTACAGAGAGTACGGTGACAGTACGAGACACTAATGATATCACAGCTGAGCTCCTAGTAACTGCCACAGCTCCGTGCCAGCTGGTTGGCTCTCCTATATAAGCACTCACTACACACGAAATATTTCCACTCTGTGCATATCATTTAAGAATAATAATTGTCATTCACAACTTACCAGTGTTACACTTATTGCTACACACTTTCCACTTCAACAAACACTAGTTAAGTCTTCGAAGAAAAGTACGTGGAGACCACTCACACCCTCAAGCCCAAACAAGTGTACACACTCCTCACAAAGCTGAGGCAAGACTGATTAGGGCGTCGACGCCTCGACGGTAGAGAACGAGTGAGGACTGAGGAGTAGGGAGTGAGGAGCAGGGTTCTGAACTTTTGTAGCCCACATTATCGTACCGAGCCACCAAAATTATCGTATTTTCAGATAGATTATCGTACAACCTTAGCTAAAATAATATAGTCAGTAGCTAACTATATACATCATTGAATTCAGCATTCCACATATAAAAATATTTTCTCTTTTCACCAAGATATATAATACAGTATATTCAATCATGACACAAAATTCCATGTTAATTATTTTTTTTACAAAATAAATTAAATTAAATAAAACAAAAATATATTTAGTAACATATTTAATGACTCAAAAAGAAACTGAACTCAAGGTTCGAACTCTACATAGCTATATCCTCAAAAGAAAAGAGGAATTCCTGTTCCTCTATTATATTATCCCCTGTGTCAGCTGGCGCTTATAATGATAGTGTGTCAGTTGTCATCGACATATCATATCATGTGTATGGATGAAAGTAACACAATCTCCCTTTTCCCTTACACACTAGCTGCGCTGCTGGAAGAGAACCAAGTATGGTTCCCGTCAGAAGTCAGTTTCTTACCTTTGTCTTGGTAAGGTTAGCCTTGTTAAATACCCTCTCACAATCTGCGTTCCAATGCGGCAAGCAACGGTCCAAGTCCATGTCATACAAAGGACCAAAAGTCAAACTCAAAACTCTCTCTCTCTCTCTCTCTCTCTCTCCTCTCTCTCTCTCTCTCTCTCTCGCGGAAGTTGACAGCGAAAGATTTTTTTTTTTTTTTGCGATGACAATTCTTGTATGACTTTATAATGTAATTATATTTGTGAGTCAATTATCGTATTTTCGTGTACGATTCTCAACCATGCATCGTACATCGTACGGATAGTCAAATTATCGTACAAATACGATAATTATCGTACACATCACAACGCTGGTGAGGAGTGACTCGCAGTGCTGCCAAATGCAGGGAAATTTCCCTGTGTAAGAGAAATCAGGTCACTACAGGGAAACAGGGAAGAAAATAGAAAATATACAAAAATATATGGAAATTCGAAAGATACAGAGAATACATAAACTGTTTGTGTATATATCTCTAAATTGAAAGAGAGAGAGAGAGAGAGAGAGAGAGAGAGAGAGAGAGAGAGAGAGAGAGAGAGAGAGAGAGAGATATTCGCTGTAAGTCCCGAATAGCCGTACGAAGGCTATCGTTCTCGTCCGGTTTTCGTACAGTGTCGGTACAGTACGTGTTCAGAGGTCCTATCTCAGAATCCCGTGCGTTCATTCTCAGTTCCCGATAATGCTTTCGTGCTGCTTGAGTCGGATTTGACGTTTGGAAGTCTCTGAAGGATTTCTGTGACTTGTAGTCACTCTTCCAGCCAAAGCGCAAACGCCAGTCGTACACCCAGAAATACACTGAGAAATGGGAAAGTGACCCCAAATTTTAAAGTTGGCTGATAAGAAGGGGTAAGAGCCCTCTATATATTTCCATTGCAAATTGTGCAAATCTGACGGAAAAGGTGACAAAAAGGCGACAGGGAAATACAGGGCTAAACACGGAAATGTTTTAGGTGAATATAGGGAACTTTTGGCAGCTCGATCTGGCACCACTGGGAGTGAGGCCCGAGAATGAGACTGGGAGTGGGAGTTTGGGAGGACGAAAATAACTGAATGCTCTCTGAAAAACTCTGACAATTCCATCGGGAGGAAATAGTTTCTATGGAAACAACAAAGTTATCAATGTAATCACCGAATAATTGACATTATCTAGATTTGGCATAGTAAAAACAAAATGAGGGTACAAGTAACCATAACATTTTTGTATATGAATCGTACGTTTGGCATCATGCAGTAACCCATTCTGCGTCCTGTGTTTAGCATACATTCTCTCTACAGACTTGTTACCCTTGCTTGTTACTATATGTTGCGAAATGGATCAGTACCATACATTTCGGCAAAAATTCAAAGAATGGGGAATTTCATATCATTGCTTAGAATTAGGTACGTAAGTAGATGCGTATGGATAAATGAATAAACAGACATATAACCATCACAAAATATCTCTCTCTCTCTCTCTCTCTCTCTCTCTCTCTCTCTTAGAAAATCAAGTATTCAAAAGATAACTGAACAAATCATGGTTTATACCAACCTGCCCAGTGATCGCGTGCAAGTGTCGTACACAACTACACAAATACACACCATAGCTACGTCACGTACGCGTCGTCACCTCTACCTTGGACGATGACATCATGCTTGGAGTGACACACACTGTCACACAACAACACTGTTGGACTCGGCTTTATTGTAAAACTAGCCGCAAAGCCGCCCTCCGGGCGGACTTTTTGGCTAGCTCCTGCGGAGGGCTCCTTTGGCCCACCACGAAGGCCCACCAAACACAGACTCTCCAGATAGCCCCTTCTAACTTTCCTGAAATCATAGATGTAGAAATGTATGTATTAACGCCAACCCATTCACATCACCCCCAACCCATTCACTCACCCATTACCCATCACCCCCCACCCATTCACTCACCCATTACCCATCACCCCCCACCCATTCACTCACCCATTACCCATCACCACACACCCATTACTCATCACCCCCCACCTATTCCCTCACCCCCCACCCATTCACTCACCCATCACCCCACACCCATTACCCATCACCCCACCCATTCACTCACCCATTACCCATCACCCTACATCAAGGTTTCCCCAATTCTTGCAACCCACTTTTTTTCACAATTCTCGCTAATAGGCTACTAAAAATAAAAAATAAAATAAAGTGATCGGATCATCTCATAAATGGGCTTAAAATGTGCCCCTGGTCGACCCGGTTCCAAAACTGTGCCATATGATGGGATTGGGGCATTGGGGGCGGCACCTATCGCGGACACACACACAGACAGACACAACTTTCGCTTATATTATTATAGATATAGAAACAAGAGTGTCCAGGAATTATTGTCATAATTGCCGGATTAATGGAACACACTCTCTCTCTCTCTCTCTCTCTCTCTCTCTCTCTCTCTCTCTCTCTCTCTCTCTCTCTCTCTCTCTCTCTCTCTCTCTCTCTCTCTCTCCTAAAAAAAGTGTAAAAAATATATATAATACTACTATATTCATAAATGTCCATTTTTACCGTATTTTTCGAAAATCTTTTTATTTTTATTTTTATTTTTATCATTATCCCCGTCGTCTCCTTGGTCGATATTGACTTCCTGAAATATAAATGATGTTTCATTTCTCATTTTCCATTATTTTTGTGTTTTCCTTTTACTCTTATACATGCATGTCCGGATTCGTGTGGCATTCACCCATGGTTTTGTCCACGCGAGCTGGCTCGCGATCACCAGTTTCACTCTCCCGGCTCCCGGTGCGAGCTTGGAGCTTATCATTATTACCGATCTTACTCTTAGGGTAATGCTGGGACCTCACACAACACATCCCCATTCCCTTGCTCAAGGAGGAGAGCTAGTGTGTGCGTGTGTATGTTAATCTCCTCATAGCCTACTCAGCTCACTATATGATTCGTCACTATTTATATGGCAGTCAGGGATAAAATCAATACTCGCGCCAGTAACGGATGTTGCTCCAGGATATTGCATAGTGCTCCCCGTAGTACCGAAAAAGCATATCGACTTTAATTAGTCTCAGCGACCAGGCATAGACGACATATATATATACATAAATATACACACAGATTATATCATAAACACTTTGAGCTTGATTGGCAATGTAAATTAATATAGGTGGGTTCGATTTAATCATCGCATTGTATGATCGCACTGTATGGGACAAAGCTATTATTTCAACATCCATTGTCAGTGATAGTTCATGTGATTGTAGCCGATCGACGTATACGTGCCCAAGCTCTTTTCTGCGTAGTCTATGAATAGTTTTCAGTTCATCATCAATAATAGCGTGAACACTGAAATTTCATCGATCCATCATCCTTTCAATGAATATGTTAGCATTGAAAGTTTTAATTTTATTTCGAGAAATATGTTCAGGATGAATATATATATATATGTATATATATATATATATATATATATATATATATATATATATATATAATATATATATATATATATATATATATATATATATATATATATATATATATATATATATATATATATATATATATACTACATGTAATCTCCCCTACTTACATATATAGTACAGTACATATACAATTTCATGCAGCTTGTGTACTTATCTTGAAACGTCAAGATTTTACAAATTACTTCTGTCGATATTGAGTACCATATAGCTAATATTGTAAAAATAAAAGTTTGTTCAGTACAACAATACCCTAATAATACTCAACAATATACATCTACCCTAAGCAAATAGACTATATATATATATATATATATATATATATATATATATATATATATATATATATATATATATATATATATACTGTACTTGTAATCTAGCATTAAATGGGTTCCAAGTTTCTTAACATCACCAAAGGTAATTTCAAAATATTGCAATGGTGATTGCACTGGTGACTCGGTGAGGCAAGCTATCAAGCAAGATTGGTGATGGTAAGTTATTGCATGGTGATGGTGATTCACCATCATCAATATGTAGCAACTAATTTTGTCTCACGCCAAATTGCTTCTGAAACATAATTTATCACGGCTAGTAGCTAGGGCGTCCGCTTTAACTTTTCCAAGGGGATGTAAAGGGATATAGGCTACTTCCACTATCAAAATATTAATTATAATTATAGTAACCCGGGGCCCTTGGCCCGCTTTATCTGTTTGCCGCCCCTAAAGCGGACGCCATTAATGTGTTAGAGCAGTGTTTCTTAATTAACCTTTTACCACCACGCCTCCTTCAGTAGTTAGTCCTTAGCCCTTAGGTAGTCCTTGCCTCCATATGCCAATTCCCCCCTTCACTTCTTCAACCAAGAGATTTAAAAATAATCCTGAATCAGAAAGAAAACTTTAAACATCGTGTTTTTAGCACTTATTGTGCACAATGCACATGTTTATATACAATTATTCATAAACACCTTGTACATACCTGGCCAGCAGCTAAATCACGTTTAATGCAATGAAATAGTCGAGTTTTTCCTATTTCTCTCTTGGCTCACACCCACGCCTCCCTCTCTACGATAGGGGCCCCGGGGGCGCGCCCCCAGGTTAAGAAACGGTGTGTTAGATTAATTGAATATCTGTGAAAACTATAATTTGCATTAACAGACAAGTTTGTATGTAACTCTGAAAGTGACTTGAATGAAGGGGATGCGCCTGCATAAACCGAAGGTTGTGCGCGCGGTCTAGGTGGAGAGCTTTAAAAAACCCAAGTAGCCGTGTACAGGCCAGCAGCTGCGTGATGTGGGTGCAGGCAGCAGTCCCCTCACACGGCAGCTGTGGTAGGCTGGGGCGGGGAACGTTTGGGGACCGCCAGTAGGTGTGCTGAGTTATCCTGCGTGCGTGTGTGCTGCTACTACTCCGAGACCTCATACTCACTAAAAGCTACACAAGTTTGATCTGTCTGTGTGAAATTGTATATATCGGCCCTAAAGAGCTATGGAGAGTAAGTATATGGTTAATTTGTTATTATCATTAATATTACAAAAGTGTTATTCATTGATGGGTTGTTGTGGGACGCTGTGCTGCATGTATGAACACAAGCTTTATATTGGGTCCTTGTGTTCTGTCCATGTATAGTTCACATGTTTCCGTTACGTAAATCAATGGATAACACCCTATAACAATCATACGCGTCAAGCCACAGATGATTAAAGAGCGTTCATATTAAAGGAAAACATGTTAAACAACTACTGGTGTAGTCTTTGTTAGGAAGGGACGCTACAGGCCAGTCCCTGCGTTGCCATGGGGACGCCAAGCCGCCTGGGTGACGTCACGGACACCACAACAACATCGTGCAGTCCAAGATGGCGAGTGGCCTGCACCTTGAGCAATATCTAGAAAGTGAGTCCTTTACAAACATATTTCGATGGTGTTTCTTTGTCAAGCCTCATCGTTTACTTAGCTTATTACGATTCCCTCTGGTAGGCTGTAAGGTGGCACCAATTGAGGTGATAAATACGTTACAGAAAAAAACGAGTGCAGCAAAAATTCAGAGGGAAGTTTGCATACATCGTGAAATTGAGAAGTAGCATTGTTACTACCCATACTGAAGCCTTGTACGGCGGTAATGATTGGATATCAGGTTATAATGGACGAGGACTGCGCGGTCGCTACCGCTGTACCACTTACGTTTTCTATATTACTTTTGCCTCGGTATACTGTGCAGTATTAATCCACTTCCGCGTAACCTTTAAAACTTACATACATTTTGAAGAACTGATATAGTTGTCTAATACCGCATGCAGACACACACTCCCCATTCGGAGGCCCCAACCCTTTAGGAGGTTAGGTTAATAATCTCGCCGGGGGGTCGAGGGGGGCGGAGCTCACCCGTAAGGAGGTTAGGTTTGGTTCGGTTTGGGTAATAATTATAAAGGCAGGGCGGGACAAGCGGACCACTCGGCGGCTGGTGGGCGGGCTGGGCGAATGCGGGGCGGGGCGGGGCACATTTGCTTTTGTACAATTCCATCACTTCCTTGGTTTCTGAGACTAACTATTATTTACTATTATTTCCTGGACACGTTTTAGTGCTTTTTCTGATGGAGATACATTATCAATGGAAACGGCAATCCTAAGATTTGGTGATTTAAAACAAACCGAAACTTGTTGTTAACAAGTTTTGGTTTGTTTTAAATATTCCGGTTTCCAGAAACTAAAAATATCCCAACTGAAAAAGCACCAATTTCAAGCAAAAAATCCCCTAACAACTAACAAACTAACGAACCCATTACGGCCTCAGCTGCTTCGGGAGTCGGAGGTAAGCCGGAAATTACATTCAATCTTAAAAGTTCGTTAAAATTCCAGTTGAACACCGAACTTCCTTTGGTGAATGAAGCTATTTTTTTCTGGCGAGTTTTGATGTGTTTTAAATGAATCTGCTAACCATATCTGTCGCAAATCACTTTTTTTTTTGGTGTGTGTGATTTGCAACAAAAATGACATAAAAACAAATTGATCCTAACAGAACCTATACCTAACCGTACCTAACCTAATCTAACCTTTACCGTACCTAAAAAAAAAAAAAAAAGATTTGCGACGGAAACGGTTAGCAAATTAATTCAAAACACATCAAAACTCATCAGGAAAAAATAGTTTCGTCCACCAAAGTTAATTCGGTGTTCATCTGGAATAATACCAACAGTCCTTTTGCGACATTATTAATTTCCGATGGCTGATGTAGTGGTTAGAAATACTGCAAATGGTCAGAGCTACAAGCTGATAATTGTAATAACTGCATGCCTTGTATTGCTTTAAATTGCAATAGATTCACCAAAACTATAACACTTATTTTCATATATATATATATATATATATATATATATATATATATATATATATATATATATATATATATATATATATATATATATATATAATAATAGCTAAGGGTTAGGTTACGTTTAACGAAAGTTTAGGTTAGACAGCAAAACTGTATGAGCACTGCTCCAAACTTATCTGAATGACATTACAGCAGCATATAGTAGAAGTACACTTACTGTACTTCATATCTGCAAAGGTTCCAGTGTTTGATCAGGCCTGTTTAAACCACACTGCCTCTACAGAGTCCGAGATGCCTGTAAAATTCTAAGGCCAAAGGCAAGCGCTCATAGAGGGGATAAGGGGGAGGGATCCAGGAGGTTAGGAGGTTCATACGCTATGTTAGGTTTAGTTGAGTTTAGATTTTTCCCTAGATTAGGCCATTCCTTTTGGAGGCGAACATAAATTACTTCTTTTTTGTCTCCGCCACTCAAAACCCCTGACCAGACCAGGTCCCTAAGTTTGTTGGGTAGAAGTGAAGATCTTAAAGTAATCGTCCAGACTATTTCATCATTCCTGATTTAATGCAGTCAAAATATAGCCATGATCGAGTATAACAACAATATGTTGTCACTTTTTGCATCCAGTCACCCATTTTTAATGATCTGCATTCAAAATCTGTAAATTCTCCGAGCTCTCAAAACACAACTGACGACCAGCAGACGACGGACCACGGCTTGGTGACGTCACGGCAGGAAGCCTCCCAGCCTGGCACTGATACAAATACACATAAACTCAGAAAAAAATATAGTACTGAAGAATTTTGGGTGTTTCCGATTTTTTTTTTGCGATATGGCATATACTTGCATCCTTCATGGGTACAGCAAGAAAGCTGTGCCTTTCCAGAGAGCTTAGCACCCATTTCCGAGCTATTAGGCCATGACATATGTGTGCAGCGCCGGGGAGAGACGGGCGAGAGGCGCGCGGCAAGACAATCTGCTTCACACCGCGCGCCTCTCACCCGCCACTCCCCAGCGCTGCACACATATATCATGGCCGAATAGGTCGGAAATGGGTGCTAAGCTCTCTGGAAAGGCACAGCTTTCTTGCTGTACCCATGAAAGATGCAAGTATATGCCATATCGCAAAAAAAAAATATCAGAAACACCCAAAATTCTTCAAGTACTATACAATACCCGCAAATAGAAATCGGACCCATCCCATAAGAAACCACTGTCTAGCAGTCCGAATTCTACTAGCGTATCCCGCCCTATGGTTTGAGGTAGAGTTGGCTGGCGATATCTAGTAACTCTCCTGGGCGGGTAGTGTGGGAGGTGTGTGGAACTCACGCTCAGTGCCGACCCAGACAGCAAGGGGAGACGCTTAATGCTTTGGTATTCTCTGCCCCGTTTTCCCAATATTTTGACGAGCACTTTTTGCCCTTTAATTCTTTATATATTCACTAAATATGGGTCGTGCACACATGACTAAGGAGGAGAAGGCTCGCATATTAGCCTGGAGGCAAGAAAAGTGCCTATTAAAGAAATTTTTAGGCGTACTCGCCGAGCGAAGTCAACCGTAATGTTGCTGCTGGCTGGCGCTCGTGGGGCACCACCCAATGTTGTTCCCACAGCAAAACCTTATCCTGGACGCCCACGGAAGACTTCCAAAGCTACATATCGTCTTCTTGGAAGAGAACTACGTAAAAACCCTCATCTTACAGCTTCTCGGCTAAAAAAAAGTAATCCAACCCTGCTAAAAGACGCATCCATCCGCTGCATCCAACACCGTCTCCAGAGGGACCTCCAGCTTCCCTGCCGCCGTGCTGCACGCAAACCTCTACTGATGGATCGTATGAAGAAAGCTCGACTGGATTTTGCCAAGAAATACATCCACTGGACAGCTGACGACTGGAAGAAGGTCATGTGGTCATGTGGTCATCACATTCAAGTGTATTCAGGGCCATTCTACCACAGTAAGACGACCACCTTCAGTCAGTAGATTTGACCCTGCCAACACAGTTCGCACTGTGAAGCACCCCGAATCTGTCATGATTTGGGGATGTTTCAGTGGTTTAAGAGGTCATGGAGGTTTGTTCTTCCTCCCAAAAAATCTATCAAAAAATATAAAAACATAAAAATTAAAAAATATAATCTAATATGTTTGTATTATTTATTTCCTTGATGATATTCATATTTATGCAACCAGTTGCAAAGCAGGTCCTATTTCTATTTGCGGTGACTGTATTTTTTTCTGAGTTTACGTGTATTTGTATCAGGGCTGGGCTGGGAGGCCGCCTGCTGTGATGTTACCAGCAAGTTTCCCGCCACGGCTGCAATGGGGCTGTTGTTTTTCCCGCGCTTTTTACAAAAGTCATGTTTTTAGGGAAATAAGGCGTGGAAATGAATTATTTTTTGTGGATTAGGTATTTTGAATGATCATTCAACATAATTATGCAAAGAAAAAATGGGTCTGGACGATTACTTCAAGTAAAAAGGGTTGGAGTTGTTGTAAAGTTTTACCGGTTAGGCATAGGATGGGTTTGGGTTAGGTTTTGTGGTGGTTAATATTCTGCAGGAGTTGGCCGGCTCCATAGGCATTACAGAGCTCTTACTTTTTCTCTATTATTTTCGGCTCAGTATAATGTGCAGTAGTTATTCACTTCCGGAAACTAGAAATATAGCACGTATTTTCACATAATAATAGCTAGGTTATGTTTTGGTTTGATTAGATTTAGGTTTGGTTTAGGCTAGAATAGATTTGAAATAGGTTTTGTAGAGTTATTTAAGTTAAATAAGCGAATCTGATGGTGCGTGATTGCCCGGCTGCCGCGGCTGGTTGGTAGCCGCCAACTTCTGAATATTTAGTTTTGATTTCTTTTGAAATAATTGGCACTTGTTTTTGGCGGAATTCAATGTCTAATTGTGGGTGGCCCACCCGCTGAAATCCCACTCCACTTCGCACTGCCGTAGTATTGATCATTTTCTTTTTCTTTATAGCTATTATGTTACTAAATCAAACCCCACATCTAACTGGTTTATGGAACTGTTGCTGATAGAAATTCTCACCCTAACACCAACCAAGAATTGTCACTGATGGTGGAACACTCACCGACGCGGAAATTTTTGGGGAGTTTCACTTGGAATAGATGAAAGAAAAAAAAAAATTAAGGGTATTTCATTGTTGGACACCATATTTTTGAAAGACATTATTTATTTTCTTTTTAGTTTTGAATTAAATAAATTTGACCTAATAAGCCTAACCTTACTTAAAGCTAACCTAAATGTCAAATGTCCACAATGTTAACCTAACCAAGCCATGGCGGAGCACCTTCCACTGCTTCATGCTCAATGTAAATAAGCACATTTATGCTGGTTTTCATTGCAAGTAAATATTATATTTTTGGTTTCTGGAAGTAAGTACATGCTGAAGCTGAAATTATAGTCCCCCATAAGGTTTACTTATAAGGCTGAAATTATAGTCCCCCATATATTTTCCTGGATAGTTTTGATGTATTTTTAAATTAATCTGGCACTAATTTTTGGCGAAAATCTATTCTGTTACACTTTGTGCAAGGGTTCTTAAGTGAAAATACGAGATTCTGTGATGAGGAAACAGAAAAGAAAAAGAAGTGTATGTGTATGGAAGTGGATAGGTAAAAGGCAAATTCAAGGGGAAACACAATGAAATAAAATTCAACTTGAAATAGGAGGTCTCTCGAGGTTGAAAATTCTCATCCAGGCACCATTTAATCTTGCTTAACTGTTTATATATTTTGCACAGATTTTTCTTACCACCACATTAGTAGCCTTGTGTGCTATAACCTTTTATCATCAGGCTAGGAATCTACAGTCTTTTCAGAATATAGTGGAACCCCATCAATAAAACAGATACGCATATCCAAAATCATGGAAAAACTATGCCGGGATTTTGGTATATACTAGACAGGAACTGAAATGGTGAAGGATTAACTCTGCCCCCTAACCCCCTCTCTCTCTCTCTCTGATGTCTCACAGAGAATGGAGTCATGAAAACTATCATTGAGCTTCATTACCAAGGCTTACTTTGTCTCTCACATTGCAGGCTTGGAAAACCTGCCTACAGAGCTGCAGCGGAACTTTCACTTGATGCGTGACCTGGACCAACGGTCACA
Organism: Chionoecetes opilio; assembly: GCA_016584305.1. NCBI lineage: Eukaryota > Metazoa > Arthropoda > Malacostraca > Decapoda > Majidae > Chionoecetes > Chionoecetes opilio. The sequence continues at coordinate 59,463 of JACEEZ010015425.1, read as the reverse complement.
AGATGTCATGCGTAACATTGATCAGGTGAGGGACATGTGTTAGCTGTCAGCTTGGCAGTTCGGAAATGTTGTGTGTCCCCCAACCCCAGGAATCATAAAGCCCAGACAAAGCCTGTCAGAATTACACATGCCCATCTTTATACCATCCAGGCCAGAAATTACCTCATCCCAAATTAGTCAGCAGTTACTGATAACACTATTGTGCAGTTATGGATATTTTTGGGAATACTTTGCTATCTAGCATTTAAAAGCCTTTTCTAATAAATTTGATTGATTAGACATCACTTTTCCTTCACTTCTTGAAAATAATGATAACAGTATTAGTACATAGAATTTCATGGAACTGTCTCAGCTCGGGTCACATAAACCCTCCTTAAGAAAAAGAAGAATAAATCGATAAATAAAATAAATAAATCATATAATACATTAATAAATTAATTAATGCATAAAATAGACAAAAAATCCTGATTGAAAGTGCAACTCGTAAAAAAAGCTTGAAATTTAGTATTTAGTACTTGTAGTACTTGTATTAGTATTTGTATTAGTATAGTACTTGTAGTATTAATCATTTTGTTAGTACGTAATAGCAAAAATTAATTACTGCCAAGAACTATGATCTCATGTAAACCTGTGTTTGCCTGTTAACTAATGTTTTCATCTGAGGAACCAGATGATTATCCAAAATAACATATGTATTGGCTACAACATAGATAATTAACTCCAAAATGTCCACAACATTGGGGTGAAGGTGCCAACCTAAAGTAGACAGTGGACAGTACTTGTATGTCATAAACACAGCGGGTTCTCACATGTCTAGTTTTACTCTGAATGGGTTTTTTTTCTCTTCACTCTTCTTAAGAATATGATGTATAGTAGTTGCTTCTTCTTCCTTGTGTTCATCACATTCTGATATAAGTGCAATGGAATCCATCACATTCTGGTATACCCAGGTATGTGTAATGGAAACTTAGATTGTAGGTGATGCATAATTGAAATTAATATTTCAGATTTCTGATGACTACCTGACTACAGTTAAAAGCCTAAGTCCAGAGAAAAGATCTGAACAGATGAGCAAGATCCAAAAGATGTTCAACAGAGCCAAGGAGTACAGTGATGACAAAGTTCAGCTTGCCATTCAAACCTATGAACTGGTGGGTTCCTATATCTGCAATTAACACATGACATTATTGTGCTATCACTTTGTTTGCCAGTGCTTTGTTGATGGTCTTTCATTGGGTGGAAATATGGTGCTGGTTTCAACTTTTCTAAATTGGAATCGAGGAAATATCAATAACTAGTATTACCATTTACAGTATCCTCATTTACCCCCGAATGTAGGATAATGCATATGTATGAAAGAAAAGAAAGCAAAAAGAATGTGAATTCAATTCTCTCAGCCATATGTCATAACCCATACCAGATGGTTCCCTTCCTTCAGCTATATCTCCTTCATATATACTTCTCTCTAAGCTATGTTCAAGGCGAAATGTATTGGTTCAACTATTTATTACATGAATACATATTTTGGGGAGCTGAAATATATATCTGAATCAAGAACAAACAAAGTTACCCTTTCCAAAAATTTTCAAACCTTGTTTTCTGATAGGGTAAGCAACATACATCACTATTTTCTTTTACTTTCATACATGTACATTAAATTTTGTTCATTGTTAATGGCAAAGTAGTAAAATTACAGGTATTTTAGTCAGAAACTAATCTGTATTGCTGCAAATTTTTTTGTGTACTAAACCTTATTTCTTGCATGATATTTAGAAGTATCTAAAAAAGGTTTTTTGCTTTGGCCTAAAGTCTCAGAGGCATAAACTTCTGAATTTACTCATCCATCTAAGACCTAAGGTATCTGTCTGTTATCAGTCCGTTACATGAGAAAGCCCTGCTGTTTTCTTTATTGTATAAATGTGGACTGACTCTTTCACTACCTCACTTATTCATTCTTTAGTCCTTTAGGACTTAAAAACAAATAGAGAAAGAAAAAAGCATAGAGTTGAAAGATTCAGGGATGAAGGAATAAGAGATTAATATATGGAAAAGTGACAAAATCACCAAATTATGAGCGAGAGAATATAAATGGAGATGCTAATGCTAAGATTTTTGAGAGCTTCAAATTGGAATTTTTGCACACACTCGTGCACAGAATCGCTTATGACTCTGGTCTCATGAATGTCCTTGTTGTCTTCCGCCAGGACCTTGTAACTGTTGTACGTCCTGATCGGTAAAAATTCTTTAATTTCGACTGGCCGGGCACCATTCCTGACTGGAATGAAAGGTGCCTCCTCTGGAGCAGTTTGATCGGCAGTGACATCGGTGACATGGGCCAGAACATCTCCAGGAGCACAACCTATGTTGAAAGCAACAAATTCCTGAAGGGTACATATTATACTTTGCAGCGAGGTCATCATATTTACGGTTCGTTTCATCATATTTATAGTTCGTTTCATCAAATTTACGGTTCACTTCCTCCACTAAATTTGTCATGATGCAAAATCTACACGCTGACGAATTTCTAAAAAAAACTTTGTGTACTGGATTCCACAATCCTCACATTCTCTCATTGTGGAAGGCATGGTGCAAAGATTGATTCGGATTCTTAAGATTTATCAAAAATTCAGAGCGCTTTCAAGATTCAGTAAAGTTGTGACCATGAATTGAAATTGAAATAGAAGTGCATGGAAAGAAGATACTGCTGTGTTTGATGCCTCCAACACTGGGAATTAGTTCCCATAGGGTCTAGAAAATGCCAAAAAGACCAATAGCTTGCCATGAGTCTCGGTCACGAGTGAGACTTTCACAACCCGGCGCTAACAGCTTTTGCCCTTCCAGTTTTGTCCCATAGACGGGGTCGGCATAGTCACTCAAGGCAAAGCTGGCAAGGACCAACAACTGGTCCTTACTTTCCGACAATCGCCCAACAATCTCTGCGACCCTTGAGATGCCTGGCCAGCGGCACCTGTTATACCACGTGTTCTCCACTGGCTAGAGACTATCAAACGCACTTCCAGAGAGTCCAAGAAGCTGAAATATTCCCTTTAAGATAAGGAAAAGACTCAAAGACTCAGACTGTCTCAAAAAGCCAATTAGTGTAACCCCAAAAGCCTCCAAAGATAATCTGATTGTTTAGGGAAAAGAGGAAACCAAGTTGTCATGAAAAGAAGGGATGAGAGGTCTGTCAAAGAGTGGAGAGACAGGGAACTCCCACCGATGACTGGTTCCAAGGACCCCACCACACCTGTGGCTTTTATAGTGTAGAAGTTGCCACACTCCTTTACACTGCAGGCCCAGCTAACTAGGACCCTGGAACTCCAGCCATTGTATCTAAAAGAGATCATCTGCCTGCAGTCCAATCCACCACTGCTGCTGCCCAGCGGCTTTACCATAACCCTGGTACGGGAGACTATCCAGACTTACACCTTGTCCAAGGGTGACCTGAGACTATGCACGGCAGAGATGTCAAATTTCCTGAGGTAAAATATATTCACCCGCATACTGAGAAAACAAGGGTGAAACAAGTGACATAAGAGTAAAAGGATAGCAGATGAAGACTTTGGAAGATGACTTGGTGAGAAATATAAAGAAGATTTAAAAAATAAATTGGAGGGAAATTAAGGTTGAGAGAGAAGGAAATTAATGTGAGAAACAAAGGAAACGAGGTGAAAAAATGTGGATGGAAGAATATTTAGAGAGAAATAGACTGTGAAGGAAGGTAGATGGAATAATTAGAAAATTTCATAAAAATGTAAAAAGTGAAAATAGGCAATTGTGACAGGTATGGGAATGATAAGTGGTGAGAGGGTGCAAAATCAAGAAGCATAAAAAAGGTGAAGAAAGCAATTGAAACTGAAAAATGGAATGGCAGCATGAGTGGATGGGATTACAGCGGTGATGTTAAAGTATGGTAGAGAAACTGGTTGGATGGATGCATAGGCTATGTGGGTTAGCATGGGAAGGGTATAGTGCCAGGAGATTGGACAAAGGCCATCATTATTCCAGCATACAAGGGGAAGGGTTGTAGAAATGAATGTGGCAATTATAAAGGTATAAGTCTCTTGAGTATAGCTGGAAAGGCTAATGGATAAATTGTGATTGAAAGGGTGCAGAAGATCACAGAGAGTAGGATTAATGAAGAGCAGGGAGGTTTAGAAAAAGGTTTGGGATGTGTGGGTCAGATTTTTTCTCATGATTGCAGTTGAGAAAATACTAACGAAAGGGAAGAAAGTTTTTGCTCTGCATTCATGGACTTTGAGAAAGCATATGACAGACTTGATTCGATAGCAGTGTGGGATGTATTGGAGGTGTTATAGGTGGGAAGCTATTGAATAGTGTAAAAGCTTTTTATAAGGATGCAAAAACGTGTCAGGAAAATGGAGGAATCAGTGAAATCTTTGGAATACAAGGTATAAGGCAAGGATGTGTGATATCCCTTTGGCTAATTAACCTATATACATGGACTGTGTGATGCGAGAGATGAAAGCAAAAGTTGAAGACGTTGGAATGGAAATGTATGTAAATGGTGGGAAATGGTTGTTGAAAAAAAAAAATTGCAGATAATCATCTTGATCACAGAAAATGAGAATGACCTGCAGAAACATATAAACATGTGTTTTATAGTGTGTGCCGAAGACAGAAGCTGAGGGTCAATGTTGACAAAGATTACTGTCTTTGAAAGTACAGTCGGCGCAAAAAAACTTAGGACGCCAAAAAACTTGGGGTGGGAATAACGTCCTTAGCTGTTTTGACAATTTCGGTGGGAGCGATTGAATTTTTTTTCGTTTTTTATATATCTGGCAGTGTATTACGGTTTCTGCTGTAGATTCCTCGCTCCTGCCCGCTCTGTATCTTACAAGTCATCATAGGAAGAGGTTATTGTGTTTGGTTCTCCAACCTTCCTACACCCCCATTTGCCCCTCCATCTTCTACCGCCTTCTCCAGGTCTAATAAAGCATTATGCCGGGCAAATCTCTATCAATTGTGAAGAAGACACATATAGTAACCTTGTATCGAAGTGGGAAAACAATTGGCCAGATAGCGAGGGAGATGTGTTTCCAAACATACCGTCTCGGTGTGGTGCAGGCGGGCGCAAGATGGTGAGTTAGAGACTGTTTTGGCGTGGAAGAAAGGGTCAGGGCGGCCAAGAAAAACTTCAAAGAAGACTGATCAACTGCTCATAAGGTTTGTTGATGTCAATAATCATTTTGAGCAGTTGATCAGTCTTCTTTGAAGTTTTTCTTGGCCGCCATGACCCTTTCTTCTTCGCCAAAACAGTCCTTAACTCACCATATTGCGCCCGCCTGCACCACACAGAGACGGTATGTTTGGAAACACACATCTCCCTTGCTATCTGGCCAATTGTTTTCCCACTTCGATACAAGGTTACTATATGTGTTTTCTTCACAAATGATAAAGATTTGCCCGGCATAATGCTTTATTAGACCTGGAGAAGGCGGTAGAAGATGGAAGGGCAAATGGGGGTGTAGGAAGGTTGGAGAACCAAACACAACAACCTCTTCTTATGATGACTTGGAAGATACAGAGCGGGCAGGAGCGAGGAATCTACAGCAGAAACCCTAATACACTGCCAGATATACAAAAAACGTAAAAAAATTCAATCGCTCCCACCAAAATTGTCAAAACAGCTAAGGACGTTATTCCCGCCCCAAGTTTTTTGGCGTCCTAAGTTTTTTTGCGCCGACTGTAGAAGTGAAGTGGTAGGTTTTTAGAGCTCATATAGAGTAAGAGTTGAGTGTCCATAGGAATGCAAAATTAGGCTGAATGGAGAAAGATTGGAGGGGGTTCAGGAATTTAAGCATCTTGGATCAATCATGTGCAAGCATGGAAGGTCAGAAACGAGAGAAAGGGCACTGCAAGGGAGGAAAGTGATTGAATCTTTAGGATGTAAGATAAAAGGAAGGACTGAGCACGGAGGTAAAAAAAAGACGAGATGCAGTGATTGTACTGACAATCACATATGCAAGTGACACTTGGGTATAGAATGAAAGACAAAGGTCAAAGATCCAAGCAGTTGAAATAAATTATTTGAGAATTACCTGTGTTGTGAGAAGAATGAATGGTGAAAGTAATTAAAGTCTGTTTAACAGGTTTTGTAGGTAAAGTAAAGGCGAGATCAAATGTAAAGTGGTCGAGGGGGTGAAGCGCAACACTGGTTTGGTCATATAGCAAGTGAGATGACTTAGAGGGTATGTATGAGTGTAGTACACAGCGCGCCAAAGCATTGTTCGCGACATCATAACACAGCGCTTCCATACGGGAATTCAGAAAATGTACTCTATGGCAGCCTACTGACTTCCGAGAGAGATATCTTACATATGGCAGCTTGTTTAAAGCACGGGCAGTCCATCAAGACCGTTGAGGAATGTTCAGATGCCACTTGTCAATTATAGACGAAGCATTTTAAAAAGTATCGCCTTCCTTCCCGCGAGTAATTTGAACAGACGCGCATTGGTATGACAATCATTGTTTTCATAATGAGTGGCAAGAAAGACCTAACAAAAGAGCAAATTAAAGTTATTGTACCTCTACACAAGGCAGAGAGGCCAGTGGAAGAAATATCAAGGATTGTGGATGTTACGAGGAGATGTGTGCATAAGTGGGTGGAAAGTTTCACGGTGGGTTGCATCGTCGCGACAGCCACGACACCATAACAGTATAAGTGGCCAGGGCGAGGGTGTAAAACATCAGCAAGCACCCTAAATGTCATGAAACGTCAAGTGGATGCCCATCCTCAATTATGGGGAGGAGACGGTAATTACTTAGGAGGTGACATTAATTTACTTCAGATTCTTATGAAATTTGGTGTGCATATGTCTTTATATATCAAATATAATATCCCCACTTTTCATTGAGATATGATCATTACTTAGAGATAAAAAAAATATTAAACTCATCGAAAATGGCAATAGATAACACTGGCATTCTTCATAAATCTCATCTATTTTTAGTCTTTTTTTTTAAAAATAGGTCTGGATATAATGGATAAGTGTAGCATTAATTTTCTATCGTGGCAGATTTTAGTTATCGCATTCCATATATTAAAAAAAAGAAAAGAAATATTGGTGACAAAGATTAGTTGTTTTCCCCCCCCAAAAAAAATCTACTGGGTCATGCTTATGTCTTTTTAAAAATGTCTCACGATGACAAAAATCTTACTCCTTTCCACTTTCCAAAGCTACCTTTATGTTTACAGTCACTTGTAAAACAATGGAGAAATACCACTCCAAATGTTAATAACTTTGGTTTTGAGATATGAGCCGTTTTCTGTTGAAGAGTGTGTATCATGGTATTGTAGGGGCCTTATGCGGCATAATTTTACTCATATTGTGGTAAGAAAGACAGAAAGGTAAACCAATATATATTATAATATTCAGGTCTATTTGGCACCTGGTCCCCTCCTATTTTATATTTATACGTAGGATATTGTTCAATCGCATTAGGGTATCAGAGGACGCCACCCTCCTCATTGTCGCCATGTTTTAGAAGCCTCCTGCCTCGTAATGCTGGCTTTTTTGTTTTGCTTGTGGACGCTTACTTTTCTTCCTTGATGGTGGAGTTGTTCTTTTTGACTCTTGAATGCTTAGTCCAGCAAGTGTGTGTTCAGAGGCACCAAATCCAAGATGAATGAGAAGGCTGGTGTTCAAGTAGCCAAAATTGTGGTCCAAAGTAGTCACAGCAGCTGCAAATCTTACTCTCTTGGGTCCACTGTGTTTTGTCTTGCTGCATTTAGCCCATAACTTGGCATGTAGGCTTTCGTTGATATTCTGTGTTCTACCTTTTAGGCATCTCTCAAGCAGCTCTGTTCTTGTGAGATCAATGTAAATCCTCTTGATATCTTCCTGCTTATCAGAAGGTATGTTACTCAGGTAGGGTGGTTTTACAGAGTGGCTGCGTGGTGTTTCATCCTGAACAAGTGCCCTCTGATAAAAACACCATGAGTTGATGTCCTTAGGGCACAAATGATGTAGCTTTGGAGCCTTGTCTGAGGAACAAGCATGATAAAATGAAGCCATGATTGCATTACGCATTGATTCAACAGACTTGTTTTTGTTGTCAGAGATAGCCTTCTTGTAGTATCTCTGCAGCATCTGTATAACATTATCCGTCAACTTCTTGGCACCTCCCAAAGCACTGCGCTTCATTTTTTTTCCTGTTCTCGTCGTGATGACTGTGAAGTCATCCTGTTTGAATTTCCTAAGACGAGTACCAAGTCTCTTGGCTACGTGATTGATGCACTCTTCTTTCTGGACAGGCACATCGTAGGGTCCACGGCCGTCATTTAGTGCACATACTGCATTATATGCACTAGAGTCCCCGTCACTGACAAAGGTTACATATCGAAAGTTGCGGTTTGTGGATCGAGGCCATAACTTCACTGCCGCTTCTGCCTCCATCGCTGCTGGTGTGCCCTCAAAGTTCTTATGACACATGTTTTTGTGGCCCTCAAACCATGCATTCCATTCTTCTTGTGACAGGTTCTTTTTCCTCTTGCAGACAAAGCAAAAATTGCACACAACTTCAAAGTCAATCACTATCCCAGTTTCATCATCAATGACAAATCCGACACAGATGTGGGAAGAGTGCCCTCTCTTTCTCCATGTTCCATCATACGTTGCAGCGATGTCCAGTAGTTTTGTGACGGGGTCTGGATGGATGCCAAGTGTAGCATAATGACGGACAATTCCTTCATGTGCTATCTTCTGATTTCTTTCCAAGTATAGCCACATCTTATCATAGAGGAAGTTAGCATATCGGTTGAACTTCCCACTTGAAATTGTAGGAACACTTAGTGCTTGAGAAATTCTGTTCAAGCCAGTGCAACCTAGATCATTGATGAGGGCCTTATAAACAAGTTTGCAGTTCATCTCCGTGAAACGCTTTTCTCTCCCAGCATCATCAGTCACTTGCCGAGGTTTTATCGTTGTTGTCTCACGGTCATCGCAGGTGTGACACATGATGGTGATAGAACAGTCAAAGGCGTTATATGACGCATCAATAGCCTTATCACCCCAACATGTAGCGCATGTACTTGATGCGAGTATAAGGGTTTCCAGCTGTGAACGAGAGAGTATATATTTCTCTTCATCGTGACAAGGGGGAGGAATATTATCTTTCAGCAGGTGAGTACGTAGGGCTGACCTAGTAACTTCTTTTACTTCAGGGACGACTTGTGGTGGTGATGGAAAGTGTTCTAAGGTTGAGGGAACAAGCTGAGGTGGCGAGGCAACTTGGGAGGGGTTGGGAGCTCCAGGGAGCCTTGTGAGGCTTTGTATCAATTTTCGTGGGTGGCGGGCTACGCTGTCTTTTCTCTCCCTTTTTGTCTTGTTTATAAGGTCTATTCTATCCTTCTGGTGCTTCTTCAGCTTTGAATGCTTCCCCATAACTGCTTGTCTGCTCAGGAAGTGGAGAAATCTTGGATAAAAATTTCAGCATCCAGCTCATCAAACCGCCTCAGCTCAAGGTCATCACTCAAGCATCCTCCCTTCCTCCCACTGGGTGTTGCCATATGGTGATCATTGATATACTAACAAAACCCCCCAAAAAGTTAAAAAAAACACTTCAAAATGCTTCAAAATCATGAACAACGACAAAACACGTGGCGCACCACCCGTCAGGGCATTTAAAGATCTTTAAATGAATGTAAACAAAGTCAATTTTATTATAGAAGGAATTAAGCTAGCAACATGCCGTTTTCACAGAAAACGGGGATCATTTCAAGGGTAATTAAACTGTTATTAACCCAATTTCGAGGTCTGACTAGAATTTTTTTTTTTTTTTACCGTCTCCTCCCCTTAAGAGCAAGAAAAATATTGCGATATGACTTTTACATCCTCGCCCTGGCCACTTATAATGTTCTGGTGTTGCGGCTGTCGCGACGATGCAACCCACCGTGAAACTTTCCACCCACTTATGCACACATCTCCTCGTAACATCCACAATCCTTGATATTTCTTCCACTGGCCTCTCTGCCTTGGGTAGAGATACAATAACTTTAATTTGCTCTTTTGTTAGGTCTTTCTTGCCACTCATTATGAAAATAATGATAGTCATACCAATGCGCGTCTGTTCAAATTACTCGCGGGAAGGAAGGCGATACTTTTTTAAATGCTTCGTCTATAATTGACAAGTGGCATCTGAACATTCCTCAACGGTCTTGATGGACTGCCCGTGCTTTAAACAAGCTGCCATATGTAAGATATCTCTCTCGGAAGTCAGTAGGCTGCCATAGAGTACATTTTCTGAATTCCCGTATGGTAGCGCTGTGTTATGATGTCGCGAACAATGCTTTGGCGCGCTGTGTACATATGAGGTGGGTACTAAATGAGAACCCTCAGTGAAATGGAAGGACATAGTGCCCAAGTATGAGAAAGAGGGGCGAGAGAAGAATGAGACGGATGGAGCATGCAAGAATAGGAATAAGTAGAGATTCTTCGGTCATGGTAACCCTAGGGTTCTTAAGAATGGATGTCAGAGATAGATAGATTGATTGACGATAGAAGAATGATCTCTTGGCTATCGACCCTCTGTACGCGCTGCTAACCTCTTTTAGTGGATGTCTATATTGGTGAGAGGAAACTTGGTGTGAGGAAAGATGTAAATGAAAACAGGAAATGATTGTTCTCCTAGCAAAAAGGGAGTAAAGGAAACAGGTGAAGAGTAAAGTTCTGCACAGATAGGAGGAAGAAAGAAAGAAGATAAAAGGATAACTTTCATGAGGCTGGAGGCTTTTAGAAGCATAGTTGGCTAGACAATAAATGAGGACAGAGAAGAGGCCCATCCCCAGTCAAAATAAGCCCCTTTGCCTATGATTCCTGTATTTTGATGATATTTATGGTTAAAGATAGCCAAGAGCTGTCAGGAAAGGCCTAAAAAAAAGATCCAGTTTTATAAAAATATAGACATCCACTAAAACTTTTGCACTAACCGCAAAACCCCGACTCCAGTCACAATTGTAGCAGTCTATGCTTGCCTTGCTGGTATTTTTTCCAAGTCAACAGGTCATATTAACAGATGTAAGGAGTAAAATATAGCATATCTTATCAATAGATGATAAAACTTTCAAATCTTTAAACTTTTTATATTTTTTGAGAGGCCTTTTCCCATAGTAAAATATATCCTATTACTTCTACCATGATTCCATGCAAGGTAAGAAAGTTATATGATACACAAGCCATCCATAATAGTGATTTTTTTGTACCTTCCAAAACTTTTTTTTCTTCTATTTGTTTATTAACCCCCTCGCATTCTATGATGCATTATGCGTCATTCGAGAAGTGATGTCTGGAACACCTATGACGCAAAACGCGTCATTCAGCCCTCCGCGGAAGAAAATTGATAAATAACGCTATCTGCGTAATTTTTGGGCAAGTGTTCAGTAAGCTGATCTATTTTAAAATTAATTATCTGGCAGCCCTCTGTAAGCATTCTTATGGTAGAGCGCACATCAAATATTATAGTTGCCTCCCGGCAGTCAGCCTGTCAGGGCGTTGTGAGCGGCGGTGATTTAAAGGCCGACCGTGGACTCAAGTGTCTGCGTTCAGTGCTTTAGCGTGTATTTGTTGCATAATAAATCTATGTGAATGACCTGTCAGTACAGTCAAACCTCGATATAACGGACTAAAGGGGGGGAGGAGGAGTCCGTTATAGCCGATTGTTCGTTATAGCGAGGGTATTTTCCCAAGGGGGGAAAAATATATGAAAAAACCGGAAAAATTGTGAAATAAAGGAGAAATAATTACAAACACAACCAGACTGTGTAGCTATGTTGGGAGGTAAACAGTGACTGGCACTACATGCTGAATTTGGTCCGCTCCTACACGTGAAGTAAATGAGAAATAATCACAAACACAACCAGAACGTGTAGCTAGTCAAGCTCAAGCTCTAGTGAAAGGTAAACAAATTACTACGAGCCAGATTCAGCCGTGGCTTCCAAAGGTATTGCTTATTATCATGACTAATGTTCATTATTATATATATTATATGGTTGTGAACTGCAGTTCTATACACGTGTCACTATTTAGGTCATTGTAGCACTGCGTGTCGCCTTAGATAAGGGTGATTTAGGGTGTTGAGGTGACAGGGAGACATAGCAGCGGTCAAGCCATAACACTAATAGTCACTATTTTAAACAATACACACCTTCTACCACTAAATCACTACCACTAAATCACTAGCAACACAGGCTCCTTCCTTATAATATTATATCTTAATATTTGATGCATCAAAACTCCTTAAAACCCAAGCATTCCAAAATAAAATTAGAAAATAATACAATAATGTTGAGTTGACAATTCGAGCGGCGATAAGTGGTCTGATATGGTCACGCAAATGGAGTCCGTTATATCCGATGTCCGTTACATCGAGGTCCGTTATATCGAGGTTTGACTGTACTTATATAATGAGGATCACGATACAGGAGAACCTCGTTTATCCGGCACCCACGGGGGGGGAGCGCATGCCGGATAACTCATTTTGCCGTTGTTTTGAGAGTTACTCTTATGGAATCCCCCAAAATCCCTTTTTTTTTTTTTTTTTTTTTTTTTCCCATCACAAGGAACTGGCCAAGGGCACAACAAAAATGGGTAACACAAAGGCCGCTTAGTTGCCAGTCCCTATAAAGAAGACAGTCAGAGAATAAAATAAAAAAGTGGGGTGAGCCAATTTAGTTCGGGAGGTGTCTTGTTACTCTTCTTTTGAAAAGATGTAAGTCATAGGAAAGTGGAAAAATAGAAACAGGAAGAGAGTTCCAGAGTTTATCAGTGGGAAAAAAAAAAAAAAAAAAAAAAAAAGCCTGGGTCGAATAGTGCCATTGTTTTAAATGCCGGTTAAACGAGGTTCTCCTGTACTATGTACCGGAAATAGGCTATACATAATTGTGTAACGTTGATAACGGACAGTTCAAGCTCATGAACGAAGTTTATAGCGATTTATATCCTATATAGCCTATTAGCTTGAATGGTTGACGTGTGTATTAGCGAGGTTATGATATAGAAATTGAAACTGTACAGTGCGAGTTTACTTTTATATGAATTGTACACACGGGTAGTTTTGTTATGGGCATTTTCACAGTAACCTAGGCCATCAGTAATAATTGAAATAAAGCAATGAACTCTATCATATAATGGGTGTAGCTGATTGTGTTTTTCAGTTAATTGAAGAGCACTTCATTGACAAACATCACCCAAAATTTCAAGGATCATGTCAATAACTTTTTCAGCGCCCAAAAGTGTTCGAATGTTGGACGGAACTTTGTGTCTCATTTAATTAATTTAATTATTGGAATTGCCATTACTACTGCTTGTATATATGTAAAATGTATTATTTACCACAATCAAAATAGGTTAATATGTTATAAAATATACGCGTTAAATGTAATAAGTATGTATAATTTATATATTCAGCGCCGACATCGTTTATGTTACACTAATTTTTCCGTCCACAATGTCCACTCCAACACATCGGTCTATATCTTATGCCAGAATATATGAAAGTATTGTTTTTCATTGACATACAAGACACTATAAGGGACTATGTATAGTCCCTTATAGTGTCTTGTATATCAATGAAAAACAATAGACTTTCATATATTCTGGCATAAGATATAGACCGATGTGTTGGAGTGGACATTGTGGACGGAAAAATTAGTGTAACATAAACGATGTCGGCGCTGAATATATAAATTATACATACTTATTACATTTAACGCGTATATTTTATAACATATTAACCTATTTTAATTGTGGTAAATATATACAAAAATTTGAGGTGTTCAGTTTTCAAGTTGAATGAATTTGTTACAGTTGTCGCAATGTATTGTTACTGTGAAATTATCATAATATCTGCAGCTTTTTGGTAAAAATATTCTATACAATATACAATTGATCCTTCAATATTCACTGGAACCAAAGTGATAAAAGACAATCTAAATTTTTGTGCTGTGAGACTATGATGGCCTAGGTTACTGTGAAAATGCCCTTATAAATATATATACACATGCACACATATAGATTTCTATTACTTCGTGTTTGCACCTACACTATATGGTTTTGTGTGTACATTGGTTATTTAGTGTGTTTGAAAAAAATATACTGAAACAAGCGCATCTTCGATCGTTGTGATGCTTGACTGTGGGCGTATGTGTGCATGTGTGTGGGTGTATGCATAAACATTTTTTTTTCATGTTTACTACAGTATATTTCATCAAATATTGGAAACGTGAGACGGAAGGCGGTGACTATATCAGGGCAGAGGAGAATGGGGTTTAGCTCAAAAATTCTCCATCTCCAAAAATATTGAGGCTAGAAACTATCGCTTAGTGGCATTCTTGTCTTTACAGTATGGATATATCATCTTTAGTGCAGATTTTCCAAACCAACTAACCAAAATACAGGGAGGTCCCGAAGATACGAGCAGTTGTTTCCACCTGGCATACTCGCAAAGCGAAATCTCGTATAACGAAACACATAACTAATGGTAAAATATAGGTTTGGTTCCAGGACCCCATCAATTAAAAAAGACATTTTTTTCAAGCTAAAATAAACTATAGCAAACACAACAAACTCTCAAACTCTCAAATATAGGTCTCTATATACCACACCACCGCATCACCACACCACCACACAAAACACAGTGACTTAAGAGTGTGACAGCACAGTAGGACAGAGCACAAATAAGTCACAATAAGCACATTAAGTAAACCAGCAAATCACTAAAATCGACTCACAAGGCACAATACATACAAACAACAAAGACGTTGTATGTACTCTTGGGGACGCCGCGTGATACACTAGACTCGAGAGGGTACGGTAGGAAAGGGACAAGGGAGGGGTTTTCAGACCTCTTCCACTGCCCACAAACTCGTCTCTGCGCATATGAATCATTGTACATTGTCCAGGGTTGTGAATTTTTGTAGGCCACATTGTCGTACTGAGCCACCAGAATTATCATATTTTTGTCCAAGCTCGCTTCGCTCGCTTGGACACCTATTTCAGCCGAAATCAGGTGTCATATAGACTTGTAAAATGTTTTCACGAATGTGTGGGCAAGAAAGATACAGGCGCAAAGGAAGAAATTTGGCACAGAAAGTTATATTTCGTCTCTTAACTCATTGTCCAAGCGAGCGAAGCGAGCTTTTAGCATTTATGCTAAAATTCGTAATATATTGTGCCTGGCGACATTAGTGCAGTGGCGAAAGTAGTGCATTAGTGCAGTGGAAATAAAATGTGTTCGTAGCCTTCACAACAACAGTGTCTTTTAGCGTCGCCGAGAGGCAGGCCGCTTGTGTTAGGCCTCATATAATCACTATAACTCGTGTTTCTAATGCCGTTATAGGTGTTATTTAGGGTTAGCGTGGTGTTATATACGTGGTAGGGGGTGTGTGAGGTGTTAAATATGCCATTTCAGCTGTGGGTACAGAGAGGAGGAAGAATAACAATTATGAAATACCACCACCATCAGATTGATTATCGTACAACCTTAGGTAAAATCATATAGTCAGTAAATGACTTTATAATTTTAGTAAATAACTTGTAATTTACTTTAGTAAATAACTTGGTCATTTTACTCACCCCAGTTTGAATGTTGTAGCATTGATCATAGCAATCTCGTGTATTGAAAATAGACCCTAATTTACACATCTTGTATCATCGGATTCTCGTATATCAAATGCTCGTATAACGGGACCTCCCTGTATATAGGTTGTAAATAATATTTCACTGCTAGTAGATGGTCAAGTTTACACGGATATATCTCAGGAAATATTGCAGATACGAATATTCTGAAGACATCCCAGAACTGCTGATGAAAAACGTCATATAAAATGTATACATAGAAAAATTACTTTAGTGAGAAAAGTTTTGAGAAAAGAAGGTGGGAACATACTACTCTATCCGTAATAATTGGGTGTTTGAAAAAATATTCAAGAAATATTCGCCCAAAAAAGTTTTTGACATATAACTAAAAGCTTACATTCATTTTCTTTTGTTTTCAGGAGTTCTACACAGTGAAACAAAACTCAAAGCTGTATCATATAACATTGCTGAAAAAATCAAGAAAATGTAAAAAAAATTGATTATTTCGCGAGAATTTTTAGTTTATGCTACTTTTATCACGGTGCCCTTTCCCTGATCAGAAAACTAATGGTTTCTATGGAAGACTGATATAATTCCGCTTCTTTTAGTATGTAACACGTCGAATGTTTTCTCAGAATTTGTTTCCTAGTGAAGAGTTGAAGTCAATTTACTGTTTATGCATATTCATTCAGAATCTCATAATGGCATTTATTCTGTGTGCTTTATAGTTTTTTATGTGATAACCTTATAGAAAAAACATATCCAAAGAGAACAGTATAACATTTACACTGATAAGAGTATTTGGTATGGGAAAAAAATACACTGGAAAGTAAACTTTTTTACGCGTAAAAAAGCCCTTCTGAAGGCCTCTCCCATGGGCTGCCACGAGCAAGAATTCATACATATAATTACTGAGTGCGAGAGGGTTAATAAAATTTTACTTTTTGTCACGAATAGCATTTTCAAAAGGTAAAAACAAAGATTTTTTGTCCACATTTCTAATAGTTTACTTATATGATACACAACCCATCAATAATAGCGATTTTTTACCTTCCAAAAACTTCTTTTTTTTGTCACGAATTGCATCTTCAAAAAGGGTGAAAACCAAGATTTTTTGTCCACATTTCTAATAAGTATAACCTAAAACCACTACTACTTTTGATGTGACTATTCCTGTTCAGCATTCATACACAAAATATGGATTCATACATTAACTATATTATAGTTGTAATGTGCATGTTTGATGCAACAAAATAGTTTACTAATTTCACTATATTCAACTAATGATCTACTAATCAACAGATATATTTATGAAAATTTTGCAGTAAAAGTTTGAATTAATAATTACATTTTTGGGAGCTAAATTTTCTGAAATATTGTCATCTTGAGTGCACTTGATCCTTAACAGTAGTAACAAAATAGGTTGTGAACTCCTAGTAGTGGGGCAGATAACAGCAATTTTTGAGAGGAATCGTGCAAATGATGATACAAGCATCAAATTTGGCACACTTGTTCTCCAAGTGATACTAATCAAATCTGCCTGATTGGCCAATTGAAAATCCAAGATGGCGGCCATTTAAAAAAATAATCACATTTTCATTAATATCAGTAACCATAAAGGTAAGGACAAAATGGTATGGAACATAAAAAATGCAGCTCTTGACGGCCGTCCCCGTGGTAGACGCGGAAGTAAAAATCATGCATAAATAAGGCCACAAAGCAATGTTTTCGAAAATATTATAAGTCTTCGGCTTATTCTCTCCATACACACAGCTGACTTACTTGCACTACTGCTTAGCACTATATATGTATTTTATTACTACCATTACTTAATAACAAGGATGAATTCTGTGAACAGGTTTTACCTGAGTGTTCAAAGGCATATTTTCAACTCAATGAGGCATTTATGGTTACATTTTGAGGGGGGTAATTTTTTTCGGTATAAATCACGTTTCTTAGTATGCTGCCATACCCAGAATGCTGCGCTGCACTCTACAGGAGTTTGCAACTCAACATTTTCATGATTTTAAAGAGAGGTTCCTTTTTCCATGGGTCAGCCTTTTTTTTCACCCTTGAAGGCAGGTCATCAGTCAGCAGTTGTATACAACTCGTTAAATTAAATAGTTACTTTGTAAATCCTCAGGACCAATGGCAATGCTATTCACTACCAAATATTTCACATGTTTCATCCAGTCATACTCATCCTATTACTTCATATTCAGTATAGAACCAAAGCATGAAAAACATTGAATAAAAAGAAGACTATTTATAGTGAAATACTTTTTTCTTTTCTTTCATATGTCAATTTACTACCTTGTGTGGTGTGGTGTACGTATAGCATCTCTTGTCTCTTACAGCGCGCGCGCGCGCGCGCACACCACCACACCACCCACACACACACCACACCCACCACCCACCACCACCCCCACCACCCACACCCACCACCACGCACGCACCACGCACGCACGACGCACGCCAGAGAGAGAGAGCAGGAATGCTAGCCTATAAATCTAGTATGCTTCTGCCAGTTTGCAAGGTCACACAACTCAGCTTACCGACCGCCCTTACCTGTTATCTACCAGGTAAACAAGGGTTAACAGCGCTGAAGAGGACAAGTGAATCATCTTTATATGGGGGGGATTCGAACCCTAGTCCTCTTAGTTGTGTGCTGTGTGGACTTAAATACTACATCACCATGTGACATGAAATATAAAATTCTAGAAAATCTAATACTGTATTATGGATAAAAACATTGCTGCTCTCTAAAAGCAATACAAAAACATACAGCAGGCAAGTAAAGGTGCAAAATAAGACACTTTTATACAATATATATGCATGTGTTTGAATAAGGCTAGATAATTTCTGAAGAAAAATTTTCATTGCAGGTGGACAAACATATCCGGAGATTAGATTCTGATTTAGCTAAATTTGAGGCAGAAATCAAGGAAAAAGCACTTAACAACAATAAGAAGGAAGAAGAAACAAACAGTAAAAAAAGTAAGTCTACAATAGGGCTCAATCCTTACTAATGTGCAGTGTGCTTTTATTCAAGGAAAAATGAAGATAAAAATACATAAAGCCATTCTTTGGGGTTGTTGTTTTGTATGCATCATACTTTATACATGAGATAATTTTATTGATTATTTTCACAACTTTCAAGGGAGAAAGAAAAAAGAAGAAAAGGGGAAAAATAAGAGAAAAGGAACCCAGTCTGATGATGGGGAAGCAGTTCCTAAGACTGGCCGCAAGAAGCAGAAGAAGAAACTTGAGACAGACTCGGCGATCGTCTCAGTCATACCTGGCCTCTCCATTACCCACCCCTCAGATGTGTTGGACATGCCTGTTGATCCTAATGAGCCTACGTACTGCCTATGTCATCAAGTGTCCTATGGAGAGATGATTGCATGTGATAAGATGGATGTAAGTAATATTTACTGTTGCTGCAATTTTTACTTACCCACATCTTTTTTTATGTACCAAACTAATTTTTTTTTCATTGAGACAAGGAAAATGGTATCAAACATAACTTGTCAAATAGGATTTTTTTTCTTTTCAGATATTGCTGTTTGTTTAATAAAAATATGTTTAAAAAAGATCATTAGGGACAGATTGAAAAAGGAGCAAGATGGAATAGAGAGAAAAAAGTGCAATATGAAAATGGGAGAAAGTTAAAGGTGGAAGCTGTTGAAATAAGGTGGACTGAATATTTTTAGGAAATTATAAATATGGAAAACCAAGAGGAAGCAATAATGTAAGTCTCTCTTTCTCTCTGTGCTTCCATATTTCAGAGGATGGAGTTGGGATAATAGAGATGGGGGTGTTTAGCGAAAATATTTGTCTCAGGACAGATTTTTAAGTAAATTTTTTTTGTTTTGTTTTGCCATATTCATATTTATTTAACCCTCTCATGCACCAAAAGTTTAATAAGTTTCTCTTTCCACTGCAACATCCGTCTGGGGCTCCCTAAGGGGCCCCGCGGAATGGCCTGACTGTGCGGCGATTTTTTTTTTTATGTTATCAATTTCACCCACGAGTATTCTTTTTTCCTGGCATTATTATATATCGTTGGTTTTGCAAGAGATTATTCTGCCTTATGAAAGAAAAAAATAACAAGAAATGCAAATAAATAGCGGAGTTTACCGACTCCGAAAAAAACATTGAGTAAAGAGAAATAAGAAATACTTACGTTCACCACTTCGTAGCTCGAAACTTCCTGAGTCGACTTTTTATGGTTTATATGCCAATAAAAGCAGATTTTTATGAGGATTCCAATGCTACCATTAGAATTTTCATATGGCCAGTAGTTCTTGAGAAAATGGAGGAAAACTGAAACACATGTTGGAAGACGGATTAGGCTACAAGTATGGCTTACCCGGCTCGGGATAAGTTTTAAAGGGACAACAGTCCGCGCTCACAGGCTGCCTGCTGAGAGGAAACTGAGACACAGGCCCTTATCATTTCAAATCCACCCTCACGAGAGAGTTGACAATGAGTTTATTTTATAGGTCTAGCTTGGATCTTTGACGCAGAAAATTTTGACGCGATTCTGATAAATACTTTTATTTTTGGCGAATTTTAAAGTTTTTTGACTCGAGTTGCGTCAAAAGCTCAGATGTAGACTATTCCGTTTTGACGCGAATCGCGTCACGGTGCGTGAGAGGGTTAATGCATCACTCAAAATTAAACGAAGTCCACAGTAAATGTCCATCCTTCCACTTTTATGAAAGTGCTTAGATATCAGAATTGTAAGTGCTGTGAGTAGGGAGGGAAAAAGGGTGTCTCAACCCCCTGGTTGTGTGGTTGCGGGCAAGTGTGTGTACATTTGACTGGATGTGACTGGACACATAAACTCTGTACACCACACTGTTAACTAGTGTGCTATTGTTAGTATTACTTTTAACAGAAGTAGCTACACATCTTTCTTTACCTTTTAGTACAGTACTCTATTGACCAGGGGGTAGATGCTCGAAGGAGTTACGAGACCTTAAGTAGTACCCTAGACGGCTTAAACCTCGTAGCGCCTCTACGGGTGATGCTCAAACCGTTTCGTCACCGGTTACGAGACCACGAGGATGCGGATGCTCGGGACCATCCTTAGCTCCCTACGAGAGTGGGATTTGACATGGTAAAACTTCAACAAATACCAAAACACAAGTTGTATCACCATATTTCATGTTGATTGTGTATCACAGAGCCATGTCATGCTTGCCTGTTTGAAATGTGGCATTTATTGCATCATTGACTCCATATATATCATATTTGACATACAATAGCTATACTTGCAATAGATTCATATTAGGGCAAACTTAATATATTAAATATATATATCGGTCGACTTCTTGAATCAGAACAATGAGTTCATCATACAAGTTTGGCCGCCATAATTATTCGGTGGTGGTGTTGTCATTGTCTGATGTACACAGGCACACACGTACTGTAATAGTCTCGCTGCATTGGAAATGGTCTCTTTAAATCTCTTTCTCGGGAGCCTGACAGCTGAGAACAACGTGATTGGGCAGATCATGCTAGGCGCTGCTCTGTGATTGGTCAGCAGAATCTCTCCACAAATCCCTAGAATATCCCTAATTTACCCCACCCAGAGACTCAGCGATCACCATAAGGGAGTGATGCCTCTGTCCAAGCATTAACCTCAGCCCACCCTCATATGGTTATCGTAGCCATACACTCCTAAGTTGTCAGTTACGAGGGATTTTCGAGCATCCCTGCCTAGCATTCTGGCCTACAACACGCTCAAAACACTGCAACAAATTTGGTCTGCAAAAAAATGAACAAATCCATATAAAATACTAATGAAATACAAAATATTCCGAATGTGAGCAATTTGAAATGACCAAGTGCCGTGCGGCGGTCATTTCTATGTCATGCATACAATATCTACCTTTTATTTCTATTACAATATACAGTACAGGAACTACCACGTGTAGGTCTCACGACCTCTTGTAGCTTCCTTATTTTCTTATGTTCTTATGTTACCTTTAAATGTCATGTACACAATATATATTGTATTCATGTAACATATTTTGTGCCTTTTGTATCTATCTTAAATTTTTCTCAGTGAACACTCAGTTGACCGGAAAATATTGTAACAGACACCTCAAATGGGCCACGGGTGCTGGTTAATAATCTTGGTGTGATTATTCGTCTTTGAAGACACATGGGTATTTTTCAGGGTATTTTGGGGGAGAACAAGTGCGTCTTATAAGCCGTAAAATACGCAACTCACCACATGCAAGAGAGCACTGTACTAAATAGCAGATACCATTGCAGTCCTTCTAAAAACTTATTAGAGTGATCATCTCAGATTCTATTTCTGGGCCGCCTGGTCTTGGGTTGTCTCATTCATGTCCAACTTATGGCACAGTTCCCTCTCCCTGTGTACTAGTTTGCCTGCTTGCATATACCTTTGACATTATTTCCTGTCTTTTTTTTCAACTTTATTTCCATTTTCCTTATGTGTCCTAAGCATCTGAGTACATTTTATTTCAGCAAGATAATGCTTTCAGATACTTCATTTGTATAATTTTACCATTTTCACCTAACTTATATTTATGTCACTCGTCTGCTAATGCAAAGTAGTACTACATAATATATACCTTTTTTATCTCTTTTTTTTTTTCCAGTGTCCTATTGAATGGTTTCACTTTGCCTGTGTTGGCCTTACCACCAAGCCAAAAGGAAAATGGTACTGTCCAAAGTGCTCCACTGAAAGAAAAAAGAAGTAGGCCACTATCATATTTATATCCTAGAGAAATATTTTTGTGAAAGTATTACTATTTGTTGATTGTTATGAACATGTTTCAAAGAGAAAAATCTTATGAGTCAAAGTTTAAGGATGCCTTTATTTGTTATGTGATAAAACTGTCTTTGAAGTCATTGTATTACATTAAACCTTTGATTTAGTGTAAGACATTTTGTTATTTTAAACTTGATTGAATGGAATTTCCACTAAATTGATGTTGACACCATTAATAGGCCAACACCTGTCGGAACACCTCAGCTTAGGACATGCACATATGAATATGTTGAAAACTGTATTCAGTGGTCAGTATGGGTAGCCATTTTATTTAAAAGACAGTGAACACAATAATATTCATGCATGGTAGTGACATGCATAAATGTGTGCAAAGCTATACTATAGAATCACAAAAGTGACACTCAGTGTCTGCAGTATTTGCAGAAGCAAGCAGCTACAAACCTAATGCATAGCTTATTGGAATCGTGCTGAATTTTGTGGAATGTTCCATGGAATTTAGTGAGAATAATGAACGTTCAATTGAGTGGAAGCGTCACTCAATATAGTTTACTAATTCAAGGGTTTATTGTACTTAATCAAGAGAAGTGCCAAAATTTTGTTTGATAATCCTGTGCAAAAAATTGCCTTGAAATCAATACACTCATCACTATCAACAGCAGTGTCTGATTACACTTAAGAATTCGTTTTTCCTCAATCTTTTCAAGATCTAGAAAACATAAGGACATGGATATTGTTGGTATGTATTTTACAGGAGTATGAGTGAAATGCTTTTTTATATGAATTTCATAACTTGACAGCTTTGTAAGAGTGCATGCTATCAACCTCCAATACTTAATAATATCCACGAATTATGCATATGATTGGTTCAATATTCCAAAATTATTACGTATCAAAAGACTTCAATTATGATTTTTTTATTACATAGATACTGTATCTGGAATAGTCATGAATAGATAACATTGAATGTACTTTGACTACATCTCGCAATTCATTCCGGATTAGGTAATAAAATTCAATGTTTTCTATAATTACATTTTTATTTACAAAATATAAGACTTATTATCCATGTTTTTTTTTTTGTTTTTTTTAGAGAGAGAGAGAGAGAGAGAGAGAGCGAGCGAGCGAGCGAGAGAGAGAGAGAGAGAGAGAGAGAGACCTACTTATGTAGTGGTTAGTGCACTCAGCTCATAAATGAGTGGCTTGGGGATTCATCTTATAGCCCCTCTGTCTACACTACAAAACCTAATATATAACCATCACGTGGAAAGAAATTAATTATAATAGAGGATGCCTACAAAAGTATCAAAATTAAAGTAAGTAATTTTATTTGTACTATTATCGCATTTGTATCAATGGTGTGAGGCAACTGGCTGACAGGCTCCTTTGTTCTTGACGCCTGCTTTCTGTGTACAAAGTATCAGCCATGACAAGTTGTAACTTGTCATAAAAAACGGGATCATGGTATTGATAAGTCATTTATTTTATCTGGTACTGAGCAATCGGTGTTTTGTCAGTCTTTTATAAACGTTGCAATTTTTATATAAAGCAGAGGTGGCATCATCATATATGAGGTTATCACTAGAGCAGTCTGACCTTGGGAAATTTTTGGTCCAAAGTTTAGCTATGATCAAAACCAGTTTGGATTTTGGTTAAAGTAATCGTCCAGACCATTTCATCATTCCTGATTCAATGCAGTTAAAATATAGCCATTATTGAATATATCAACAATATGTTGTCACTTTTTGCATCCAGTCAGCTGTTTTTAAAAAATCCGCAATCAAAATTGCAAATTCCCCGAGCTTCCAAAACGATCCTGACGACTAGCAGACGACGCACCATGGCTTGGTGACGTCACGAAAGGCAGCCTCCCCCACCCACGGTAATCCAGAAGCACGTAAACACAGAAATAAATATACAGTAAAAGCCTTATAACTCGGAATTTGATATAACTCGGCATGGCAAAGACAAGTTTTTTTTTAATTTTTTTTTTTATTATTATTATTATTTATTTTTATTTTTTATACCACCTATGCCTATAGCGCGTGTAGGCAGTGAGCTCCAGGGGTGGGATGGTAGGCCCTGGTGGCTCACTCGAGGGCTGTGATGGTTGGTCCTCGCCCGTGGTGGCGCAGGCAGGATTCTTACAGTGACGCCTGTTGATTAGAGGCTCATGCCGCCCCCCTGTCCTCCCATGCACTCACAGTCTAAGGTAGAGTTAATGGACAGGGCATAGTGTTGCAGTAATTAAGTGCTCAAGTGATGTAAAATTAAGTTGTACGGGTACAGTACTGTATACAAACAGTACAGAGTTGTGATTATAAGTGATTAAAGTGATACCTGTGCTAAATGGGGACACCCCCCTAACATCTTCTACATTTTTACAACAAGGCTCCCCTCTCCTTGAATTACATGCCTGCTGCTACCCGTTCATTGGTAAGTGTAGTTTTTATGCTTTTACAGTACCTACTGTATTTTTTTTTTTTTTTTTTTTTTTTTTCCCCCCATATCAGAGGAGGACATTGCATAACTCGGCACGTTGAATAACTCGGCAAGGGTCAGAGCCCCTATCGTGCCGAGTTATAAGGCTTTTACTGTAGTAGTACTTGAAGAATTTTGGGTGTTTCCGATATATCATTTTTGCGATATGGCACATACTTGCATCCTTTATGGGTGCAGCAAGAAAGCTGTGCCTTTCAAGAGAACTTAGCACCAGTTTCTGACCGATATGGCGATAAATGTGTGGAGATGGTTTGCGTGTTGGGGGAAGGCAGGCTGTATGATGCAGTTTGTCGGCCTCCCAGGACGTCATCAACAAGTTTCGCGCGGCGGCTGTAACGGGGCAAATTTTTTCACCGCGCTTTTTACAAAAGTCGTGTTTATATGGAAATAAGGCGTGAAAATGAATATTTTTTTTGTGGATTAGGTATTTTGAATGAACATTCAACATACAAAATGGGTCTGGATGATTACTTT
Organism: Chionoecetes opilio; assembly: GCA_016584305.1. Lineage (NCBI taxonomy): Eukaryota > Metazoa > Arthropoda > Malacostraca > Decapoda > Majidae > Chionoecetes > Chionoecetes opilio. The sequence goes on along the minus strand of JACEEZ010015425.1, from coordinate 34,119 downwards.
AAGAGATTGTGTGCAAAGTACACTAGGGTCCCGCATAAAGCGTGTTCGCATAAAGCGTTTCCCCTATAAAGCGAACGACCTAAAATATATATATATATTTTTTTTAAATAAATAAAATTCCAAAATGTTATAAATTTTGGTTAAACGCCTCATATCTCTGGTCTACCGCTCCACCTGGAACAACACGCTCGGCGATGCCCTCCGCATCACTCCCATGGACCAATACCGCAGTGACTCTACCCCCCCAGCCGTGGATAAGGACAAAGTCCCGCGTCCTGGATGTCACCCTCACCCGCCTCCGCCTGGGGCACATGAGACTCACGCTCACCTGCACCGCCTCCGTCTGTCCCCTGACCCCCACTGCCCTTGGTGCATGAATGTTCCGGAGACCATTGAACACTTTCTGCTGCAGTGTCCATGCTTCCATTCACACCGTGTAATGCTACGCTCTCAACTATTCGCCCTGAACGTCACCACCTGTGACCTGCCCACCCTGCTGGCGGCGACGGGCGTTCACCCCACCCGGCAACACGCCGTCATCCGCCTCACCTGTGCCTTCCTGAGGAAGACAGGTCAACTATTGCGACTATGATAGCATCATAGGACATCACCAGGGCTCATAGTGTTCCCCAAGGGATCCTCACAGCCCTAAAACAACAACAACAACAGTTCTGGCGAGGCACGCAAGCGAGAGTTAAGCCAGGTTTATGGCAACTTGCTTTTGAGTCACTAACCTAACCTAATCCCACGCTTTAACCTCTTAAATAAAGCCAAATCTGCATTAAAAGTGTCTGCGGCAAGGGAAGAACAGAGGCGACGTAGGTCACAAGAGGAAGAAGAGTGATAGGCACGCCGCACGTAAACAAACACTTGTCCCTTACCTCCCTATGAACAGCATGTCATTAACTCCAAAAGTTTGAGTCCAAAAGAATGTTTCCTAGAATCCAATAATGTAAACAGAAACCATACTCCCAATTGTGTAGGGAATTTCGATCCTAGTGTAAAATAATACCATGTTCTGGTATGCATGGGTGTGAACAAGTATAAATGTACGGGTACGGGCGGGAGGACCGATCGACCAATATAAATTTTTCCCATAGGTTATGTGTTTCACAAAAAGCGAATTCACATAAAACGACCTCGTTTATCGACCAATTTTTCGTTTTATGTGGGACCCTAATGTACATGTACTGTACAGTAAACCCTCGCTTTTACGAACCTCTCTATAACAAATTTCGGCTTTAACAAATTTTTCTGCCAGTCCGATATATGCGGGGATTTACCAAATAAGTTCGGTAAATGCGGGGTTTAGTTCAGTGGTGGGCCAGCCGAACATGTACATGCAGGTCGGTCGGTCGCTGTGAATACAAAGCCGAGTGGGCGGTGCGCGGCTGTGCGCCAATTAGTCTAACTTTGTCTGCCCGATTGTAAACACTTCTCTCACGTCCTCCCGTGCCCTACCACGTTCCCTGCTTCCCGTGCCTCACCACGTTGCCTGACACGGAAATGGTCGGAAATTGCGAACTTTCACTTCATATAACAATCAAATTTTGTTATATGCGTAAAGTTCAAATCCCTCGGATAAAACCCCCTTCCCCCCAATTGGTTCGTTAAAGTGAGGGTTTACTGTAGTGTAGTGTGAGTAGTATCAAGGTTTGTCTTTACAGGGCAGGCTGCACCTACCCCTGTACTATAGACACTAAGGGATATGGTTTGGGAGGACACGGAATGCATCACCGACAAGCCTGCAGCACCCCTTCTCACCCCCCCAAAAAAAATGGCGTGCATACCTCCCCAGGAGTATTTCACCATCATGGCGGCAGGTGTGTCTGCCTACTCCCTTATGGAAGGTTTGTCACTTCTTTGAGTGGAGTGGATGTTTGCTGCAAAGGTGGCCCACAGCTGATAAAATACAGGGCACAAAGAAATATCCTTGAATGGAGCATTTCCTCTCAAGATCAGGAATCTACCTTATCCTTGCTCCTTTCCTGCTAATCATTCAAACACCCTAAATTTAAAAAAGATATATTGGAGGAATTAATACCTAGTTCTTTTTAGTTGCCACTTAACACATGCAGGGAATATGGCCACGAGTATCTCGAGGATCACTGCTTGGTTAACCCCCATAAGATAATTAATATTTAATAATGGCGACTTAATTACCCACTACATAACCTCTTTGACATCTTTATAATATAGGGGTGGAAGTGGAATGCTCACTGTTAACAGCTCAATCAAAGGAGCCACATTCTTGAAAACAAAATCTATATATATATTATATATATATATTATATATATATATATATATATATATTAGGGTGGTCCCTTTGTATGTATGTAAAATTTAATTTTGAGAAACTTTATGTTCCTAACCCGGATATATGTTCTATGTTATGAAAAAAACTATGTGAGTAAATTTTCAGCCGAATCGGTTCACGAAAAGATGTTGCACACGCCTCCTCCAATTTCACCCTGGCCCTGGCTCCAGGTCCCCCCTCAGTTGAGGTATTAGCCGCTCGAAGGCGGGGGTATCGTGCTTGCCGGGCTCCTCACTGTGGCCTGGTGTGGGCCAGGGTGCGCTTCCGCGGGTCCGGGAAGGCCTTCCGGTGGTCCGCCCCCACTTGAAGGAGGAACTGAAGCTGCTCCTCATCCTTTGTGAGGGATCCGTTGAACTCTTGGATGAGCGCAACTCCTCTTTCCGCGTGGTCATTCACCACAGCGAGGTTCCGGACGATCTTGAGGACCCTGGACCCGTTTTTTCATCATCTCCTGATTCAATGCAGTTAAAAATATAGCCATTATTGAATATATCAACAATATGTTGTCACTTTTTGCATCCAGTCAGCTGTTTTTAAAAAATCCGCAATCAAAATTGCAAATTCCCCGAGCTTCCAAAACGATCATGACAACTAGCAGACGACGCACCATGGCTTGGTGACGTCACGAAAGGCAGCCTCCCCCACCCACGGTAATCCAGAAGCACGTAAACACAGAAATAAATATACAGTAAAAGCCTTATAACTCGGAATTTGATATAACTCGGCATGGCAAAGACAAGTTTTTTTTTAATTTTTTTTTTTATTATTATTATTATTTATTTTTATTTTTTATACCACCTATGCCTATAGCGCGTGTAGGCAGTGAGCTCCAGGGGTGGGATGGTAGGCCCTGGTGGCTCACTCGAGGGCTGTGATGGTTGGTCCTCGCCCGTGGTGGCGCAGGCAGGATTCTTACAGTGACGCCTGTGATTAGAGGCTCATGCCGCCCCCCTGTGTCCTCCCATGCACTCACAGTCTAAGGTAGAGTTAATGGACAGGGCATAGTGTTGCAGTAATTAAGTGCTCAAGTGATGTAAAATTAAGTTGTACGGGTACAGTACTGTATACAATACAGTACAGAGTTGTGATTATAAAGTGATTAAAGTGATACCTGTGCTAAAATGCGACACCCCCTAACATCTTCTACATGTTACAACAAGGCTCCCCTCTCCTTGAATTACATGCCTGCTGCTACCCGTTCATTGGTAAGTGTAGTTTTTATGCTTTTACAGTACCTACTGTATTTTTTTTTTTTTTTTTTTTTTTTTTCCATATCAGAGGAGGACATTGCATAACTCGGCACGTTGAATAACTCGGCAAGGGTCAGAGCCCCTATCGTGCCGAGTTATAAGGCTTTTACTGTAGTAGTACTTGAAGAATTTTGGGTGTTTCCGATATATCATTTTTGCGATATGGCACATACTTGCATCCTTTATGGGTGCAGCAAGAAAGCTGTGCCTTTCAAGAGAACTTAGCACCAGTTTCTGACCGATATGGCGATAAATGTGTGGAGATGGTTTGCATGTTGGGGGAAGGCAGGCTGTGTGATGCAGTTTGTCGGCCTCCCAGGACGTCTTCAACAAGTTTCGCGCGGCGGCTGTAACGGGGCAAATTTTTTCATCGCGCTTTTTACAAAAGTCGTGTTTATATGGAAATAAGGCGTGAAAAATGAATATTTTTTTGTGGATTAGGTATTTGAATGAACATTCAACATACAAAAGGGTCTGGATGATTACTTTAAGAGATTGTGTACAAAGTACACTAGGGTCCCGCATAAAGCGTGTTCGCATAAAGCGTTTCCCCTATAAAGCGAACGACCTAAAATATATATATATATATTTTTTTTTAAATAAATAAAATTCCAAAATGTTATAAATTTTGGTTAAACGCCTCATATCTCTGGTCTGCCGCTCCACCTGGAACAACACGCTCGGCGATGCCCTCCGCATCACTCCCATGGACCAATACCGCAGTGACTCTACCCCCCCAGCCGTGGATAAGGACAAAGTCCCGCGTCCTGGATGTCACCCTCACCCGCCTCCGCCTGGGGCACATGAGACTCACGCTCACCTGCACCGCCTCCGTCTGTCCCCTGACCCCCACTGCCCTTGGTGCATGAATGTTCCGGAGACCATTGAACACTTTCTGCTGCAGTGTCCATGCTTCCACTCACACCGTGTAATGCTACGCTCTCAACTATTCGCCCTGAAGGTCACCACCTGTGACCTGCCCACCCTGCTGGCGGCGACGGGCGTTCACCCCACCCGGCAACACGCCGTCATCCGCCTCACCTGTTCCTTCCTGAGGAAGACAGGTCAACTATTGCGACTATGATAGCATCATAGGACATCACCAGGGCTCATAGTGTTCCCCAAGGGATCCTCACAGCCCTAAAACAACAACAACAACAGTTCTGGCGAGGCACGCAAGCGAGAGTTAAGCCAGGTTTATGGCAACTTGCTTTTGAGTCACTAACCTAGCCTAATCCCACGCTTTAACCTCTTAAATAAAGCCAAATCTGCATTAAAAGTGTCTGCGGCAAGGGAAGAACAGAGGCGATGTAGGTCACAAGAGGAAGAAGAGTGATAGGCACGCCGCACGTAAACAAACACTTGTCCCTTACCTCCCTATGAACAGCATGTCATTAACTCCAAAAGTTTGAGTCCAAAAGAATGTTTCCTAGAATCCAATAATGTAAACAGAAACCATACTCCCAATTGTGTAGGGAATTTCGATCCTAGTGTAAAAATATACCATGTTCTGGTATGCATGGGTTGTGAACAAGTATAAATGTACGGGTACGGGCGGGAGGACCGATCGACCAATATAAATTTTTCCCATAGGTTTGTGTTTCACAAAAAAGCGAATTCACATAAAACGACCTCGTTTATCGACCAATTTTTCGTTTTATGTGGGACCCTAATGTACATGTACTGTACAGTAAACCTCGCTTTTACGAACCTCTCTATAACAAATTTCGGCTTTAACAAATTTTTCTGCCAGTCGATATATGCGGGGATTTACCAAATAAGTTCGGTTAAATGCGGGGTTTAGTCAGTGGTGGGCCAGTCCGAACATGTACATGCGGTCGGTCGGTCGCTGTGAATACAAAGCCGAGTGGGCGGTGCGCGGCTGTGCGCCAATTAGTCTAACTTTGTCTGCCCGATTGTAAAACACTTCTCTCACGTCCTCCCGTGCCCTACCACGTTCCCTGCTTCCGTGCCTCACCACGTTGCTCTGACACGGAAATGGTCGGAAATAGCGAACTTTCACTTCATATAACAATCAAATTTTGTTATATGCGTAAAGTTCAAAATCCCTCGGATATAACCCCCTTCCCCCAATTGGTCGTTAAAGTGAGGGTTACTGTAGTGTAGTGTGAGTAGTATCAAGGTTTGTTTTTACAGGGGCAGGCTGCACCTACCCTGTACTATAGACACTAAGGGATATGGTTTGGGAGGACACGGAATGCATCACCGACAAGCCTGCAGCACCCCTTCTCACCCCCCCAAAAAAAATGGCGTGCATACCTCCCCAGGAGTATTTCACCATCATGGCGGCAGGTGTGTCTGCCTACTCCCTTATGGAAGGTTTGTCACTTCTTTGAGTGGAGTGGATGTTTGCTGCAAAGGGGCCCACAGCTGATAAAATACAGGGCACAAAGAAATATCCTTGAATGGAGCATTTCCTCTCAAGATCAGGATCTACCTTATCCTTGCTCCTTTCCTGCTAATCATTCAAACACCCTAAATTTAAAAAAAGATATATTGGAGGAATTAATACCTAGTTCTTTTTAGTTGCCACTTAACACATGCAGGGAATATGGCCACGAGTATCTCGAGGATCACTGCTTGGTAACCCCATAAGATAATTAATATTTAATAATGGCGACTTAATTACCCACTACATAACCTCTTTGACATCTTTATAATATAGGGGTGGAAGTGGAATGCTCACTGTTAACAGCTCAATCAAAGGAGCCACATTCTTGAAACAAAATCTATATATATATTATATATATATATATATATTATATATATATATATATATATTAGGGTGGTCCTTAGTATGTATGTAAAATTTAATTTTGAGAAACTTTATGTTCCTAACCCGGATATATGTTTTATGTTATGAAAATACTATGTGAGTAAATTTCAGCCGAATCGGTTCACGAAAAGATGTTGCACACGCCTCCTCCAATTTCACCTGGCCCTGGCTCCAGGTCCCCCCTCAGTTGAGGTATTAGCCGCTCGAAGGCGGGGGTATCGTGCTTGCCGGGCTCCTCACTGTGGCCTGGTGTGGGCCAGGGTGCGCTTCCGCGGGTCCGGGAAGGCCTTCCGGTGGTCCGCCACCACTTGAAGGAGGAACTGAAGCTGCTCCTCATCCTTTGTGAGGGATCCGTTGAACTCTTGGATGAGCGCAACTCCTCTTTCCGCGTGGTCATTCACCACAGCGAGGTTCCGGACGATCTGAGAGGACCGCTGGAACCCCTCGTCCATCTGCCACGAGTCCGGTGGCAGATCGAGGAAGGCCTCATCCAGGTGTAGCTTCCGGAAGAAGTGGAGAGTACGTCCACTGACGAAGTCTTCCAGGTGGAGATCTCGGACCGACTTCTTTGGAAGCGTGACTCTTTTCGGAGCCGTGTCCTCTCCGTCAAATTCCTCTCGTCGTAGGGCCGTAACCATGGCGTTTTTGGTCTCGCAGGACACGTCGGAGTCGAAGAAGGACAGCCCAACCAGTTCTTCTGACACGTACCACAGATGGCTTGACAGTTTCGACAGCGCGACGTCTCCGATCTCAGGGTCGATCTTGTCGTAGGTGCCGAGGGCCTTGATGAGTTCGAGGTCGAGTCGAGGGCTTGAAACGAGAAAGAAGCCTCAATCCAGGCCTTTGCGTAGACTCGGACGACAAAGAGGCACAACCGCTGGAGTCCACGCTCCTCCTTCTTCGTCAAGCGGAACTGGCCCCGGAACATCCAAATCTTGAAGGAGTAGAGGACTTTTGACATCCATTGGCCTGGTGCATTGCTCCAGGAGCAAGGATCGAATTCCACCGGGAGGGGCACCACCGAGGAAAATGATGACAAGTTTGACCAATTCCCGGTAGTCATCGCGAAGGTCCTCACGCTCTTGAAGGACTTGAAGAGTCCATCGAAGAGCCTCATCCTTGACGTCCTCTAGAACAGTCGCCACTTCCTCCACCATGATTCCCGTGCCGAAGTCTCTCGGTCGATGCTCTCCCATGAGGTTTGGAAGCGTTTGAAGAGCAGATGCTCGGGCGATGAGGAACACCCAAGAAACACGGACGAACACCGCATGTACCACCAGCTCCAGGATATGGTGACGACAGGCGAAATGCAGCAGGTCTTTCCCCATTTTCTGTTCGATGAGGACACCACACAGGCCCCGTTTCTGCGGCCGGTGTTGGATGCCGTGGTGTCGAAGGACATCCCGACTACCTGATCCGCGACTCCCCATGTCTCCAGGGCCGAGACCACCGCTGCCGCCATGCTCTCTCCCGTGCCACTGCCCAACTTGGCGACGGCGAGCAGTTGGGCGCCTCCAAATCCCGGAAATGATGATCGGGAGACGGTCCACATGTTCTTTCGTGGTCAGTTCCATCACGAGCTTGCCATCCCAGTGGACCACCAGCGGAGTTCCTGACCGAAACTCCTCTCTGATCTTTGAGGCCATGGCCGCACGATGTTTCAAGCGTTGGCGTCGGATGGATGAGCGGTTGATGTTGAGCTCTTCGACGTTCTGGCCTAGGCAACATGCGGCTTCAGTCCGCACGTATGTCGCGGAACGATCGGTCAGCTTGGTTCGATCCAGCGTGGCCGCCAGTGCTGGAGAGACGATGTTCTTCGTGGCCCGTTTCGCCCGCTTCGCAGGACTCGCTCCTCCAACTGCTCCGTATTCTTCATCTGAGACAACAGCTGAAGTGTTGGAGCTGGACGACGGCGAGGACTCTAGCTGCGCCACAGATGAGGAAGCGGCAGCCTCTTCTTGTTTGCGGGCGGAGAAAAGCAGCGGCCTTTTCCAAGCGAAGAGATTGCCTCGATCTCCTGAGCAGCAAGGACGGAATCGACGCCGCCCATCCTCCTCGACGTCCTGGCTCCCGTTGGGCGAGGAGGAACTCTTTGTCCTCCTGGTTTGGTCATCATGGTCAGCGCATTCCCGTGTGCCACGTCGAAGAGATTGTCGAGAAGTACCTCAAAATCCTTTTCTTTCGAGATTTGAGCCTCCGATCGCCGATAGCGACCTTTCTTGAGGAGCTCGTACTCCCGATGGAGCTTCTCAATCTTGGTGACAATGTGTCTTTTCGGATCATTGGATCCGCGCCATATCCCAAAACTGAGCCACCATGGGGGTCACGGCCAGCGTGACATCGCGGAGAGTCATCTTTTTGAGCTGTAGACGGTGGAGAACGACCCCGAGAACCTCTCTGTTGGAAGGGAGTTTGGAGCCAATTACCTCCGTTTGGGGAACCACAAGAAAATTCTTTGCTCCTAGTCGCCATATCAAACTGAAAAAGAAAGGAGAATATGTTCAGAACTTAATTTGTGACAAGTAGAATCGAATTCGGAAGGAAAATATTGTGAAAATAGGAGGAGGAATGGAGTATGTTCCAATAACACCATGACCAGTCGAAACGAGTCACAGAGGGGAAAACTTCGGGTCATGTGTGCAACATCTTCCTACGAGCCGAATTCCATAAAAAAAATTCAGGGTGATTTCCACTTGAATGGTAACAAATTCCCGGGTTAGAACAAAACAATTCCAACTTTTGTTTTTAAGGACCACCCTAATATATATATATATATATATATATATATATATATTATATATATAATATATAATTATATATATATATATATATATATATATGTGAAGTGCTTTCAGATCCAATACTTCTTTTTTAATATAGGGAGAAATGTTAACCCTCTTGGTGTCACTAATTTTTCGAAGATGTCGAAGGTAACATACTTACCCTGATGAGTGGGTTTGGTGAGTCATGGCCCGAGCGGTTAGGCTAACTACCACAGGTTTAGAAAGAGGCAGATATATACAAAATATATCTATTCCATATGAAGTTTAGTACATATAGCAGTTCACAGAAGATAACGTTGTAGAATAAGAACCATTATAGTCAAGTCCTCTGGAGTTTTCTCTCCGTGCACTAGTCCACACACGTAAACACAAGTCTGTTCACCGTCGTAGTCTGCTGTTTTCTGAGGTACCAGGAGCTGGGCGCCTTGGGCGTGTCCGCCAGTGGGTGCCCGCCAGGCATTAAGCAGGGGTGTGGCTGTGTGATGACGTGGCAGGGACCAGGGCGTGACATGTCATTATCATCACGGAATAATCTACCTTCAAATATGAGTACAGGGAGGTCCCGAAGATACGAGCAGTTAGGTTCCACCTGGCATACTCGTAAAGCGAAATCTCGTATATCGAAACCCATAACTAATGGTAAAATATAGGTTTGGTTCCAAGACCCCATCAAAAAAAAAAAAAAAAAAAAAAAAAAAGATGTTTTTCAAGCTAAAATAAACTATAGCAAACAACAAACACACAGCGTCTATATTACCCACACTGTACTACCTATTCTGTAGAAAAAGCATTCTGAAAGAGAAAATAGCTCACAAAATAACATAACTGCACATTAATTAAACATAAAACATGCATAACAAGCAAAAAAGACGTTGTAATGTAGGGGACGCCGCGTGATACAAGAGAAGGTAGTGTAGGGGTCCCAAGGTTGGGGCCACACACCTGCTAATTACCCCTAAAGGTCAGGCCGCGCCATATGCTTAATTACCCTTCAGGTCACGCCTTGCTAGGGGTGACCTGACTGCGGTCCCAAGGTTGGGGCCGCACACCTGCTAATTACCGCTAAATGTCAGGCCGCGCCATATGCTTAAGTACCCTTCAGGTCACGACTTGCTAGGGGTGACCTCACTGGGGTAAACCAAATCCCCCTTTGTCCAGCTTTGATGATAATTTTACTCACCCCAGTTTGAATGTCATATCATTGGATTTTCGATCTCGTATATTGAAAATAGACCCTAATTTACACATCTTGTATCATCGGATTCTCGTATACCGAATGCTCGTATAACGGGACCTCCCTGTACGCATATGTTAGCAGAAAAAGGTACATGCATGATATGAGGCGGTTAGTTCAGAAAATCGATAAGCGCCACCGTGGCCAGAATTGAGTTAGGCATACCACTGTATTCCCAACCATCCTTCTATCTGAATAGCACAAAGAGACATTATTGTGGAAATGTTTAGGTCGTCGAAATCCCATTATCTACAAGTAACTTTTAGCTGTGTAGCTGGTGAGGAAAGTGTGGCGCGTTCTGTAAGCAGGAAGTAGATGAGCGCCGCGCTACGTATCCAAACTTTTAATGAGAACATTGCTTTTTCAAACAAGCAATTCCAAACTTTCCATGAGAACACTTACAAGTAATAATAGTTACTCAAAAGCTTAAAATATCCACGTCAACAAGTAAAGCCTTTTTATGTGTTATTATTATTCTTTGTCTGAATACCAGTGCATCTATTTACTATTATTACTTATAAGTGTTCTCGTGGAAAGCTAGTGCCTCAATGTTGCCTTTAACATGTATCAGGGCAACGTTACGCTGTAAAACCAGTGAAATATGGAAGGGTGTACAGGATTTTGCGCGTTGACAATATTTCGCACAACACCGGCTTTGTTGATAACACGCCTTTGTTAGTAAACGGACTTTCCCTCGCAAACAGACTTTTGCTCACACTACACCGTCGTATGATGTATATCTTCCTTCTCCGTAGCTCGGAGTGTGAGGAGGAGGATGGGAAGGGCGTCCACCCAGCTTGTTGGGTGTGGCTGGGCCCGTATGGCTTCCTTTAGGCGTCTGTGGAAACGCTCCACCTTTTTGGCTTTGGTTGGCTTGAGGGTGATCCGCCGTAGTACGCTGACGGCGGGTGCCCAGGAAAGCAAGCAGGTCAGCCCAAGCACGGGACTCAAACTGCACGCCTTGGTCCATGATGAGAGTGACTGGCGCGCCGTACAGCGCTACCCAACCCGACAGGAAATGAGCAGCCGTATATTCCGCGGTACTGTCAGGCATGGGAATAGCGGCGCCCCAACGGGTCACACTGTCCACACACGTCAGCAGGTAACGGTGACCGCGGGAGGCCGGCAAAGGACCCACCAGGTCTACATGGACGGTGTGAAATCGCTGGGTGGGCGTGGGGAAGGTGTGGAGAGGGGTTCGTGTGTGTCGTTGAATCTTTGCAGTTTGACAGGCAAGACAGGCAATCGTCCATTCCTTAATGTCTCATCCCAGGCCATACCGCTCGTCTGCTAATGATACGATGGGTACCGAGGATGCCGGGATGGTCCAGGGAGCGGTAGTGATTGAACACTGAGCTGCGGTGTTAACGGGTGATGAATGGGCGTGCGTGGCCACAAGATACGTCACACCAGAGTTTGGCCGCGGAGTCGGGGACGTCGTGCAGGACCAGATGGAGCGCTGTGGGTCCCTCAATTAGGACTTGCAACTCAGGGTCTCCCTCCTGTATCGACGCCAGGGCCACGTAATCGAGCGGCGCAGGCATCGTGACCGCGGACATCATCCGGGGGGTTGTATCGCAGCGGGAGAGAGCGTCGGCCACGGTATTGTCCTGCCCCGGAATATGGCGGATGTCAGTGATAAACTCGGATATATAAGCCAGCTGTCTGGAGACCCGGGGGGTGAAACTTTCGCCAGATTGCACCATAGCGTGTGTTAATGGCTTGTGATTTGTCAATACTTGAAACTCCCTGCCCTCCAGAAAGTGGCGGAAGTGTCTCACGGCCTCATACACCATCTTGTGGCCACACACGCCCATTCATCACCCGTCAACACCGCAGGTCATTCCGGGGTCACCAATTGTTGTATATTCCTTAGCTAGACGCTGGATAAACCAAACACTAAGTTTGCACACAAGTTTATTACGGCGGAAATATGTATATGTATAGCGGAGGAAGGCCACAAGATTCACAGAGAGGAGGCTTGGTGTGCTCTCTGTGACGGCCGAAAGGTTACTGCAGGATACTCGTCGCGAAGGCAAGAGGTGCGGGGAAAGTAGGTCAACACAGTCAAGTCGCCCCTCCGCCACACCTGGCCAGGCGTGACCCTTAGGGTAATTTAGCGGCTGGCGAGGAGCCCACACATTGGGGTCACTACAATATCTATATACCAGTAAGACGCCTTAATCGGCGAGGGACGAGCGAGCCCGTAGAAACCCGCCGCACGTGCGCACGTGCGGCGTCTTCCGGAGTTTGACCTGTGTGACATTGCTAGGTGTGTGGTCTCAAACCACACACCAAATTTTAACTTAGTCGGTACAGCCGTTTTTCAGCTATAGCAAGATAACGTTGTCTGACACCCCTCACGCGGCACGCGCCACGCGCCATGCTGACCCCTCACGTGAGACAAAACATGTCAAGCACCAAAGGGATTGAATGGGGCTATCAGATGGCGAAGACCGCTTGTCAATCGGAAGCGGGATTCCAAAGATATAAGCTCCTGAAAAGCGTGACGGTCGGGTCGGGTCGGGCCGGGCCGGCCCGGGCCGGGTCGGCCGCTTAAGTGAGAAAAAACCCGTATCCACCGAGGACTCACGAGCGCTTCGCGCTCGCTCGTAACCAGCCTCTTGTAGCTTCTTAATGTTCTGATGTACTAGTGACAGACAATACAACAATGAAACATAAACCTGACACAAAACAGATGAACGAGGTTTCCATCCTAAATTATTTATTTTGTTTACCCATAATTTCTTTCTTTTAGGGCTTGCAGGGAATCTGTAGATTCTCCACGGTCGCCTCCGTGGTGCAGTGGCTAGCGTGCCTGGCAACGAATTTGCTGGCCAGGGCAAGTCGGTGACCAGCCTACCCAGCTGTTCTTCCTTCCTTTCGGGGTTGATAAATAGGTACCTGGGGTAACCTGGGGAAGGTAACTGTGGTAACCCGGGAGTCACACTAGCCCCGTGTCCAGGGTAACGGGTCCTCACCCACCACAGGCTCTAAGGGCTGATGCCACGGAGATGAGCACCGAATGCCACGCGCAGCTTAGCGTATGCTCCCATCTTTACCTTTTACCTTTAGGGAATCTGTAGAGCTTGAAACCCTTCTCAGATCTATTGTGACATCCAATAGCACAGCAGCATGGCATGACACTGTTTATAAGAAGCAAAAATAGACTGAGAACCTCTGCAGGTCTAGGTGAACGGAGGCCCTGGCCTCAAAATGGCTCCCAGTAGCGTTTAACATAGTACCAAGGGGGGGTGTAACACTTAGGGTTGCCAGTGCTCTAATACTTATTTAGCTTATATATATGCTCACAATTTTTGGCATTTTTGGCAAATATTTTCGAAAAATGAGTCTGGCAGTTACTAAAGGAAATATAAAAACTCATTTATAGTATCTATAATAATATAAGCGAACGTGTGTGTGTGTGTGTGTGTGTGGGGTGTGTGTGTGTGTGTGTGTGTGTGTGTGTGGTCTGTCCGCGATAGGTGCCGCCCCCTGTGGCGGAATCCCATCATATGTCACAGTTTGGAAATCAGGTTGACCAGGGGAAGGTTTTAAGCCCACTTATAGGATGATCCGATCACTTTTTTTCTTTTTTTTTTTAGCAGCCTATACCGAGAACTGTGAAGAAAAAAAAGTGGGTTGCGAGAATTGAGGAACCTTGAGTAGGGTGATGGGTAATAGGTGAGTGAATGGTGGGGTGATGGGTAATGGGTGTGTGGTGATGGGTGAGTGAATGGGTGGGGGGTGATGGGTGATGGGTGAGGGAATAGGTGGGGGGTGATGGGTAATGGGTGAGTGAATGGGTGTGGTGATGGGTAATGGATGAGTGAATGGGTGTGTGGTGATGGGTAATGGGTGAGTGAATGGGTGGGGGGTGATGGGTAATGGGTGAGTGAATGGGTGGGGGGAATACATACATTTCAGGAAAGTTAGAAGGGGCTATCTGGAGAGTCTGTGTTTGGTGGGCTGAAGGCCCACCAAACACAGGTGGTGGGCCGAAGGCCCACCAATAGCCCTCCGCAGGAGCTAGCCAAAAAGTCCGCCCGGAGGGCGGCTTTGCTTACAGGAAAGTTAGAAGGGGCTATGATGTGAATGGGTTGGCGTTAATACATACATTTCTACATCCATGATTTCAGGAAAGTTAGAAGGGGCTATCTGGAGAGTCTGTGTTTGGTGGGCCTTCGGCCCACCAAACACAGGTGGTGGGCCGAAGGCCCACCAATAGCCCTCCGCAGGAGTTAGCCAAAAAGGCCGCCCGGAGGGCGGCTTTGCGGCTAGTGTACCATAAATTTCACGTGCCTTATTGAAAACTAATACACACACACACACACACACACACAGCTACATGAAAGTAAATTGGTTACATAAAGGAAATTAGAGAAATCATGAACTAGAGCAGTGATTCCCAACCGGGGTTCCGCGGAACCCTGGGGTTCCGCCGACCATCACCAGGGGTTCCGCGAGAAACCGTAAAATAATTATGCGCTATTACAAAATGACAGTGATCTTAATTCATAATTCCTACTCAACAACACGCCCACAAACACTTTCCAGACACCAACATACTCGTACTTTGTCAGTCAGTACAATGTTATATAGTAATGAGAGCAAATAATATGCATAAAATTAAAAAAAATTTGTGTTATTGCCGGTGCTGGATATGCCCTTCATTCCTACTCCGCAAGTTTGGCGACACAGGGGTTGGGTAGGAGGGTGATGCAACCCCGTACGAGTATCATACGTGTCACGATCCCCAGCCCAGCCGTTCACACATCTTCCTTCAGTCAGTTTTGAGCAGCGCAACCAAAGTGAAACGTTGTGTTAAATCAATTTTCACCAGTTAATATTAGTTTTGATACGGATTTTGAAGACTAAAGCAGTTCAAATATTTGAAAAGAAAGCATGTTAGTGGAGAGGAGGACAGTGACGAAGAATCAAAAATACCACAGCCAAGTACGAGTAAAGGAAAAGTGAGTGAGTAAAAAAAATCGCCTTACAATGACAGTTATCTGGCCTTTGGGGCTTTACATGGACTGGAGAAGAAAACTGTCCACTTCCTTTGTGCATTGTTTGTGGGAAAAAGCTCGTTAACACAGCTATGCCCCAGCCAAGTTAAAGCGACACTTAACTACTAATCACAGCCACTTGTCAAATAAAACCGTGGATTATTTTCGAAGACTCTGGATTCACAGCAAAAACAAAAAAAAGTTTTTGAAAAGAAGGTAACCATCAGTGATAAGGCCCAAAAAGCAAGCAAGCTATTTAGGCTGAGCTAGTTCCCAAGAAAATGAAAAGTCACACTATTGCAGAAACCCAAATAATTAATGCCTGCTTGAAAAATAATTGTGAGAACAATGCTAGGTGAAGAAGCTGAAAGTGAATTAAACAAGGTTCCTTTTTTCTGATAATACAATTAGTAGCGTGTGGATGACCTGTCCAACAATATATCTGGTATTTTGTCTGAATACTGCAAATAACAACTTTGCTCTCCAAGTAGATGAGACAACTGATATAACTGGAAAAGCTCGCTGCTGGCATTTGTACGATTTGAAAATGAAGGTGAAATAATGGAAAATTATTTTTGCTGTAAAGAACTGCCAGAAACTACCAAGGCCACGACATTTTCAACATCTTGTCTTCTTACCTGGAATCTTGTGGTTTGTCAAGGTACCGTTTGCTTTGGGAATCTGCACTGATGGTGCTCCCTCAATAATTAGAGAGAACTAAAACTCGAGAAATGCCAGTGGTCGCTGGCAGTTTTAACTCAAAGGTTGGTCTACTGTGTTTGGCTCCGCGACTAATATTTTTCAAAAATTAAATTTCGCGATAAACATTATGCACCGCATCTGAATACCAAAAAATATAGTTCTTTGTTTGTTCTACAAATTTATATGGATGACTTTCCCATTACGATGGAACGTTCTATAATAGCAATTTAATGCAAATTACTCGCCTCGAGTAGCAAAGCTTAATATATTTTTAACATGTATATTGTGGCATGTAAAATTTGGGTGATGTTCACACTGTTTTCTAAGACAGTACTGCTGCGTCTGGCAAACGCTTGTCAAAATACAATAAGCAAGCCTTGGAAAAACAAAGAATAAAGAATGCCGAAATCGGCTTGTTGCTGCGACAATGTAGGTTAAAATTGTGGAGGCGACACGCCGCGGCGGGGAGTGTGGGCGGGGAGATTGGGGCGGGGAGATTGAATCAAAACATTGCCACTTCACGCGTCGACTCATTGCACTTCCAGCTTTCTATCTGATTGATACACAATAATAACAGGAAAATATGACTGCCTAGGTATAGATAACTTCTAAACATACGTTATTGACTATATAATATCATAGAGTAACATTTACCTCGCCTCCTCAACTATAACCTACTTGGTTATTTTGGGTTTAAAAGCATGTTTTTCAGACTCAGGCTTCTATAACAATATACATATAGAAGAAAGTCGTTTTTTAAAAATTTTACTTTTGTGTTTTAAAGTGCAGTGGAATAAGCCCATATTTTTCTTTCAAGTGACCAACTTTTCACCAAATTGTGAGTTAAAACTGCCAGCGACCACTGGCATTTCGGAGTTGCAGTTCTCTCTAATTGGGCTCAGTACAAGGGTTTGTTTTTATCACGCGTGGGAAAGAAAAAACCCTGAAGTCATAACAACTCACTGCTTTCTCCACCGAGAATTTCTGGTTTTCAAAAACTATTGGGGATGATTTAAAACAAGTCCTTGATATAACTGTGAACATGGTTAACTTTTTAAAGCAGCGCCCCCTGAAGTCTCGCATATTTGCAAGGTTGTGTGAAAACTGCAAACAGATCACGTGACGCTTCTCCAGCACCAAACCCGAGGCTCGATGGCTTTCGAGAGTTAAAGTTTTGACAAGGGTATTCGAGCTGCGACAGGAACTGCTGCTTTTCTTCAAAGAGATAATAAATCCAGTTTCTGTGAATGTCCCTTAATCTACAAACTGGCAAATGAAACTACATATTGAACAGATTTTTTATCAGCATTTAAATAACTTGAAAACCAGCATTGCAGGGTGCGAAGGAAAACCCTTCTGACTTCCACAGACAAACTTTTTGCATTCAAGAATAAACTAGCTGTTTGGAAAAAGCACTTTCAAGAGGAAAAGTCGAATGTTTCCACTCCCACTTCAAGTTCAAAATCAGACTGAATATGAAATGTCATTCATTAATTACAAGTCATTTGGGATCACTGTCAGAATTTTTTTTTAAGTACTTCCCCTCCTTGTTATCAGATAGGTATGACTGGGTGAGAAACCCCTTCACTGAGTTCTCACCAAGTACAGAAAACCTACTTAGTCCCGGGAAAAAGAGGAAGAACTGAGTGAACTACAGTGCGATCGAACCTTGAAAATGAAACTTAAAGAAATATCACCCTTTACAAGTTTTGGATTTCAGCAAAGCAAGAGTACCCTGTCATCTCAGTAAAGCATTGGATGTTTTACTCCAGTTTTCAACTTCTTACTGTGAGAACAAGCTTTCATGTCTGACCGTCATTAAAAACAAATCAATAAATCGTCTTCTGTCTGTGAGGAAGAACTGCGTGTGTGTCTGTCAAAAATTCGGGAAGAATTTCCAGATACGTAAAGAGAAACAAGCCCAAGTGTAAAACTGAAAATAAGTCATAACATTATTGACTATTAGTGTGAACTCTCATACATGTATGTAATTGTAGATTTCATATAATTATATTTCTCAAGAACTTTTCTTAAAAAAATTTATATATATATTATATTATATAATATATATTATATATATTTTATTATATATACTATTATATTATATATATATATATATATATATATATATATATAGGGGTTCCTTGGAATATTAACAATTATTACAGGGGTTCCTCCAAGGTGTAAAGGTTGGGGGAAACACTGAAATAGAGCGTCGTCTACAATGGGGAGTTTTCAAGCTAAAGCCGCAGATGTCTCTCGCGCATCTCACATCCGCTGCCCTTTGGGGCGTGAATGATCATCATTTACCGTAAACTCCCTGTATTTTTCGGGACATACAGAATTAAACCCCTTTAATACAAAAACTGAAACAGTTTTTTAATAAAAAATGTAGTTCATCATTTTGTTTTTCAGCACTTGAAGAAAATATTGGGAAAACATAAAATACTTGAAAACTCAATTTCTTAAAATCGTCATTTCATGGAAAACACTGCACGTTCAAGCTGAATGAAGCTTCAGGAAGTATGTACTTGTATGTAAGCTTTCGCCGAGTACCTGTTTTGGATGTGTCTGTCTCTTTTGCGACGAACTTTTAAACCCAAGAAATAGTGTGGCGTTCAGCATCTCCGAAGAAACCATCCCGATGGTCGGGATCTGATATCAGTCACTTCTTCTTATCCACGGCTGGGGGAAGAGTCTTGTTTTGTTCTTGTTTTAGGGCTGCGAGGATCCCTTGGGGAACACTATGAGCCCTGGTGATGTCCTATGATGCTATTACAGGCGTGGTAGTTGACCTGTCTCCTCAGGAAGGCACAGGTGAGGCAGATAACGGCGGATGCATGCGTTCCTGCAGCCCGCTCTTTTTCAAGACAACAAGTAAACAAAACCCATGTATTGTCTTCGATAGAGGACTGTTCGTTGAGGTGCCAATTACTTAAATTACTTCTTGGTTAAATGTTCGTCGTAAGAGAGACATATACACCCAAAACAGGTACTCAGTGAAAGCTTACATACAAGTACATACTTCCTGAAGCTTCATTCAGCTTGAACGTGCAGTGTTTCCATGAAATGACGATTTTAAGAAATTGAGTTTTCAAGTATTCTATGTTTTGCCAATATTTTCTTCAAGTGCTGAAAAACAAAATGATAAACTACATTTTTTATTAAGAACTGTTTCAGTTGTTGTATTGAAGGGTAATTCTGATATGTCCCGAAAAAGTACAGGAAATTTACGGTAAATGATAGATCATTCACACTCAAAGGGCAGAGGATATGAGAGCGCGAGAAACAGGCTTGAGCGTGAGCTTATTAGAAAACTCCCCATTATCGACAGTTTTAGACAATAGTATACCCTAGGGAGGTTTAAGTCTATTCAGCAGTATCAACACACACATGGGTTACAAATGGTTTGTATGCAGAGTAGAAAACGAGGCATCATGATCACGGGGCAAAGTCACGTGTGTGTCACGTGGAATAACAAGTAAAAGAAAGGGAAATCCTTACACAGTTATCGACATGGTTCTACAGTTGACAGTCTAACAATTTTTTGTTTTAATTACAAGCAAAATCCTACAAAGTGACCCAAAAACGTAACTGACTGTAAGGTAATTGTATGTCCAAGCATTTACAGAATGAAGTAAGCCGACAAAGTACTGTAGCCATAATGAAACATTATACACGTGTGTATACAGATGTGATTTGATACGGACGAGTGTGTAATGACAGGGTTTATTTGAACAGATATATGTAAAAAACGGGAGCAAGTACAAGGTCAATTTTTACAAGTGGTATCACAGAAGGTCTAATGAAACATAGAAAAAATCATTTCAAATATGCTTTACTTTATTCAAAATATGCTTATGCCAATCGGGTAATTTTCCCGATTGATGATGTTACTTATTTAGTTAACGCTAATTTATGCATGGCGCTAATTCATTTAAGAGAAAACGAAATATATCAATGGAAAGCTAATAAAATCTCGCTTCTATTGATATGCTCCATGTTATAAGTTGTCTCGCAAAATATTAAATGGCGAACAGTTTAAGTGAATATTAAGTTCATGCATATTTCTTCAGTCTCATAATGGCATTTCTTTAGTGTGTTTTACTGTTTTTTATTTGATAATATTGCTTACACTTGTTTACCTTGCCGATCAGCCTCCACTGGTCATGGGTGGATTCCAGAAACAAGTCCAGTATACAGTAGTATTTACCACAATCATAGATAACAGTAGTTCTACTGTTATCTATGCCACAATATATAAGATGTGGAGGAGAATGCAGAAATCCAATCACAAAGGTAAGTGGAAGAGGACGAGCAACGTGCTAGCACAGAAAGAAATGCATGCAACGAAAGAAACTAAACCTCAAGGTTAAGTGGGGTAAAAAGATCACAGTGCGACCACAGTATGAAATTAATCAAAATAAGCTAATTGAACAAAAGTTAGATCATGCCACAATAGTAAGTGGAAGAAAAGTAGCCAGAGTTCTAGCACAGGATAACGTGCGTGTAACAAAAGAAGCAACAAGCAAGCAAAATGACCTGCCAAACCACAATATGATAAGTGGGGAAAAAGATCAAGAGTACTAGCACAGAATAACGTGCGTGTAACGTAACGTGTATATACAACAAGCAAAATTGGACGTTAAACCAGAAGTTAAGTGGGGAAAACAAACCAAACATGCAAAAGAAGCAGAAAAGGTGGAAGTGCATATACCAGAAGGAAGAAGTCATGGAAAGGTAAGAATTACACAAAAGGGCATGTAAAAATAAATACATCAGGTGGTGCGTCCAGTAGCAAAGGTGTCCACGGGTTCAGTAGGTTCCAGCATCAAAGGGCGGCCATGGGTGGCGCAGGCAGGGGTGGCGGGAGCTGTAGGTGCGAGGCGGCGACCGACAGCACGGGAGGGGGTTGAGGAGACGGGGGAATAATCTCCCAGCCCACTTGACCCAGGTTGGAGGGGTGCGGCGGGTGGCGGCGAGGGGGGGTGAGATACCACGCGGTCAAGTGAGGGCAGAACTGGCGGTGCCGGGCGGGCGGTTGGCACTAAAATCGCCATTTTGTAACAGGTGGACAAAAGGTACCACTCACAAGGCACTCGCACAACAGTCAAAAGGAGGCCAAATTAAGGCACTAGGAAGCACTTAATGCAAGAAATGCACAGAAAGAAACAACACAAAAGCAATCAAGACTTTTCAACGCACAGGCAACACATTAAAGCGAACACTAGAGACAAAAAAAAAAAAAATCCAGGCGTCAGAAAGCAAGGTCATTCGCGAATC
Organism: Chionoecetes opilio; assembly: GCA_016584305.1. Classification (NCBI taxonomy): domain Eukaryota; kingdom Metazoa; phylum Arthropoda; class Malacostraca; order Decapoda; family Majidae; genus Chionoecetes; species Chionoecetes opilio. Next base: position 12,743 of record JACEEZ010015425.1, on the reverse strand, counting down.
ACACGAAGCGAAGCACAGTAGTGGGCGTGCGGGCGCGAGGTCGTGAACGCGGAGCGTCGAAGCTGGAGCCGGTGACGAAGGAGCCAGAGCAGGAAGCGATATCGAAGCATGGGCGGCATCAGGAATCGAATCGGCAGGAGAACAAGTGTGCCAGGGGCAAGGACAAAAGGAAGCCGAAGGTGGGCGGCGAGGCAGGAACATGTGCATCATAGGGACAAAGGGCACAGCAGCAGGCATTGAAGGAGGGCGACGTGGAGAACACGCGCACCAGGGGCAAGGGCACGGTACATGAGACGCTGACGAAGACGCAACAGGAGAACACGTGCACCAAGGAGCAAAAGGCACGGCAGCAGGCGTCGTGGGCGGATTTGGAGCGGCAGGACAGGCAGCGGAGTAACGCGAACAAATCACCAAGCCACGTGGTGTCCAGGGTCCAGCATCGTCACACAGAAGAAGGAATCAACTCACCAGGTCCCTTTCACATCCAATGAATTAGAGGATCATGGGGTGTGTTGTGATGAAGAAGGCTGCAGGGACATGTTGAAGCAGCCCAGGGAGGGAAGCCACAAAACACTTTAAGACCTTTTTTTGGTCGGAAGTCCAACGACGGAACCCACAGCGCGGAAAAGTCGTAGGTTTGGTCGTAAACGTGCACACTGGCCAATGACTGCTCAAGACCGGTCTTAGCAGAGGTCGAAAGTCTCCAGACATGCTCATTATTGCTTGGTATGCTATGAAATATCTTTTGTATAGGTGAATGTAGACATATGATTGCATTTGGATGGATATTATTCATATATATGAATAAAGAGATGAAATACAAGCAAGGGACTCATCCACGTCTGGCAGCGCGGCCTTCGGCAGCAACAGCAGCAGCATGATGAAGCCCGTGAGGTGGATATCAACACCAACTTCATCAAGGGAGATAGATGTCTTTGGTAATATTTAGTAGGGGAGCGAGAACCCCTTGAGGTGGTGATATCCTATGGTGCTATCACAGGCGTGGGAGCTGACTGTCTTCTTCAGGAAGGCACAGATGAGGCGGATAACTGCGGGTTTTTACTCAAAACTTTTGAGAGTGGCGGCTGGAGCCGCCAGCTCCTCCGCCACGGTTGGTTTGGGCAGGATTAAACGTCTTATTACTCGTTATTATACAACTTAGTGATTATGGTGAGATGTTATATATACGTGTCATTATCTAAATCAATGTAGCACCGTGTGTCACCTTAAATAAGGGTGATTTAAAGATGTTATGATGAAGTGAGTGCTGGCGGGGCAGTGAGTGACGGAGAAATTCTTGCCGCGGGGCCTCCCCATATCACAAATATTCACTATTTCAACCCACATACACACCTTCTACCACAAAACCCTAGCAACACAGGCTCCTTACTTATATATATCTATCTGATGCATTAAAACTCCTTAAAACGCAAGCATTCCGAATAAAACGAGAATTAGTTTGAGATGACGGGGACAGAAGGCGGAGAGAGGCAGTCTGGCATGCCATTCGTGCCCGGAAATATGTCTCGCTGACTTGTGATTGGGAGAAGTTTTAAAAACAGTTTGTCATTGGCTGGTGACTGATGATGAGCTTGATGACGTCATTACTCGTCTTAGCCAGTCAGCGCCATCCGACGCGTTTACGACCGACCGAGGGAGGCTTTGTAGCTTCCGTCGTAAGGAAAAGAAGTATCTAGGTAGTCGGAGAGATGGTCGTTGCTGGCGATACGACCTCCGTTGCTGGCTTCCCCTCCAGGGTAGCAACCTCGTGGTGGGTCGCGGGTAGTAGGTGGTACCGAGCGGGTAAGGCAGGAGGACACGTGGTAGTTCAATCACGCCCATATGGGCACGCCTGGTAAGTGATAGGTTACCTTCTTCTGTTGATGTGTTATGGAGGGGTAGAGATATACTCAGAGTCGCCGTATGGATATTTATTGAGATGTAGCCTACACGTGTAAGGACAGCCGCTGTGATGTGAAGGGATATCATATCAAGTTTAAGATCGCGGGACCACATTCCTCCACCAGTGCCCCTTGTACGTACCGCCTGTCTGACATCCGCTCCGACTTGTGCATGCGGAAAACCCTTCACGATAAGAGAAATAGGGCCCAAGGCGGCCTTTGTATGTTATGAACTGAAAACTCTGCCCAGATTACCCACCTCCCTATAGGCCTCTTCCATTTGCGACATTTCAAGAACCAGTTCACGGAACCCAAGAATTCAGGCGTTCCATTTGCGCACGAAAACCTGGGTCCGAGGCAAAGCGCGTAGTGACTCAGCAAAACTCGTGAACTTTCTCTACTCACATTGAGAGGTATAGCTTGGGTAGAGTTTTCAGTTCATAACAAACAATGGTCGCCTTGGGCCCTATTTCTCTTATCGTGAAGGGGTTTCCGCATGCACGAGTCGGAGAGGATGTCAGACGGCATACAAGAGGCCTGGTGGAGGCCATGCGTTCCCGCGATCTTAAACTTGATATGATCCCTTCACATAACAGCTAGCTGAGTTATCTCTCGTTATTTCTCTCTCTCTCTCGTTATCTCTCGTTATCTCTCTCTCTCTCTCGTTATCTCTCTCTCTCTCGTTATCTCTCTCTCTCTCTCGTTCTCTCTCTCTCTCTCTCTCTCTCTCTCTCTCGTTATATCTCTCTCTCTCTCTCTCTCGTTATATCTCTCTCTCTCTCGTTATCTCTCTCTCTCGTTATCTCTCTCTCTCTCTCACTCTCTCTCTCTCTCTCTCTCTCTCTCTTGCCTCGCCAGCTGAGTATGTTTGTAAACAAAAAACGGGGTTTTTGCGTTCCATTTGTGACACGCGAACCCAACCCTGAACCCAGAACCCAACCCTGAACTGAAAGAACTGGTTCATGCAACTTGGGCACAAATGGAAGAGGCCTTATGTGAGTAGAGAAAGTTCAAGGGTTTTGCTGTGTCACTACGCGCGTCGCCTCGGACCCAGGTTTTCGTGCGCAAATGGAACGCCTGAATTCTTGGGTTCCGTGAACTGGTTCCTGAAATGTCGCAAATGGAAGAGGCCTTATATATACTGTTCCTGACCAAAAACGCTATTTTAAAATCCCTGTAACCGGTTAATAACGTTATTTTTTCGTTCCATGCCATATTTGGTCACTAATCCATTTTCACTTCCAGTAGCCAAATGATTGAAGTAAATACATCTGTATTACATACATACATTAATTAAGTCTACTGTATTTGTTCACTTGGCAATTGACGATGTGGTTTTGTTTCAAATAGTATCAGGGAACTCTGTAGTGTAGTGGTTAGCACGCTCGGCTTACAACCGAGAAGTCCCGGGTTCGATCCCCGGGCGGAGCGAAAGATAGTTGGGTGATCTTTCTTAAATCCCTAGCCCCTGTCCACCCAGCAGTGAATGGGTACCGGGTGCCAGCCGGGGGTTTGTAACCCCCCCCCGGGGTGGTGGCTTCGGCCAACACTAATATGCAGCAGCGGTAGATCACTATGGCTCTGAGGCATTATCCTCTAAGCAAAACAAACAAGAAACAAGAAACAAACAAGAATATGCACCACTTTTCATTTAATTTGTGAAGAATAACAATTTTTTACCTTATATAATTATGAATTTATGTCTTCGTGATAAGCATCACGTTCACTTATTTTTATTAGCACCTTCCAATCGGCTAATCGTTTTAAAACTATTATACTGCAGTTTGGTTTAAGAATATGCTTTAGATTAATATCCAGTATGCGGAAAAGAAAGGGATTATATATCGTGAGTCTGGGCAGACATTCTGAGAGAGTTAAAGGCCCACGGTTGCTTCGCTCAACAAACAACCCCTTTATGTCTACACCCCCCGCGCTAGTGGGTATTCCCAGGTACGAGACATGGCAGTGTGGCAACAGTTGCTGGCCCACCGATAGCTGTATGCGTGTACGAGCTGAGCGACTTACAATTGACGTCACAGCCTCGAGCCAGCGTATCACAGTAGTATTCTCAAAAAGTTTCAGCCATCCACAAGGCTCTCCCCGCTCTCAGCTGTTGTGTTTACAAATTATCATCCACACCAAAAATTAGCGTATGAAATGGTCGCCTTTCTTCTCCTACCTCCTCCTCTTCATCTAATCCATCACCTCCTAGCTTCTCCTTTCTTCCTCACTCCTAACCTTTTTTCTGATAGCAGTTTGGTTTTACTGGTAGTAGTTACAACCAACTGATCTATATAACATGGGATCGCAGGAAAAAAAGCTGGCTCAGGCCAAGCCACTTGGTCTCCAAAGAGTGTATTGAATCTCCCACATCTTGCCCGCGTCGACGGGGAAACCAACAACTACAAGTCCGACTGTTTTCTGCGGCTTCGGCGTTGCTGTCTGGTGGTTAGAGTATTGTCTGGTCACTATCGCCTCCGTCATCGCCAAAATAGTACCAAATATATTATTATGACCTCCTTGGAAAATCATTGGAGATAGAACCTTGTTGCCCCAAAAACCAGCTACTGCCATCAAGTTGACACCTGCAGTCCCTTAGCATTAATCCCCCATATAACCCGACGAGGGAAAATGAATGATCTAACACCTATATCAACCCAAAGAACCATGCGGTGGTGTCGCGAAAAGACAAGGAGATCTGGAGGAGGGGAGAAACAATACCATCAGAGCGCGCAAAATGCACACCTCAGGCCTCCTCATCTACAAGGACCCTGACTATTGACGCGCTTATCAACCCCAGTATAATAGGATTAACATTAATCACGTTGCCAAGGTTAGGTTAGTAACTAGTGGGGGTGGGGGTTCTGGTAGGGCGCAGCCCCTCCAGTTGCCTCCATATGATTGGGCCAAAAAAGCTCAGGAAGAAAAATCTTAATATTTAACACAACCTGTCTCGGTCACAGCCACGTGAAAAGTTAAAGGAAGAATGGAATGCCTGCACGAGACTAAAACTGCAGTGTTACTGGATGCTCAGCGAGAATAGTATGAGAAAATTCAAACATGTCAATTTGGACAACCAGCCCTACAACAATCCCGGATGAAGCCTTCCTCTGTGTCCTGCTAGATATACGTCTGTGAGCAGGGCAGACACTGAAGCTTCAACAGACGGACAGGCGATATACCCTTGAACACAGGACGCTGGGTCAGATGTCAGCACGGGGAGTACAGCCACACGACTGTGAGGGTACATGGTACACCCTCACGTACGGAAACACAGTACACAAGTATAGTAACAAAGTAACACACACGTCCACATCACACACCTTGGCGCACCACACACACGACACCGCACCCACCACACACACCACACCGCATACCGACACACACACGTGCACATCGTCACCCCACCACACACACCTAGACCACACCACAGACAGCAGGCCCACAACAGACACACACCCACCCACACACCCACACCCACACACACCCAGTACACACACACAAACACACCACACACACACCCACTCCCCACGTGCCCCTAGACACTCGATAATCCATTCTCCACTTCAGTCCTCGCATACTCGTAAAAAAAAAAAATATATGTGGTAACACAGACGGTATACTTTTTTTTACGTATAAGTAGGTATATTAGTTAAAAGTATATGTTGTATTGCTACTAGGTTGAACACATTAGTGGGGAACGCACGGAAGCAGACCTGAGTGCGTTTATGGATACAAATGATCATAGCGCTTCCTAATAATCGGTGCTTGTTTACTGGAGATAGCTTTATTTTCGCGAAGAAAAGAAAACCACACAAAAAAAAAAGTATACCCTTGTGGTTAAAGTCCTAGGTTAGGTTCATTTACAACTATAAGGGTAGAGTTAGGTTTCATAAAACCTTTAAGGTTTTTAGGTTAGGTTTCATCTAAAAACCTATAAGGTTAGGTTAGGTTTCATTAAAACCTTTAAAGGTTAGCTAGGGTAGTTTTCATTAAAACCTATAAAGGTTTAGGTTTAGGTTTTCAGTGCGAAGAATTTAAGTGTCATGTAGGTTTTATGTACGAAAATACTCAAAATCAGGTGTAACGAAATAACTACTTTTAATTCAAATACCTAATTAAGAAATGTTTTTTGATTAGGCCAAAGTTTTGATTCATTTAAACTTCCTGTAATCCCCGAGACGAGAGTAGCTTCTATGGACCACTGTGGATCGCGCCCGCCGTACACGGGCCGCGGCGTTTATTACGGGGGGCTGACCGCGTTATAGTGGAACGCGAAACTACGCGTTCGATCTTAGGTCAGACACACCACACTCGGGGGCTAACCACTGCACTCTTAGACTCTCTCGCTTAGCACATACACCACACCCTGTCATACACACCTGTACGGCCTCGCAACACACCTGTACGGACCTCGCAAGACACCTGTCCACTACAACCTGTACGGCCTCGCAACACACTGTCACATACACACCGTTACGGCCTTCGCCAACACAACTGTAAACTTATTTTACCCCAAAAAAAACCCTTGTACGGCCTCTCGCAAAGACACCTGTCACTACACAACTTGTACGGCCTCGCAACCACACCTGTCACTACACCCTGTACGGCCTCGCAAGACACCTGTCACTCACACCTGTACGGCCTCGCAACACACCTGTTGTGCTGTGTTGTAGCTATCACAGGTTAAATAAATGACTTGGAAGGTTCGAGAATGCACTTAGGTTGGAAGTTTAGAGTAGTAGCGGTGTTAATTGTAGTCTGTAGGTGGTAACTAGTAGTAGTAGGTGGTAATAGTAGTAGTGAGTAGTATTGGTGGTAATAGTAGTACGTGGGTGGTAATATAGGCTATCACATGCCAGCAGCCAACACCCAGCCCACTGCCTGGGCCGGACCCATGTATTTTGTTTTAGTTATGACAAGAGGCGGCTGGCGACTTCAGTATCTCGCCCAGCTAGCCCAGATCCGGATCCATGTTATATAGATCAGTTGGTTACAACAGCAGTAGATCAGTAGTAGTAGTTGTAGTAGTAGCAGCAGTAATGTAGTAGTGTAGTAGTAGTAGTAGTAGATGGTGAGTGAAGGAGGAGGAATAGGTAGAGGAGAAAAGAAGAATAGAGGCAAGAGAAAGAATGAGAAGAATCAAAGGGAAGAGGAAGGAGGAGTGGAGGAGGAGGAGGAATGTTGCTAACCGCACACTGAGCCACGCGGGGGCTGTCTGGCATCGCTACCCGTCCCGGTGTCGTGTGGGCAAGTGTCTGTTTACGACGGAGGCAACGTCTTCTGGTTTACTAACAAAGGCGGAAGAACACGGGAATTTTACTGTTGACAACAAGGCACGTTCCACACGGTGTCCTACGATAACAATCCCGTCTTATTTATATAAATAAACGGGAAGAGTTAACAAGGTTTGTTAACGAAGGAGGCGAAGTGGAAGAAGACTTCCGCTCTCTCTCTCTCTCTCTCTCTCTCTCTCTCTCTATCTATCTCTCTCCCTTTATCTCTCTCTCGCCTTTCTCTTTCTTCTCCTCTCTCCTTTCTCTCATCTCTCTCTCTCTCCTTACCTTCCCTTCTCTCTTCTTCTCTCTCTCTCTCTATCTCTCCTCTCTACTCTATCTCTCTCGTCTCTCTCTCTCTCTCTCTCTCTCTCTCTCTCTCTCTCTTCTCTCCTTCTTTCCCTCTCTCCTCTCTATCTCTCCTCTCTCTCTCTCTCTCTCTCTCTCTCTCTCTCTCTCTCTCTCTTCTCTCTCTCTCTCTCTCTCTCTTCACTCCCCTTCCTTTCCCTTCTCTCTCTCTCTCTCTTCTGCTCTCTCTCTCTCTCCTCTCTCTCTCTCTCTTCTCTCTCTCTCTCTCTCTCTCTCTTCTCTCTTCTTCTCTCCTTCCTTTCCCTCTCTCTCTCTCCTTTCTCTCTCCTTCATTGTACGAATTATATTATATTTATCATATATTGTTTATATTGGCGCGCGCGGTGTGTGTGTGTGTGTGTGTGTTGTGTGTGTGTGGATGTGTGTATGTATGTGTGTGTGTGTGTGTCTTAGTGATGAGACACCGAATGTTCATTTTCCCGTATTCGCGATGCGAATGCGAATACGAATATTGAGGGTTGCTAATTATGCGAATTGCGATTGCGAATATTACATAAAATCTCATTTACTACGCCATTTTTATAACATACAGGTAAAACGAAATATTTTGTATGCATTGTACAGAGTTCAGGAATTAAAAAACATGAATGTTAAGTTCGTATAATTCCATTCAATTTTCTAGTTGCCAGCTTGCGGGACGAGGACCCCACTCTTACACGAATCCCTTACATGATAAATTCTTGCATGAACTAATTAGTATTAATAATATATCAATAACTATTATTGCAAAGTGTAGCACTAGTAGCCAATATCACTGAAGAAGTGACACATTGGATCACACAGACATCACACAAAGAAGAAAGAAAGTTGATTGTGATCGTGGGTTTGACACAAGAAGATGCTTTAATTATGCATTTATAGCGCACAGGCAAGCAATGGTTTGACGTCAGTGACCTTGAGGGAGGAAGCGGCTGAGCTGATCTGCTTTACTCTGTTGAAGGGGAAGGAGGAATGGAGAGTTAGTTGGCTTCAAAGGAAACCTGGCCTTGCTACCCCTACGCACATCCTCACCCTATGCTTTTGTAACCTAACGCTCGGCGTCTAAACTTTAAAATTTATTAGATGTTTGCTGTGTAATATTATGTTCACTGTATTTTCTACTTTTGTTTGTTAAGTTTATTGATTTGGCCAAAATATTCGCATATTCGCGCCAACCACAACTACGAGTGGGGTCACGTGGAGAGAGGAATATGCGGCAATGCAAAAATATTGAAAAAAAAAAAAAACATGCGAATATAGCAATTGCGAATGGCAGGAATGCGAATATTCGTTCCATCACTAGTGTGTTCTGTATGTATCGTGTTTGTATGTGCTGTGTGTGTATGTGTGAGTGCGTGTCTCGTTTGTGTGATAGTATTAATAGAATTAGTAAAGGATCGTCCTTAGAATGGTCATTGTAGAAAAAGGAGAAGATTGTTGAGTGTCATTGAGGAAGAGGGATAGTTATCGGTTAGGTTTTGTCGAGTAGATAGATAGGTGAGAAATTGGGTTTTTGAAGGCATTGTGCAACAAAAACAAGGCTTGCTTTGCCCCAATCAGAATTATAGGAAAGTCAGAAGTTAGGCGTCGGGTGGCATCCTCTCCGTGAATAACTTAGTTCCTGTGAGTTGGACGTCCTAATAAACGACGTTGAAAAATGCAGGGTGTAGAATCATCAGCGTAGGAGTGGATAGGGCTTCTGAGGTTAGACTCTAGAAGATCATACTGAATAATAGAAGAGAATGTGGGTGATAGACTAGAACCCCTGGGAACACACTATTGATAGATTTCGGAGAAGAAGAACATGTCCGTTACAGGTAAGCAGCCAATAGAACGGTTTGAAAGGAAACTTAAGATGAAGGTTACAGAGAGAGGATAGAAAACCGAATAGGGATTAGTTTGGAAATAAAGATTTGTGCCAGATCTTTCAAAAAGCTTTTGATATGTAAGGGCCAACAGCCACAGTTTCCACGAAACCCTTGAAGGAGGAATGATCAAGATTCAGTTAGGAAAGCTAGAAGATCGCACAGTAGAGTAGATCGCCCCTTTACGGAAAACCGTACTGATGATCAGATATGAAGATTTGAGCAGATAGATGCCTTAAGAATCGTTCATAAAGTATAAGATTCAAAAACTTTAGAAAATGGCAGAGGAAGTCAAAGCCATAGGGACGGTAGTTTGAAGGATTAGACAACGGTCACCCTCTTTAGGAAAGGTGGATGTGAGGCAAATCCAAACAAGCCAAGTTGTGTCGCCGGGAAACCCTAAAAATTAGCCATGCAGCACGTAGTTTATACCTGGAGGTGTGCAGCAGTGACTACCATGTTTGGTTATGTGGGCTGTCTTGTGGAGGGATACAAGTTCATACAACCAATTATTTCCTAGTGTGTGATAAAGTATTGGCCTTGAGTGGTAATATTTATATTGTAGAAGGAGGGGGGTGAAGGCAGCGGGGTTTAGTCGACGAGGAAGGAGGTGAGGAGAAGTTAAAACAATAAAAGAAAGAAGTTCAAGCCAATAATTAGGGTTGCCATATCTGAACATTCGCAGTCATTGGGTGCCGCATCAGAGACCTCAGCAGTCTGGTTCACGCCTGGTAAGTCAAACAACGGACCGTATCCTAGCGCTTCGTGTCTGGTTTGGAACGCCGACGTGAGTTAGTTTTCGATCAGGGGACATGCTTTGCAGGCTATGTGATCTCAAGAAGGCGTTTTGGACTCAGGCATTCGTGAGTCACTCTGGGATCTTCTGCGACTTTCGAGGGATTCCTGCAAGGACTAGTGGTTGATAAATATGGTCTGTATCTGGGACTGAGAGTGCTGTGAAGTGTGGGCAGGTGTCTCCAGCTTCTTTCGTGAATACAGGTGAAAGTGAGGCAAGGTGTGCGTCACTTTGCCCCATCACTTTTTCAACGCTGTATGGACTGGGTATTGGACCAAGGTGTAGATCAAAGTAGATGTGGAGCTTCCGTCGGCAACACCAAGACACTGATCTGGTTTTTGCGATGCTGCAGAAGTCAAGAGTAAGTAATCTTTGCTGAGTCGTGGAGGTCCGGTGAGGCTCTCGAAGGGCGCCGTGCACGAGGAGGCCAAGGCCTTGTGGGACCTTGAGGTCTCCTGGCTCAAGACCAAGATCCCAAGTGTTTGGAGACTTACTAGATAAAACAGCACGTTCTGTTCATGCGTTCTTGTGGCGAGGGGACAGTGAGAATCTTGGAAAGTTTACATACCTTGGTAGAGCGTCCATAATGGACGGCGGGTCACGTAAAGAAGTCTTACGGCGGTCCAATTGGCAATAGCCCACGGTTGTTTATGGACTCGCCTCAGCGGGGGTATTTGGCGTTTTTGTCCCCCCTCGGTACCTGTTGCCAGGGGGACCAACGATCAAGGATCTTCAAATTCGCGTTGTATCCTGTCTTACTCTATGGTGTGAGACAATGACACTAAATAGTGACTTGAAGAGACGAATAGAATAGCCTTTGGTAATAATGTCTTCGCAGAATCATGGGGTATCGCTGGGATATTACGGTCAAATCAGCGATTGCACCATGAGACTGAATCGAGACCTATTCCTGCATAGTCCGTCCGTCAGCGCCAACTTCGGCTATAGGACATGTGGCAGCTACCCTGAAAACCTGATCCTTCCCATCGGGTTGTATCTGTAAGAGACAATCCGGCGTGGAGGAGGCACAAGGCGGGCGCCCCACAAGGGCTCGTGCTGGGGAAGTTTGAGTTTTTGGCGATGAAGCTGCTTGGTTGGGACAAGGAGCCTGCATGGGAACTCGCGCTGTGGTGACCCCCGGAGTGGCGGTCGTAGGGTGGCGAGGCTCGAAGGCGACGCGCCCCGGCGTATCCCCCAATGATTGATTCAATCTGGACAATATTCCCAAAATAGAAATTATTCACTGCAAATTAGTTTTGAAAATTGTTTTTTACTTACTCTGCGTATTTTTTCCTTGAATGGCTTCTTAAGGGAGATAAAACCCCCAGTCAACAAAAAAAAAAATTTTTTTTTGACACGAAAATGGTTTTATCAGATTAATGCAATTATATAGCCATAGCATTAAATAAATCGTTCCGCTTCAAGCCGATGCGGGATGTCGTTAGACAAAAAATTAAAAAAGATATGTGGCAAGTTCAGAGGGTTTATGGAAACTGTCGCCGATATAGGAAACGCTCGTTCGAATCGCAACCCATGAGCTCTCGCCGACGTGGAAATTTTGGCCGATTTCATTTTTTTTTTTTTTTTACTGGGGTTAAAAGCCCTCGCTCGTCCAGTAAATCTAACCTGAACATAGGTCAATGGCAAACATAACCTAACCACACTCACCTAACTCAAGTCAAGAACTAAGAAAATAACCCCAGAAAGAAAATCCAGAAATTCCAGAAATAGGAACACTCGCCGACGTCGAAAAAAAAAATGGAACACTCGCCGGACTGTCGGACGATGAAATTCCTATCGGCGAAGTTATAGGTACCGTAAGATAACACTTAAAGTCGCCAAGACAATGTTTTTTTAGTTGTAGTGTAAGCTACAGACGTGTGGGGTCTGGCGTAAATACTTGCATGTCGACATCCATGCTTTCAAGAAAGTTAGAAAGAAAGTTAGAAGGGGACTATCTGGAGGAGTCTGTGTTATTTTGTGTCTCATCTGTGTCATAGTATGGCTTATAAATGAACAAATTGAAAAAAAAAAATAATCACCAGAGTTGGCGACCCAAACTAGAGGGTCTCGCCAGCTCTAAAGTGTTATGTTCTGAGTGTCCTCCCGCCGTCGTCGTCGCCCACCGAAAAAAAAACGAAAAAAAAAAAAACCGAAAAAAAAAAAACGAGTAGCGAAATTTGTGAAAACGTTATATACTTGCAGATACAAAGCATAAAAACAAACGCTGTGATGAATGCTGAAACAGGGTCCGTTAGATTTATATATACAGTCAGATGTAAACGTACTGTGTATCATCCTTCAGTGGCACATTTAAATCGAGTTTTAGGATGCTGTTTGTAATTCGCTAATATAGGCGGGATGGGGCGAACATTATATGGCTTCTGGCACTATTGTTATCTACGGCTAGGGTTTTGAGCATATATGAATATGCGGGAATTCAATTACTTACATAAAATCTAGTGCGCAGATGGGGGCCCTCCCCTAAACACCCGTTTCAAGAATGCAATCTGCCCCAAAAAGGCCAGCATATTCATCCTTGGTAAAAATCAAAATC
>JACEEZ010015424.1:20000-26484 GCA_016584305.1 Chionoecetes opilio | reverse complement strand
AAATAATGATATTATAATATAATATGATATATACGGAACGGTACACGGTAGTTAGCACGCTTGGTTCACAACCGAGCGGGTGGTGCAGATAATTTCACGGAACGATACTACATGTACGTTCCACACATATAGTACATACAAGTAGAAAATGCTTCAGGGTAACCCTGAAGACATGAAAAAGGAAGATGACTCTTGCGGTGTTGTTTTGTAGATCAAGAAGTGTCAAGAAGAAGGGAAACAAGGCTAGTGTGGACATGGGAAAGATTGCAAAAGAATAGAAACAAGGTGGCAAAGGTGCCTTTGGACATGAAAAAGTTTTGGAAAGGAAAGAAAACTAGGTGTCACTCAACATTTGTCCTTTGCCGACTGATACCACTCGTGGTAGGGCAAATGTTGAGTGACACCTAGATTCTTTCCTTTCCCAAATCTTTCTCATGTCCAAAGGCATCTTTGCCACCTTGTTTCTATTCTTTTGCAATCTTTCCCCATGTCCACAATAGCCTTGTTTCCCTTCTTTTTGACACTTCTTGATCTACAAAACAACACCCGCAAGTCATCTTCAATTTTCATGTCTTCAGGGCTACCTGAAGCATTTTCTACTTGTTTCTCTCCTTTTCCATGTGAAATGTTGAAGCCGACGTTTCAGGCACAACTAAGCGTGCGCACACAACCAGATGGGTGTCTCTCAGTACTAAACTTTGACGATCATTTTCGAATTTTGGAATTGAGAAATCGAATAAACTACGATTTTGTCCATCTGGAGCACGACAAGAGCTTTCGAATGAGCTATAGAAGGGCCCCCAGGCGGACCATCACAGCGTTCGTTAGAAGCGCGGACAAATTTTCTCCAGGACACTTTCCTCTCTACTGAGTCATCTTGGGCAGGGGTTATCACACCTGCCCAATTCATTAAGCTTTTCAGTGTTACCTTAAAGTTACTTGTTCAGGCTAGTTTGGCAAAAAAAATAGTTTTCTTAAGTTTTGTTACAGAAAAGAACGGTAAGCTAGAGAAATACGAGTGTAAACTGTTATATCCCATTGAACATTTTAACCCGGTAAAAGCGCCCATTTAATGCCTCACCCCGAGCGAATTTGAATACCTGCGGCCACAACAACCGCGCATATGTTTTGTATACCCCTACTACAATGTTGTTTTCTTACATTAGCGAAATAATGAAAAAAATCCTTCAAATAAGTACCTTGGTGAGATATATTAGTAAGCTTTTTACACCTCAGAGTCAAAGAAAACAACCAGCATGCTCTTTGCCCCAAGGAAGAGTCTTCCTGGTGCTGGGTGAACCGGGCAGAAGCTAAGAAGGAGGAGCCTGCATCACACACCGAGTAAAAGTCTACCTTGTCCCGCTACCACAGGAGAAATTTGACCTCATCAAGTCTGTGAATTGGGACCTGGCCAAACCTGACCTTCGCAGGTGCCTCAGAGGGAGGACTCAAAACCTTAATGAAAGCTTCCATTCCAAGGTTTGGATGGTCTCTAAAGGTAAATTTGCAGGATTGTACAGGACCATCTTAGTGTCTCAAGCCACCATCCTGGAGCACAATTTCGGCCACAGCCACTCTTCCTTCCTCTGTTCTCTGGGTTTTCCCAACTCGCCCCATCTCCTCGCTTCCCTTCGAAGGAAGGACTTGAAGACAAAGAAGAAGTCATCACCACATCCAGCGAAGAAGAGGAAGAAGAAGAAAATTGAAAAGAAGTCTCAGGAGGAGAGTGACGCATACGAAATTGGAAAATAATGAGCAGCAACTTGGCGAAAAAAGAGGGGTGTGACTCCTATGATTCCCGTACCTTTGAGTGCCTAATATCCTTTTGAAAAGGAGTGAAATAGGTGAAAAAAGCTCTAAAATAGTTGTTAATAGTCTAAATACATATTGGAGATGTCTGGAATTTTGTGTAATTAAGTAAATGTAGATCAGAATGACAAATAATCTTTAATTGCTCTTTTTTTCCCCGCATTAGTCGTGAACAGTTTCTAACTCCTACAAAACGGTTTGACTTATTTATAATCTTATTGTAGCATTTCACAGAAGAATGCACAAGGCAATTTTTCAGGTATTTTCATACCTAAAAGAAAAAAAAAGAAAAAGTAAAAAAAAAGTAAGAAAAAATAGGGAAAAAAAAGTATCCGTACGTATGTCAGTCAATCGCTCTCTCTCTCTCTCTCTCTCTCTCTCTCTCCTCTCTCTCTCTCTCTCTCTCTCTCTCTCTCTCTCTCTCTCTCTCTCTCTCTCTCTCTCTCTCTCTCTCTCTCTCTCTCTCTCTCTCTCGCTCTCTCTCTCTTTTTTTTTTTTTTTTTTTTTTTTTTTTTTTTTTTAAACTTAATACATTGAAAACAAAAGGGGAGTTGATGTGCTAAAGTCTCGGCTGGGACGCCAAGGACTATCTCTAGCAGTATTATATTTTATTCATGACAATAATTTTACAAATAATATGGAAAAAGTACAACAATTCTCTCTCTCTCTCTCTCTCTCTCTCTCTCTCTCTCTCTCTCTCTCTCTCTCTCTCTCTCTCTCTCTCTCTCTCTCTCTCTCTCTCTCTCTCTCTCTCTCTCTCTCTCTCTCTCAATTACATCTATTTTCGGCTTTAAGCAAATGTTCCATCATGAATTGATCACTAAATCCCCAAAAATATTCAAGCAAAGCACTCACTACCTCACACACAAATGCAAACGTGCATTCGCCTGAACCCCAACATTCTATTACAGAACACTTCCAGCCATTTGTCAAGGTTTCCCCTCTGACGTGAACTGGAAATATGTTAGTCACACGCTTTAGATAACCATGTTTTGAGCCGTTCTTATTCATGCCCTTTTATCTTTTTGTCACTATATTTCGATTACTTTCGCGGCCTTGAGCCGTAACAGTTGCGGCGTCAAGATGAACTGTGTGTGTGTGCGGAGGCATAAAAGTATCTGACCTTTTTCTCATTTATAGTCGAGTACCTAAAACTGTTAGTTAAGTGTAATATGTTGCTATAGCCATCAATTGTAGCTGTTATCTGTCATCATGACTAATATTTGTCAATATTTATCATACACGTGATGGATTAGATTTTGTTTTTCTGAGTTATTTCTTCTCTGCAAAAGTATATCATGATCCATGGCATCTTTGTCTTCCTCTCCTTCCCTTCAACGCACTGCCACATGCATTTTTGTTCTTTCACCGACCAAGGCAGCAACATGACCACGCGTTTCCCTTCTTTAGAATTGCTGAGTCACACTATTCCTGGCTTCGAACCACTGTGGACAAATGTGTGGCGTTTTTGTTATTTGTCAGGCTGCATTTGCTTTAATTAAGAAACAATGTGCTGCTGTCCTCTTGATACAAAGAAAGCCTGGTATCAATCAATATTCACGTACGCAGTGGAACTAAAGGGTGACATGTCCCCACAGTCTTGACATTCCAGCTGAGTGAAGACGCCAAACATGCAAAGGGAAACGTCTTCAGTAATAGAAAACCTTGACGAGTAGGGGGCTGCTTTGTAGTGACTATAAATCAATGAGTGTTCCTGGAAACCTCATCAAGCGGTACCTGCATGGTCCGGGAACGCCAACTTAGGCTTAGGGGGCTTGAGGCACGCTTTCCCTGAGTTGATCCTGCTCATCGGTTTATACGTGAGCATAAGACACAAGGGGAGGTGGGGAGTAAAAGGGGAACGTTCATAAGCCTCGTGGTGGAGCAAAATGATCTCCTTTCCGAGAGTTGTCCAAAATGGGAAGTTGCTTTAAAGGCTGACCCACACAAGACCCCTGGAGTGTCTTGAACGCATGAGTAAAGCGATGCATTTCCCCAATGGTTTGCCAAGGTTCACGATCATTGTACACAATGTCACCAAAAAATATACACCCCCAAAGTGCTGCATTTCACACACGTGCTACCTACGTTATTTTATGCTCTCAAGACGAGGTTGTTTGAGGAATTTGTGAGCAAAATATTTGTTTGAGCTTCAAAAAAAAAGAAATTTTTCGCTGCAAGCCTAAAATAAGTAAATATAATGACATTAGTAGAAAAGAAGTGAGATGCTATTCTCATGTCACTTTTAAGTTTGTTTCCTCTCTCAAGAATATTTCGGGGGCTTGTCATGTTTTTGCCTTGTATCACGTTGTCTGGCAACATTTTCTACTGGTGGTTTTTTATTTTTTTATTTTTTTACATAGTGTCTATAGCGCCTGTAGGCAGGATGATCCAGGCTCAGATGGTAGGCTCTGGAGGTTCGCTTGAGGGCTCTGATGGTTGGTCCTCCCCCGTGGTGGCGCAGGCAGGATTCTTATAGTGGCGCCTGTGCTTAGACGCAGTGATTCTCAAACTGGTGCGCCGCGGCGCACTTGTGCGCCGTGGGAATCCCCTAAGTGCGCCGCGAAATTTTTTTATAGATATGGGTTTTTTTGCGCTTTGAGGTCCCCAGTTTTGGTTTTTTACATTAAAGAGGGAAAAATCGTAATGAATGAGTTAATATGTAACTAGGCAGGTAGTTTCAAGGTCCTTTTAATAATATTATAAGTACTTTGGGTAGATGGATAAAGTAAGAAAGAGAATAAATAATAAGTTATTCATGCTTAAAAAAAAAAATACTTCCCGCCTTCCACCACAATACTGTTGAACGAGTACTGTACACGTACTGTACCAGTATGAGCCGCAGCCTGCGGGTGTTACGGAGTTACCAACTTACTAGTTTTATCACGCGTTCATGTAAATTGTTTTAGGACATAAAAAAGGAAAAAGGATGATGAATAGAAACTGATGCATACGTATATCAGTAGCTTTATGCAAGTTTGACTGTTTGATGGATTTACGTGAACCCCGATCAATAAATAACATGTATAATTGCAACACACGCAGGCAGAGCGTGGGTAGGCACTCCCGTGGTCAGTGTACCGTGAGCCTCAGTAAGTATCGCTGTGTGGTGTTAATGAGGTCCAAGCTTCAAAAATGGAGAAGTCCTCATTAAAGAGCGAAATTTGTACTGAAGGCAATAGCGGTGAAGTCGCCGTTGATCATGAATCAAACGTAAATGTGTCGAAGGCACCGAAGGCAAAGTAACAGTAATAACTGTTGAAAGTGAGTCCTCTCGTCCAGCCCTAGTGTGGAAAGTGAAGAAAAGTGAAGTGACCAGTTGAAAATGAGCATAGTCGTACAGGTCGTCTGGCAAAGTGAAATGCCCAGTTAAAAGTGACCGTAGTCGTGCGGTCCGAGCGGGAAAAAGAGAGGTGACAGATGCAAGTGGTTTTGTCATCCAGGTCTGAGCGTGGTCAAAACGACGACACGTGCCAGCAAAAGTAACCGCAGTAAGTCATTTCGCCTGTATAACGACAGTTATCTTGAACTTGGGTTCACTTGCTGTGATGATGAAAATGGTCCAAAGCCAAAAGGGTGTTGTTTGCGGCATGGAGCTATCAAATGAATCTTTTAAACTCCTATGAAAATTAAGACTTTAACAACAAAACATAGTCACCTCTCTCAGAAGCCTATAGATTACTTTAAAAGACTCTTGAAAGATAACAAACAACAAAGGTTTGGGGTTTTGAGAAAAAGGTGAAGGTGGCAGAAAAGGCACAGAAAGCAAGCTATTTAGGGGCGAGCATCCCGCAAAACAAATGAAACCCCATTCAAAATGCAGAGTCATATTTCCTTCCAGCTTGCTGTGCTGTGGTGAAAAACATTTTTTGGGGGTTTGAGGCTGAAAAGGAAGTAAAAAAAATTCACCTCCCAGACGACATGATTGGTAGACGAATCAAGGACATGTCGTCTGATATTGAAAAATGGTGTGTGAACTCTTAAAAGGGTTAAAATGTATGCTTTACAAGCGGATGAATCAACAGACATTGGAGGAAAACCTCGGTTACTAGTGTTCATCCGTTTATGTTGCTGATAACAAAATAACTGAACATTTCTTATGCTGCAAAGAACTGGTGCAAACCACAGGACAGGAGATATTTTCTACAGTGGCAGAATACTTGAAAGAAAGGACTTGCCCATGGAAATTATGTGTGGAATTTGCACGGGATGGCTGTCCATCCATGGTGGGATTGGTAAAAGGTTTTGTGTCCTTAGTCAAGAAGAGAAAACCCCGATTTGATTACTACCCATTGTTTCTTGCACCGTGAAGCTCTTGTTGCTAAAACACTCGGATAAGAATTAAAGTTTGTTCTTGATGATGTTTGAAAAAAGGTAAACTTTCTTAAGAGCAGTCAAGACTATTTTCCATGCTTTGTGAAGAAATGGGATCTCCTCACGAAGGTCTTCTCCTCCAACACAGAAGTCCGGTGGTTATCAAGAGGCAAAGTGTTTTCCCGGTGCATGAAACTGAGAGAGGGAAAAGCTCCTTTTCTTTTTCCTTGAGGAGAAAACTGAATTTGCTAATTACTTCCTGATGAAATTTGGAGGGCCAAAATTATGCTACTTGGCAGACATATTTGAACATCTAACAAGGTTAATGCAAGTATGCAGGGAAGAAATGAAAATATGGTAA
>JACEEZ010015424.1:12500-17500 GCA_016584305.1 Chionoecetes opilio | reverse complement strand
ATTTGTGCCCATAGCGCCCCTAGGGATGGTGACCCCGGGGTCGGGGGTAGGCTCTGGGGGTTCATTTGAGGGTGGATGGGTTTGGGCCTCACCCATGGTGGCGCAGGGAGGATTTTTTTTAGGACGCCTTGCTTAAGCTGCATGTTTCTCAAAAGTGCGCCGCGGCGCACTTTTGTGCGCCCCGGGGGAAACCCCTGGTGCGCCCGCGTAATTTTTCATGAAGGGTTTTTTTGCACTTTGAGGTCCAGTTTTGTTTTTTTTTATTGAAGATGGGGAAAAACGTAAAAAGAATGGGTTTATATGTAAATAGCAGGTAGTGCAAGGTCTTTTAATAATATTATAAGTTTTTGGGGGGATGGATAAAATAAAAAAAGAAAAAAAATAAAAATTATTTAGCTTAAAAAAAAACTTCCCGCTTCCAAAACCACAATACGCGTTGAACGAGTACTGTACACGTACGTCCGTCAGTCGCAGCCTGCTGGTGTTACTGAGTTCCAACTTACATTTTTTACACGCTTTTTCTGTGCATTGTTTTTAGCACTATAAAGGGAAACGGATGATAAAAAAAACGATGCATAGTATATCAGTAGTTTTATGAAAGTTTGACTTTTTGATGTTTTTAAACGTGAACCCCGATCGATAAAAAACATGTAAAATTTGGCAAACACGTAGGAGACTTTGGGTAGGCACCTCCCGTGGTCAGTGTAGCCGTGACCCTCATAAGTATCGTGTTTGGTGTTAATGAGGCCCAAGCTTCAAAAATGGATAAGTACCTCTTAAGAGCAAAAGGTACTGAAGGAAATAGGGGTGAAGTCGCTTGATCTGATAAAAACGTAAATTTCAAAAGGCACCGAAGGCAAGTAACGTAAAACTGTTGAAGTGAGTTCTCGTCCAGACCCTAGTGTGGAAAGTGAAGAAAGTGAAGGACAATGAAAATGAGCATAGTCGTCAGATCCGTGCTGGCAAAGTGAAGTGACAGTTGAAAGTGCCCGTAGTCGTGCAGGCCCGAGGGGCAAAGAGAAGTGACGATGAAAGAATTTTTTTGTCATCCAGGCCCCTAAGCGTGGTCAAAACGACGACACGTGCCAGAAAAAGTAAGGGGGGCAGAAAGTCATTTCGCCTTATAACGCAGTTATCTTAAAACTTGGGTTCACTGCTGTGATGATGAAAATGGCCAAAACCCAAAAGTTTTGTTTGCGGCATTGAGCTATAAAATAATCTATGACTCCTATAAAAATAAGAGCTTTAAAAAAAAAAACTAGCACCTCTCCAGACCCCTAAGATTACTTTAAAAGACTTTGAAAGATAACAAAAACAAAGTTTGGGGTTTGAAAAAAAGGTGAAAGGGGCAGAAAAGGCACAAAAGGGTAAGCATTTAGGGCGAGCATACAGCAAAAAAAATAAAACCCCTTCAATTGCAGAGCATACTTTCCTTTCCCAGCTTGCTGTGCTGTGGTGAAAACATTGTTTGGGGATAGGGTGCAAGGGAAAAGAAAAAAAAACCCCCTCAGACGAACAAATTGGGAGACAAATCAAGGACATTTCTCGATATTGAAAAAATGTTGTGAAAATCTTGAAAGGGAAAAAGTATGCTTTACAAGCGGGGTGAATCAAAAGACATTGGAGGAAAACCTCGGTTCTAGTTTCATCCGTTATGTTGCGTAACAAAAAAACTGAACATTTTTTTATCGCAAAACTGGGGCAAACCAAGGACAGGAGATTTTTACAGTGACAGAATACTTTAAAAAAAAAGGACTTGTCAGGAACTTATGTGTATAATTTGCACAAGGCTGTCCATCCGGTGGGATTGTAAAAAAGGTTTGTGTCCTTAGTCAAAAAGGAGAACCCAATTTGATTACTACCCATTGTTTCTTTCAAACCCTGAAGCTCTTTTAATAAAACCTCGGACAAAAATTAAAAATTGTTCTTGTGATTTTGTGAAAAGGTAACTTTCTTAAAAACGACCAAAACTCAAGACATTTTCCATGCTTTATGAAAAATGGGATCTCCTTACGAAGGGGCCCTTCTCCTCCACACAGAAGTCCGGTGGTTTTAAAAAGGCAAAGTGTTATCCCCGGGGGCATGAACTGAGAGGGAAAACTCCTTTCTTTACCCTTGAGGAGAAAAAAATGAATTTTGCGAATTACTTGCTGATGAAATTTTTAGTCCAAAATATGCTATTGGCAACTATTTTAACATCTGAACAAAGGGTTAAAGCAAGTTGCAAGGAAAAATGAAAAAATGGTAACATCTTTTGACAAAATAAAGCCTTGGGAGAAAAAATTTGGGTCGGAATGAAAAGGGGGGGGTGAAAAGGGAAATAACTTTTCAAAAGACGTGAAGCTAAATATCAGACAAGTTCCCCTCATTAAACAGCACTTGAAAGCCTAGGGAAAGGAAAATAAAAAATATTTCCCCAAAAAACTGTGAAGTTAGACGGGAGAAATCCATTCGTTTACGATTTTCCCTTTAGCAAACCACAACTTAGCATTTGAAGAAGAGGAACTAATCAAAATCCGTAGTGACCGCACACAAAAATGCAATATCTGGTATGAATTAGAAAGCTTCTGGATTCAAATGAAAACGAAAACCCACATATATCCAAAAGGGCCCAGAAAATACTCCTGCAATTTCAACCCTATTTGGGAACTGGGTTCTCAGCCTTTACAAATATAAAACTAAGAAAGGAATAAATTTTTGGCTGTTGAAAAGGAAATGAGAGTTTTTGTCTGTCAACTGTCCTCCTAACTTGAGCGGGTATGCAAAATTTCCAGGCAGGCACACGTGTCCCACTGATCAGGTATGTTATTTTGTAACATAGTATTTATTTTACGCATTTTTTTCCTTATGTCCATCCTGTTTAAAATATTATATAATATATATATATATATATATATATATATATATTATATATATATAAATATATATAATATTTTAAAAATATATTATATATATAAAATTATATATAATATAATTAGGGTGGTTTCATTTTTTATAGCGTAAAAAAATTCAAATGAACATTCGTTTTGCACTCGGAATTTTTGTGAGGGTTCTTAAAAAACTCCCAAATCCAGAGTCTCCCCAAAATAAAAGCAGTTAGGGTCCACCGAGCGATCAAATTTGCTCCTTCCCCTTAGATAGTGTCCCTCCATACACAGTGTTGTGGCTCCATGCCTTTAGATATACTTTTTGGGCGATGGAAACTCGTTTGGTCATACCCCGCGTATTTTTTTGCTGTTATATAGCTCGTTTTTATAAGTAAAACCCCAGAAGTAAGCTAAAACTCATCTTTTTTCCTCGGGTCAAAATGGCCGTTAAAATCGAAACAACTGAGCTGTTTTTTTTGGGAAAAGCCCCTTGAAGCCCTCACCAGATTGTCCTTCCAACAGGGGAAATGTTCTGCGGCGACTTTTCTGTCATGGATCGAATAGAAAGGACAATCAAAAAAGTGTCTCGACGAATCGTAGATTTTTGGGAAAAAGGGGCCCTATTCCTGCTTTTCCCGCGCGATAAATCAAAAAAAACTGGAAACCCCGTCGGGAATACAAATTCGTAAGAAGGCAAAAAAAACGTCAATCCGGGGGGGACAAGGTCTCCGACGCCCTCCCCCGGGGGACATTTGGCGTCACTGTTCGCATCGCGCGCCTGCCACTTCTTCCTCCAGACCCACCTCAAACAAAAGAACAAAACTTCCTCGCCCCCCCAAAAAAAAAAAAAGGGGCCCCCAAGGAAAAGGGGTATGAATGTTGCCAAGGAGAGCTGGCAAAAGGTCTAGAAACAGAATTGGCTGCTAAAGGAAGGGGGAAAGGGAAAAGGGAGTTGCAGAGACTTTGGGGAGGGGGGAGAGATGATTGATTGGTGCCCGTTTTTTTCCCGCCCTACTAAATGTGCTGATTCTAACTTTTTCGCCCGACACCAACTCTTCTCTGGGGGAACGCCGCCCTCTGCTTCTCTTCCAAAAAGGGCTGAAATCCGAAGGAGGGGCAGCAGCAGCTACAGGGTCAATTGACCTCTCGCGGACCCCACCACGTTTCTCTCCCATCGCTGAGACCAGGGAGTTCGGGGTTCCGTCCACCTCTCCTTCGCCGACATCGGGAAAGTGTTGCGGAAAGGAGACAGCAAACAGCCGTCAAGATTATCGAAACCCAAGTACAGGGCACGACGGGGTTTCACCCTTCTTGGGACGGGAAACTCATGCCCGGTCAGAAAGTAAAGGTCATGTCGATCGTTTGGGCCCTCGTTGCACCGTCCGTCCCTTGAAGGAGAGAAGCCCTGGCTACCCTGCTTGCCACCCGGGTACCGGAGAACAAGGGCCCAGCAAAGTCGAGGAGACCATCAGAATTTTTAAGTTCGAAGACAGATTTTGGAGGTCTCTGTTTTCGACACCCCCGCTTCAAACACGGGCGTCCATGTGGCTTTTTTGCCACTTTTTAACAGAGTTAGGCGTCCGTTGTTAAATTGGCGTGCCGCCCCCACGTTATGGAGCTCATCCTGGCCTCATTTGCAAGGCCACCTTCGGCGACGCACGCCCGGGCCCAGAGTTCAACATTCAAAAGGTTTCCCAAAAAAAGTGGGCCCCCCCTCATAAAAGCCAATCTACGATATCAACGACCCACCCATTGGCGACCATGACGAAAGGAAAGGACGACCCTTGAGGGTCTTTCCAGGCGGCCCCCAACGACAAGAACGATTATAAAGAGTTGGGAACTAACCGCAAAGGCCATTAAGGGGGAGGTTCCCACCACCCTTCCCCAACCAGGGGCTCACCCTACGCGAGATGGGGCGAAGGCGATCTAACGCTCAAGATGACGATGTTCAAGAACGGTTCGAATCACGCCGAGGGAACTGCGTAGCCTCCAGGAGATGAGTGTGTTAAATCCCAATCTACGCCCGGCCTGGTTCGAGGCTCCCTTGGGGGCCCCAGACCTCCTTTCAAAGTCTCACTCTCTTCCATGATCCCAAAGTACAGAGACCTCAACTCAAAGTCTCGGAGGCCACGG
>JACEEZ010015424.1:0-7500 GCA_016584305.1 Chionoecetes opilio | reverse complement strand
TTTGGGAAGGCGTTTGTGAGGCTTTGAGAAGGCTCCAAACGCTTGCTGAAGAAAGCGAGGGGGCGAAGTCGCCCTTTCACCTTCTCCCTGGGGGGACAGCCCCCACCGCTTCTGCTAAAGGGGGTCAGTGGAAAAAGGGTGAGGGTTTGGGACGGGGTAGGCGAGGAGGGGTGGGTAAAAGGCGATTTGGGGGCTTGATGCTTTTTAAAACGCTCCCTCGGTTTCATCAGTCCACTGTGGGGGCTTGGGTGGTTTTTCCCTTTACACCCTTCGGAGGTCATGTGGGGGCCGACCCGGAGGGCCCAGTTTGGGGAATAAAGCGGTGGTAATAGTTAATTCCCCCCAGAAACTCCCTGAGTTTCCTGCCCTTTGGGGGGCCCCGCAGGAAGTCCGTGATGGGTGACACCTTCTGCAGGAGGGGAGATAACCCCGCGCCGTGACTCTGGGGCCCCAAGAAGCCAACGCCAAAGCACCCAAACACACTTCGCTGGGTTAGATCTGAAAACCCAAAATTTCCTGTAGGCGAGTTAGCACGGGGCGCAGGTAAAGGTTCGTGCTTTTTGGGGGGGGGTGCGACGATAAGGGGGCCCAAGGATTCGTCGATGTAAAATCACGACGAAGTCGAGTCCCCTGACCTTTATCCAAAAAGCGCTGGAAGGTACTAAACCCGCATTGCTAGTCCAAGCTCTTTATGGGGTACTAAAACGGGCCCCAAAAGGCGTCGTCACGCGTCTTCGGCACGTCCCTCGCAGCCACGGGGATCGGGTGGAAGGCCCTTAGAAGATAAATTTCTTCAAAAAAAACGGGACCCCCCGGGAAAAATGCTGTAAAATCCAAAAACGTGTGGAATAGGGAAAAACGGTCCGGCCGGGGCCCTGGCGTTGAGGGGCTCTGTGGGTCGCCGCACGGGGCGCCTTTCGCCTTTTTTGGGCCTTGGGTACCATATGTAGGGGGAAGCCCAGCGGGCGGGGCCCGGAAAGGGATGTATGGTCCCCCCTCCCAGTAAATGCTAAAAATCCTTTTTCCCCAACCTGGAGGCTTTTCAGGAGTCAGGCTTTCGGGGCGAAAAAAAAACAAGGGGGGCCCCGCGGGGGGGGGCGAGGTTGTGTTACCGGGGTGACCCTTTTGGGGGGCTTGAGGGGGCTGAAAATTGGGGGGAGGGAAAAAGTTCGAGAAGAGCGTCGTACAGGACCGGCCGGGCCCTTAGGTGTGGCAGGGGGGGCCCGCTCGCTGTCCGCAGGGCACGTGGGAATGCCCGTGTTGGTTGGGCGATGCATTTAAACGCCCCGCCCCGGGGAATAAACGAGAATTTCGGGGAAGGAGGGGAAAAATCCACACCCGGATAGGTGACCCACCTCACCCAAACCACAAAGGGACCAGATAAAAAGGGGCGGGGCGGGCCCTTTGAAAGGAGGCGGAGGTCCGCTTTACCATACGTGGCGATTGGGGTGTTATTGTCGGGCCAGAAGGCGTAAGCGGTGCTGGGTTTGGGGGAAAGGGATCATCTGATGAGGGCGGCACCACACTGACCCCTGCCCCCAATCCACCCGGGGTTAAAAGCTCCCCGACAGCGGGGTCGGCCACCCCAAAACAGCGGGGGGGGCCCGGGGGCCAGGGAGGGTGGCGGCGGAAGGGGGGAGGCGTTGAAAAAGACTGGGTAGGGGAGCCCGGGCGCGGGGGATACGCCCCTGTGGTGGGGTTTTATTAGGGGCGGAGGGGCCCCCGGGGGGACTTGTGCAGGAAGCGGGGGGGCTATATGCGGGGGTCGGGGAGGTTTTCGTCCGGGGTGACAGGCCCCGGAGAGTTTTTTCGTGGGGGAAAGGCCCCCAGAGGGGGGGGGCGGGAGACAGGTGCGCGTTTTCCGGGGGCCCGCGTGGTCGTTTTCCCCACCCCGAAAATAAGGGTTTACAATTCCTGGGTGCCGCGCCAAAAACCATGGGAAAAACAATACCCTTTCGGCTAGTAGGGGAGTGGAGGGTTTTAGAAGGCGGCCTCTAAAACGCTGAAAGGAGCAGCAATGTTTGGGGAGACGGGCGTCCCTGGAAAAAAACCCGTGGGGCCCGGGGAAACGCCATCGCCATGGGGCCCCTCGCGCTCCGTGTCTCTCCGCGCACTGGGAATTTCATGGAAGCGGCAGGGGTGCAACAAGGGGGAAACGTCCCCGGAAAGCCCGGACCCCCTCGGAGGCGCTTTCAGGCACAGGAGTGCTGGGTGGGCGAGGGGGGTGGGGACGGGTGTAGGCCGCGTGAATTTTGTCCCCCGAGCTTTAGAGGGATTGGTTAGGTTTTACCGGGGCCCCGTAACCCGTAGCTTGGCCCCGCAAATGGGTGGGGGTTTAGGTGGTTTTGACGGGAACGAAGCATTTTTCCCCGGACAATGGAAAACCCGGGCCCCCCGGGGGTCCTCATAAGGGGGGAAAGCCGACGGGCGACGCCCTCATACTGTAGCGTGTCCCCCCCCAGCTCTGCCCCGTAAGCCCCCACGACCTTCCAAAAGGGGCGAACGAGGGGGCCCTTTTTACCGCCTCATATTTCCCTTTACCGGGGGAGTTTTTAAGCACGAGGAGATATGGGCAGCAAAGTCCGATGGATCGCACTGGGCAAAGCTTGAAAAATTATGGAGGGCGGGGATGTCTGGGGAACCCCCCCCACAGCTTCAATGGGGTAATAACCCCGTGGCAATTCATTTTGTGAAAACCCCAAGCGGAGGCCCATAAATTTTTCATCTGTCGTTAAACTTTCACTCAGGGTTTCCAACTGTATTTGGGGTTTTGCTTAGCCCAGACGCGGGTATACCCAAAAACGTGTCCTGACACAAATTTATTATGGGGGAATATAGATAAGTACAGCGGGAAATGTGCTATAAGCGGAAAACAGAGAGGGCAGGCGCGATGTGTTTTTTTCCCGTGAGGGGAGGTTAAAAAAAACTGCCGCCCCTTTTTCCCGGGGCACCCGGGGAGCCCGGGGTTTTGACCCCAGGGGGGTTTTTTCTCCTTTAGGGCTAGGAAGGCGTGACCTGACGGGTGATTAGCCAGGTGTAAAGGGGTGTCCTACGGGTCATTTGCCAGCTGTTCCCCTAAATATTTTATATTATTTATATATAATATAACGTTATTTAAAATATATATATATTATATGGTTTATATATTAAAATATATTATATTATATATATATATATATAAAATATATAAAATATATTATATATAATATATATATATTTTTAAATTTTATATAAAAAATTTTATATGTATATAATTTTATATTAGATATAAATATATATAATATTATAATATATATTATATATATTTTATAATATATATATATTATATATAATATATAGAATTTTTTTTATATTTTTGTTTTATATATATAAAATATATAATATATATAATATTTTAAAATATAAAATATAAAATATATAATATATAATTTTTATATATATAATATTTATATATAATATAATTTTTATGGATATATATATTGTTTTATATATATATATATATTATATTATATATCATATATTATTTATATATATATTTTATATATATTAAAATATATAAAATTAATATATATATAAATTATATATATATATATAATATATATAAATTTTATTTTATATATTATATAAAATATTATATATTTTTATATATTAAAAAATATTTTTATATTAAGAAAAAATTTTATAATATAATATATATATAATAATAAATATTATTATATAATTTAAAATATATATATATATATTTAATATAAAATATATAAACATAGATATAAGGGGTCCCGCATTAGAAGGGGGCCCCCTTTAGACCATTTTTTTGCCAAAATCCAATTTTTACAGTGTATATCACTCTATTGAGGTCTTAACTTTTGTCTGGGGGTGGATGAGTGTCCCCGTTTTTTTTTTTTTTTTTTTTTTTTTTTTTTTTTTTTTTTTTTTTTTTTTTTTTTTTTTTTTTTTTTTGTATTAAATTTATTTGTAATAAAGAAATTTTAATTTTTTTTTAATAGGTTTCTACTACTACAGTAGTTTTAATATCTCCTATACTACTAGAGGGTAACTGGATAGGGGGCCTTAAGCCAACGCCCCCCGTTTTTTTTTTACCCTTTTTTTTCCCCTTTATGTTTTTGTTAATATTGGTTTTTTTTTGTTTTTTTGTTCCAAAAAATTAACGAATTACCCTTATTGTGCATATTAAAAAAAAAAAGCACTCAAAATTCGGTTGGGAAATTCCGAAACCATCCCCCGTATGCCCATAACATGCAAAAAATTTTGGGAGGGAATACACGTCTCGAACATTTTTTGGCCATCGTGATTGGGGATTTCCTACCCCGGGTTTTTTTGGGATAAATTCATTTCCCTAAGGGATAATTAAAAAAAGTTTATGGTTGTCAGCGGGTTTGCCAAACCTTTTTAAAAGCATTTTTCTCAATTTTTTATTTTGGCGCGAGCGGCCCCCCCAAAGCGGGACGCCTATATATAAATATAGGAGCTGCATTTACAGGGACTTTTTATAGGGAAATGTTTTTTCATAGGAACTGTCAATTTAAACGGGCTTTTTTTTTATTTTTTTTTTTTTTACTCCTGGGAGTCCTTTGGGATGTAAAATTAAAAGCGTAACAATATTAAACCCAAATGTTTTAACTGTGGGAATCGAGGCCCTTTTTCAGAAATGGGTCGGACCCCTTAAGCCCCAAAATAATAAAGTTTTTTAAAAGCGTCTCCCGAAACGTTCTCAAAAGGGGGGCCCGGGGGCCAAAAAAACGTAAAGCGACATTCACCCGGTTTCTGGCCGGGGTGTACACCAAACCCAAAGGGCGCGCGCCCCCCCCGATGGTGGTGGTCAGCCCCCACCCCCCAATGACCATGATCCAGTTGTCTTGACCATCAACTCTGGAGCAGAAAACCCAAAAAGGCCTGGGGGTTACGTGGCCATGTCCCTTGGTAATCTCCAAAAAAGCCCTAGAAGTTTCCCCGGGAGGACAGATTTTTCCCCCGCGGGGGACTATCCGCTCACTTGCCTGGGAAACCTTTTTCTCAGGAAATCGAGCTAATAAAAAAGCATACCAAAACTGTCGGTCCCCCCGTCAAGGAGATGAAAGACCTTATTGAAATTTGGGACGATTCCCTTTTTTATGGGTATTCCCGCCCCTGTTTTCCCCGCCAGATCCAAACCGGTCATTTAGACCCGGGTTTTCAGCCCCTCATCAAACCCCCCCATTTTTGCTGCCCCCGGTTTTGGGCCCCACAGGGCCCTATCCCCCGCCCGGCCCGCGAGCTAACCCCGCCCGCCCCCATAGTTAAAGGCCCTTTCCCTGAGTCTTTGGGGACTCAAGACGTTTCGGGAAAAAAGATGGGGGCCCCATGCGCACCAATTTTCAGATGACGCTAAGGCCTTTTCGGAAAAGGGTTTCCCCCCATTATTTCCTTTTCGTTGGCGTGGGGAGATCAAAAAACCGCTGCATGACCCGATCCCCCTTTAAAAACAAAACACGTCGGGGGGAAATAAACAACAGCTTTGGGGCCATCCATCGTCCCGGGGCAAAGAAACCCTTTGGTGTGAGACTGTGTGTGGACCTCACCCGCTTTAACGGTTTTGGTTTGGAGGCCAACATATCCTGTGCGGTTTTTCCCCGAGGGCCTCTTTTTCCCAAAAACTGAAAACATTCTTTGGGCACCACCATGGCCCAAAATGGGGACTTTCAAGTCAAGATAGCAGATTTGGGCCAAGACCTCAAATTGGGATCCCTAACGCCCCGGGGCCGCATCAAGTTCAAGTGTGCACCTATGGGGTGGTTTTGTTCCCCGCGAAGAGTAAAACCGGGGGTTTGGGAACCGGGGATTTGGGGGGAAAAACTCGGACGGTAAAGATCATTAACGACGTTTTGGCGACGTGCTTCGTACAAGGGGCCCCCCCGCCCCCGTCATTTACCCTCTTTCAGGGGCTTTTGACCAGTATGGAAACGCCATGAAAGGGGGAAAATTCCTTTTTTCCCGAAGCAAGTGGATTTCTGTGGCTAAAAAATTACGGGGGAAATTAACACCGCCGACACTCGGAAGGTTAAGGCACTACTGTTTTTCCCAAAGGGCCCGCAGAACTACAGACCTTCCCCTTTTCATGGGCCTCACTCCAGTCAGGGACATGGGCCCACTCAAATCAGCTCGGTGGTTTCTCTTCGGCAATAGCAGATGCTTCAAAAACCGTCTCAGAGACCTCCTGAAACTCTGGAACGAATGGCATAGGTCTCTGCAGCATGATGAAGTCTTCGAGAGGGTGAAAAGGCTGTTTGGTAGCACCACCTGTCCTGGCTTTTTTCGCCCCAAACATTACCAAGTATGTGCAGACTGACGATCCAGAAGAATGGGTTTGGCTTCGTTTCCTTCAGAGACACGGCGAGGTTTGGAAGTCGTGCAGTGCGGGTCAAGGTTCCTCACTGACGCTGAATCGCGGTACGCAGTTATAGAGAGGGAAATTTAGCTGCAGTGCTTGGGCGGTTAAGAAATGTGGCACCTACCTCACGGCCTTCCTCTTTTTACCTCGTCGTCTATCATCGCCTTTTGGTTCGATATTGAACTCATAACTGCTAGTGAAATCGAGAATCCCGGCTTGCAACGTTTCGGGAAAAACTATCCAGCTACACCTTCGCAGCGCACTGGCAGAAGGGCTCTTCCACTGTTTCTCCTGACGCTCTGGCAGGTGCGTGACCAGTTCAAGATCATGCAGACGGTGGCAACGAAGTGGAAATGAGGAAACTGATCCCCTCATATTGCTGGGTAGCTGCCCTTGATGCCGTATGCGAGGAGGGCACCCCTCTGGCACCCTCAAGGACAGACGCTGGAAAAAGGTGCGTGCTGGCGCGACACGGGACTCGAGTACCAGCCCTGAGGGGGGCCATCATCAACGGCTTCCCTGAGCACCGCCACGATTTAGAACCCCAGCTACGGCCATACTGGGGCGTCCGTAGCCTACTCGCCTGGACGACGAACTCATTGTATATAGGCCCAGGTACTTATTCCTCGCAGGCTTCGACGTGAGATACTGTCACGCCTCCACGACTGTCACAGGATGGACCGTACAAAACGTCGGGATGCCAGACCACATACTGGCCAGGATAGATAATGACGTTCGGAAATGTCGTCTCTAGTTGCCACCTTTACTTGTCGTCCCCTTTTCCCAAGTATCAAAACGAACCTTTGTGGCAAGACGACGACCCACCAAGCGAGTCTTTCAGGGCAGTTTTGCTGATACTTCCACGTGGCTGGGCCCTACCTACCTGGTTACGTCAACCGTAAGTCTGAGTGGCCTTTGTGTCATCGTGCCCCCGCCCTGCTTCAGCAGCTTATCTCGTCACTGCCTTGGCCCGTCTTTCGACACGGCTGCCCGGGTTTTCCCGAGGACTGACGGCCGGCCCCAATTCGCGTCCTGTACGCCTTCTGGGTCGTGGGGGGTGGACCGGTGACGTCCCCATACAAACTCGGCCAAGGAACGCAAAACGCAGTTAA
>JACEEZ010015421.1:10000-17500 GCA_016584305.1 Chionoecetes opilio | reverse complement strand
AAAAACCAGAAAAAAACTATAAACCAAAAAAAAATCAAGTTACTAATCAATAAAAAAAACTTCTTTAACACATTCACCTTCCTACTTTCCTCCTCTTCCTCTTCCTCTTCCTCTTCCTCTTCCTCTTCCTCTTCCTCTTCCTCTTCCTCCTCCTCCTCCTCCTCCTCCTCCTCCTCCTCCTCCTCCTCCTCCTCCTCCTCCTGCACCTCCTCCTCCTCCTCCTCTTCTTTACTCCTACTCCACCAACTTCCTTCACTCCTTTCTTCTCTCTCTCTCTGTCCACTTTACATAAACCTTGCTGCTCAATATAAAATATGAATAAATATGAAGGAAAGCAATATGAACATCCAGGAAAACCCCACCACCAGGAAAAGGTTCGTTTTAGAAAATCTTGAATGTCCTGGATGGAAAGAAGGAAGGAAGGAAGGAAGGAAGGAAGGAAGGAAGGAAAGGGAAAGGGAAAGGGAAAGGGAAAGGGAAAGGGAAAGGGAAGAGGAAGGTTGCTAACAATGGATGAAAGGAAAGAAAGAAGGAAGGAAGGAAGGAAGGAAGGAAGGAAGGAAGGAAGGAAAGGGAAGGAAGGAAGGAAGGAAGGATGGAAGGAAGGAAAGTTGCTAACAATGGATGAAAGGAGAGAAAGGAAGGAAGGAAGGAAGGAAGGAAGAAAGGAAGGAAGGAAGGAAGGTTGTTAACAATGGATGAAAGGAGAGAAAGGAAGGAATGAAGGAAGGAAGGAAGGAAGGAAGGAAGGTTGTTAAAAATGGATGAAAGGAGAGAAAGGAAGGAAGGAAGGAAGGAAGGAAGGAAGGAAGGAAGGAATGAGGGAAGGAATGAAGGAAGGAAGGAAGGAGACACTCATAATAAAGAAAGGAAGGAAGGAAGGAAGGAATGAAGGCAAGACACTCAAAATGAAGAAAGGAAGGAAGGAAGGAAGTAAGGAATGAAGGAAGGAAGAAAGGAAAGACACTCAAAAGGAAGGTTGCTAACAATGGATGAAAGGAAAGAAAGAAGGAGGGAAGGAAGGAAGGAAGGAAGGAGAGTTGCTAATAATCGTATAAGTGTGAAGGAAAGTTAGATATAATTTAACATTTATCTTCGTCATGTACATAATGTTAAAGTTGCTCGATGGATTATGTCGTATTTATGTCGAAAGAAAAGAAGAAAGGAGGCGAAGAAATGAAAAGATAAGAGGGGAAGAGAAAATAATGATGAGAAGAAAAGAGAAAAGAGAAGAGAGGAGAGATGAGAAAGTAAAAAAAAAAAGTTAAAAAAAAAAAAAAAAAAAAAAAAAATCCCTTTGGCATTTCTGTATTAGTAAACTGAATATTATTTTTTATATTACAATTCGAATACATATCTTTTGTCTGTTCTTCATTGACGTCATTTAATACATCATTATTATGTATCAATTTAATCAGTCTCATTATTTGCAAGAATGTTTCAGAAATTTATAAATCGCCAAACATCCTGAATAATCATGTTTTATTTTCCAGCATTTCTCCATTTTTCCATTTTTTTATTTTGAGTGTCTCCTTCCTTCCTTCCTTCCTTCCTTCCTTCCTTTTCCTTCCTTCCTTCCTTCTCTCCTTCCATCCATTATTACCAACTTTCCTTTTGAGTCTTTCCTTCCTTCCTTCCATTATAAGCATCCTTTTGAGTGTCTCCTTCCTTCCTTTCTTCCTTCCTTCCTTCCTTCCTTTCTTCTCTCCTTCCATCCATTATTACCAACTTTCCTTTTGAGTCTTTCCTTCCTTCCTTCCTTCCTTCCATTATAAGCATCCTTTTGAGTGTCTCCTTCCTTCCTTCCTTCCTTTCTCCTTCCCTTCTTTTCTTCTCTCCTCCATCCATTATAACCAACTTTTCCTTTTGGGTCTTTCCTTCCTTCCTTCCTTAATTATAATAACATCTTTTAGTGTCTTTCCTCCTTCCTTCCCCTTCCTTCCTCCTTCCTTCCTTCATTCTTTTCCCATCCTTATTAACAACTTCCTTGGGAGTCTTTTTTCTTCCTTCCTTCCTTCCTCATTATAAGCATCCTTGGAGTTTTCCCCTTTTCCTTTCCTTCCTTCCCTTCCTTCTTCCTTCCTTCTTCCTTCTTTTCTTCTCTCCTTCCATCCATTATTACCAACTTCCTTTTGGGTTTTTCCCTTCCCTTTCCCTTCCTTACATTATAAGCATCCTTTTAGTGTCCTTCCTTCCTTCCTTCCTTCCTTCCTTTCCCTTCCCCTTTCTTCTCTCCTTCCATCCATTATTACCAATTTTCCCTTTTGAATTTTTCTTCCTTCCTTCCTTCCTCCATTAAAAGGGCATCCTTTTGAGTGTCCCCTTTCCCTTTCCCTTT
The DNA here is from genome assembly GCA_016584305.1 of Chionoecetes opilio. NCBI lineage: Eukaryota > Metazoa > Arthropoda > Malacostraca > Decapoda > Majidae > Chionoecetes > Chionoecetes opilio. Next base: position 15,162 of record JACEEZ010015421.1, on the reverse strand, counting down.
TTTCCCTTTCCCTTTCCCTTTCCCTTTCCCTTTCCCTTTCCCTTTTCCTTTCTTCTCTCCTTCCCTCCATTATTACCAACTTTCCTTTAAAATCTTTCCTTCCTTCCTTCCTTTATAAGCACCCTTTTTTTGAGTGTTCCTTTCCTTCCTTCTTTCCTTCCTTCCTTCCATCCATTATTACCAACTTTCTTACGATTTCTTTCCTTCTTCCTTCCTTCCTTCCATTATAAGCATCCTTTTGAGTGTCTTTCCTTCTTTCCTTCCTTCCTTCCATTATAAGCATCCCTTTTGAGTGTCCTCCTTCCTTCCTTCCTTCTTCCTTTCCTTCCTTCCCTTCCTTCCTTCCTTCCTTTCTTCTCTCCTTCCATCCATTATTCCCAACTTTCCTTTTGAGTCTTTCCTTCCTTCCTTCCTTACATTATAAAGCATCCTTTTTAGTGTCTTTCCTTTCTCCTTCCTTCCTTCCTTCCTTCCTTCCTTCCTTCCTTCCTTCCTTCCTTCCTTTCTTCTCCCCTTCCATCCATTATTACCAAACTTTCCTTTGAATCTTTCCTTCCTTCCTTCCATTATAAGCATCCTTTTGAGTGTCTCCTTCCTTCCCTTTCCCTTTTCCTTCCCTTCCTTCCTTCCTTCCTTCCTTCCTTCCCTCCTTCCCTCCTTCCCTCCTTCCATCCTTCCTTCCTTCCTTCTTTCCATCCATTATGAGCAACCTTCCTTTCCATTCAATTTTCCAGCCTCCAACTTTTTCCTCAAACTAAATAATTTCTTACACGTATCAAAGTACTTCCTCTTCTTTTGTTAATCATCTATTTTCCTCTTATTTTCCCCCTCTGCAAACACAACATTCCTTTCCAAAATATTAGATTGTTTCCTCTTTCCCCCTCTCACTTTCACTCTTTCCCTCCCTTCCTTCCTCTCTCTCCTTTCCTTCCTCTCTCTCATTTCCTTCCTCTCTCTCATTTCCTTCCTCTCTCTTTTCCTTCCTCTCTCTCATTTCCTTCCTCTCTCTCATTTCCTTCCTCTCTCTAACTTTTCTCCCTTCTTCCTGTACTTACTTCCCTTCCCCTCTCACTTTCCACCTCCTCCTCCCTTCCTTCCTCTCTTCCCCTCCTCTCTCCCTCTCTCTCTCCCTTACGACCTCCTCTTCCTTCCTCTCTCCCTTTCCACCTCCTCCTCCCTTCACCTCTCACTTTCCACCACCTCCTCCTCCCCCCCTTCCTTCCCCTCCCCTCTCACTCTCTCCCTCCCTCTTCCTCCCTTCCTTCCTCTCTCCCCTCCCCCCTCCTCTCCCTCCCTTCCTTCCTCTTCCCTCTTCTCTCACTCTCCACATCCCCCTCTCTCCCTCTCTCACTCCCTTCTCTCCCAATTCTCCGATAAAAATAAGTTCTTCCAATTAATATTTTCACGAAAAGTAATATTATTTGCGACTAACATTGCCTCCTGGGACAAAGAAAAGACTGCAAAGCGTTCTCAGGTTGTGATGATATAGAAACAACCAAACAAGAGTTGTGGAGAGGCTGATAATTATTCTGCGGAAACTTAGAGAGAGAGAGAGAGAGAGAGAGAGAGAGGGGAGAGAGAGACGAGAGAGAGGAGAGAGAGAGAGAGGGAGAGGAGAGGAGAGATGATGAGGAGAGAGAGGAGAGGAGAGAGAGAGAGAGAGAGAGCGAGAGAGAGAGCGAGCGAGCGAGCAGCCAGCCAGCCAGGCCAGCCAAGCCAGCAGCCAGCACAGCCAGCCAGCCAAGCCAGCAGAGCGAGAGATAGAGAGAGAGAGAGAGAGAGAGAGAGAGAGAGAGAGAGAGAGAGAGAGATATTTGCATGTTATAAAAAGCTCAAACTTGACAAAATTCTGAGTTTTTATCGACTATTTTTTGTCGTTGAGATTATTTACAATGTCATCTTTTTTCTTTTATTTTCTGATGATTTGATGATTTTTTCTCTTTCTTCTGACTTATTATTATTTATTATTATTATTATTTCCTGTTCTATAATTCGTATTCTCGTGTCTCTCTCTCTCTCTCTCTCTCCTCTCTCTCTCTCTCTCTCCTCTCTCTCTCTCTTTCTTTCTCTCTCTCTCTTTCTCTCTCTCTCTCTCTCACTCTCTCTGCCAAGTTTTGAGCTCTTTATAACATGCAAGACTCTCTCTCTCTCTCTCTCTCTCTCTCTCTCTCTCTCTCTCTCTCTCTTCTCTCTCTCTCTCTCTCTCTCTCTCTCTCTCCTCTCTCTCTCTCTCTCTCTCTCTCTCTCTCTCTCTCTCTTGTCAAGTTTGAGCTCATTATAACATGCAAGACTCACTCTCTCTCTCTCTCTCTCTCTCTCTCTCTCTCTTCTCTCTCTCTCTCTCTCTCTCTCTCTCTCTGTCAAGTTTGAGCTCATTATAACATGCAAGACTCACTCTCTCTCTCACCACACTCTCTCTCTCTCTCTCTCTCTCCTCTCTCTCTCTCTCTCTCTCTCTCTCTCTCTCTCTTCTCTCTCTCTCTCTCTCTCTCTCTCTCTCCTCTTATTTTTTTATATTTCTATGCTTGATTATTTTTGCTTCAGTTACTCAGTATTATTAATTTTTTTATCGCTTTTGTGCCTTCGAGTCAAAACAAAAAGTTGGAATACGTAATGAAAGGTCAGATATTAAAATAACTCAATATAAGTGGTGATAAAAATGCTCTCTCTCTCTCTCTCTCTCTCTCTCTCTCTCTCTCTCTCTCTCTCTCTACCATTAAAGACTCCTTCATATTCCTTCCTTCTTTTCTCCTTCCATATATCTTACATTTCCTTCCTTCCTCTCTCTCTCCTTCCTTCCTCTCTCTATCTTCCTTCCTCTCTCTATCTGTCCTTCCTTCCTCTCTCTATCTTCCTTCCTTCCTCTCTCTATCTTCCTTCCTTCCTCTCTCTATTTTCCTTCCTTCCTCTCTCTATTTTCCTTCCTTCCTCTCTCCTTCCTTCCTTCCTTACCAACAACAACAACAACAACAACAACAACAACAACAACAACAACAACAACAACAACAACAACAACAACAACAACAACAACAACAACAACAACAACAACAACAACAACAACAACAACAACAACAACAACACCACCACTAACAACAACAACAGCACCACCACCAATAACAACACCACCACCAACAACACCACCACCACCACCACCACCAACAACAACACCACCCCCACCACCACCACTAACACCACCACACCACCACCACCACCACCACCAACAACAACAACAAACACCACCACCACCACCACCACCACCAACAACAACACCACCACCACCACCAACACCACCAACACCACCTACAACAACAACAACAGGAACAACAATCCTAAACTAACAAGCACGTCTCCATATCGATCAAGCAACTTACAAGGATTAACGCTACAGTCTCACGCTTTTCCCTCTGTCACGCATCCTACCTGCCAACTCCTTCCCCTCACTCCTTACTCCTTCCCCTCACTCCTTACTCCTTCCCCTCACTCCTTACTCCTTCCCCTCACTCCTTACTCCTTCCCATCACTCCTTACTCCTTCCCCTCACTCCTTACTCCTTCCCCTCACTCCTTACTCCTTCCCCTCACTCCTTACTCCTTCCCATCACTCCTTACTCCTTCCCCTCACTCCTTACTCCTTCCCATCACTCCTTACTCCTTCCCATCACTCCTTACTCCTTCCCATCACTCCTTACTCCTTCCCTTCACTCCTTACTCCTTCCCATCACTCCTTACTCCTTCCCTTCACTCCTTACTCCTTCCCATCACTCCTTACTCCTTCCCATCACTCCTTACTCCTTCCCTTCACTCCTTACTCCTTCCCCTCACTCCTTACTCCTTCCCCTCACTCCTTACTCCTTCCCTTCACTCCTTACTCCTTCCCTTCACTCCTTACTCCTTCCCCTCACAGGTGTGTAGGTGTCCCAAACAATCGCCTCAACGCCCAGGTAACACGAACACTTGCTACTTTAATCTCCTGTGACCATTTGAAGGGCTTGAATCGCTCTTCAAGTGTCTCGCAGGGTAAAAAAAAAGTGGAGTGTTTCTGGTAATTGGTTTTAGTGTGTGTGTGTTGGGTTGTGTGTGTGTGTGTGTGTGTGTGGGTTGTGTGTGTGTGTGTGGGTTGTGTGTGTGTGGGTTGTGTGTGGGGTTGTGTGTGTTGGGTTGTGTGTATTGGGTTGTGTGGGGGGGATTGTGTGTGTTGGGGTTGTGTGTGGGGGGTTGTGTTTGTGTGTGTGGGTTGTGTGTGGGGGGGGTTGTGTGTGTGTGTGTGTGTGGGGTTGTGTTTGTATGTGTGTGGGGAGGATTGTGTGTGTGTGTGTATGTGTGTGTGTGTGGAATGATGTCTGTTTGCCTGTCTCTGTCTCAGCTCCACCCCTCTTCTCTCTCTCTCTCTCTCTCTCTCTCTCTCTCTCTCTCTCTCTATCTCTCTCTCTCTCTCTCTCTCTCTCTCTCTCTCTCCTTTCTATATACATCCCCATTTAAATCAGTCGGCAGTGTTACCATATCCCTCTCGCCTCTAAAATCTCGTCTCTCAAAGGAAAGACACAGATCAGCAAATTCACCTAGTTGGTAACACTGCCTCTTGTGAATGAATACCCGCGTAAAAAAAAAAAAAAGAAGAGGAAAAGGAGCAAATACTAAAACAAAGAGTATTAAAAAGAAAATAAGAAATGGAGATAATCAAGAATAATATCCCTTAATGAAAAGGAAAAGAGGGGGGAAAGATGGAGAGAGGTAAAGCAAGGAAAAAATGGTGTAAGAAAGTGGCGAAAAAATAAATCACAAGAGGGGAGAAGAAAATACATGAGGTGGTCGAGTGAGTTCAAACAAAGGAAAGTGGGCATAAATAAAAGGAGAGTGTGCGTGAGGGATGTTTCTAAAGCAGGCACATGACATGACATGATCGTGGTTACCTGAGAATGATGTATTGATGTCACTAATTACAGGAGAAAAAGTTGAATGAATGTAGATATTTTGTTTGACTTTTATAGCTACGAGACTAAATTTATTCGTAGTTTTTTCAGGACGCAAAATTAAATGAAAACTGGACAAATTCTTCGCCTTATCACAACTATTACATTACTATAAATACTACTACTACTACTACTACTACTACTACTTACTACTACTACTACTACTACTACTCTTTTTTTTTTTTTTTTTTTT
>JACEEZ010015420.1:0-20841 GCA_016584305.1 Chionoecetes opilio | reverse complement strand
ATACATAAGCTATTAAATAAAGTAGTAAGAGGTTATTTATTGTGATATAACGGTATACTGCAAGCGTTTTTCATAGTTTCTTGTAAACTGTAGCGTTATTGTGTATATAAAAGTAGTTTTACTTATCATATTGCTATAAACCCATAAAATGTAGTGTTTTCAATGATATTAGCTATTTATCGGTGATATATAGATGTTTTCCTACAAATTGAAGTATACAATCCTTTTTTTAGAATAATTTGCACCTATAAGTAGCTTACATTACATTAAGCTAATAAATAGAAGAGTAAGAGGTTATTTATTGTGATATAACTGTATATTGCAAGCGTTTTTCATAGTTTCTTATAAACTGTAGCGTTATTGTATATATACAAGTAGTTTTACTTATCATATTGCTATAAACCCTTAAAATGTAGTGTTTTCAATGATATTAGCTATTTATCGATGATATATAGCTGTTTTCCTACAAATTGAAGTATAATATCCTCTTTTTAGAATAATTTGCACCTATAAGTAGCTTACATTACATTAAGCTATTAAATAGAAGAGTAAGAGGTTATTTTTTGTGATATAAAGTATATTGCAAGCGATTTTCATAGTTTCTTCAAACTGTAGCGTTATTTTTATATATACAAGTAGTTTTACTTATTATATTGCTATAAAACCATAAAATGTAGTGTTTTAAACGATTTTAGCTAGTTATCAGTGAAGAGTTTTTTTTTTTTTCTACAAATTGAAGTATATTTCTTTATATCTGTGGGCTAAATAGCTTTTTATATTTTGCTACAACTATATTTTACAAAATTAATAGCTAAGAATATGTATTTCTCATGAAATTTAGATCTCAATTTTAATCTAAAAAAATGTTTTTTTCAAGTATTTTAATGTATTTTTGAAATGCTAAATAATGTCGAAATTTTTACATTATTCAGCACTTTTACACAACTATATTTTAAAATGTTATGAACTAAAAATATGTTATTTTTCATAAAATTTTAGGTATCAATTTTAATCTTAAAAACAACGTTTTTTCAAGTGTTTTAATGTTTTTTGGAAAGCCTAAAAAATGTTGAAATTTGCATTATTCAGCACTTTTACGAAACTATATTTTACAATTTTTGGGGCCCTTAAAATATGTTATTTTTCATGAAATTTATGAATCAATTTTATTCTTAAAAACAACGTTTTTTAAAGTGTTTTAATTTGTATTTTTAAAGGGGCTAAACAATGGCGAAAATTGACATTATTCAGCCCTTTTTTTGATAGAGAAATTCAAAATGTGGAATTATAGTTGTTTTCGTTAGAAATTGCTATTTTAAACTACTGTAAGCTTATAATACAAGTTTGAGACTCTGTATACAATTGTATATTATACGTGTTTTTCATAGTTTCTTCTTAATTGTAGTGTTATATCGTTAATAGAAGGAATTTAATTATGATAATGCTTTATACCCTCAAATGTGTTCTTTTCAATGATTTTAGCTAGTATTCGGTGATAAAAAAGCAGTTTTCCTACAATTGAAGTATAAAATGCTCTTTTTAGAATAATTTGCACCTTATAGTAGCTTATATTACATTAAGCTAATAAATAGAGAGTAAGAGTTATTTATTGTGATATAACGGTATATTGCAAGCGTTTTTCCCTAGTTTTTTTGTAAAATGTAGCGTTATTGTATATATACAAGTGTTTTACTTATTATATTTTCCCATAAACCCATAAAATGTAGTGTTTTCAATGATCTAGCTAGTTATCAGTGATATATATCTGTTTTCCTACAAATTGAAGTATAAAATCCTCTTTTTAGAATAATTTGCACCTAAAAGTAGCTAACATTACATTAAGCTATTAAATAGATGAGTAAGAGGTTATTATTGTGATATAACGGTTTTACTGCAAGCGTTTTTCATAGTTTCTTGTTAAACTGTAGCGTTATTGTATATATACAAGTAGTTTTACTTATCATATTGCTATAAACCCATAACAATGTAGTGTTTCAATGATATTAGCTATTTATCGGTGATATATAGCTGTTTCCCTACAAATTGAAGTATACAACCTTTTTTTAGAATAATTTTCATCAATAAGTAGCTTACATTACATTAAGCTAATAATAGAATAGTAAAAGAGGTTATTTATTGTGATAAACGGTATATTGCAAGCGTTTTTCATAGTTTCTTGTAAACTGTAGCGTTATTGTATATATCAAGTAGATTACTTATCATATTGCATAAACCCATAAAATGTAGTTGTTTTCAATGATAGTAGCTATTTATCGGTGAATATAGCTGTTTTCCTACAAATTGAAGTATAACAATCCTTTTTTTTTAGAATAATTTGCACCTATAACTTTTTTTTTAAAAAAAAAAAAAGGGGGGGCTTACATTACATTAAGCTAATAAATAGAGAGTAGAGGTTATTTATGTGATATAACGGTAATTGGCAAGCGTTTTTTCATAGTTTCTTGTAAAACTGGTTAGCGTTATTGTATATATACAAGTATTTTACTTATTATTTACTATAAACCCATTAAAAATGTAGTTTTTTAAGATTTAGTCTATTTATTCGATATAAAAACTGTTTCCTACAAATTGAAGTATAAAATTGTCTTTTAGAAAATTAATTTGCACTATAAGTAGCTTACATTACATTAAAGCTATAAATAGAAGGAGGAAGAGGTTATTTATTGTGATATAACGGTATATTGCAAGGTTTTTTCATAGTTTAGTTTTATTCTAAACTGTAGCGTTACTTGTATATATACAAGTAGTTTACTATTATATTGCTATAAACCCATAAAATGTATTGTAGTGGGTTTCAATGATTCTAGCTATTATCGGTGATATAGAGGGTTTTCCTACAAATGAAGTGATACAATTACCTTTTTTTTTAGAATAATTGCACTATAAGTGCTTACATTACATTAAGCTAATAAAAAGAGAGTAAGAGGTTATTTATTGTGGATATAACGGTTATTGCCCCCCAAGCGTTTTCATAGTTTCTTATAAAACTGTAGCGTTATTGTATATATTACAGTAGTTTTACTTATCATATGCTATAACCCTGTAAAAATGTAGGTTTTCAATTGATATTCCCGCTATTTATCGAGTGCTATATAAGCTGTTTTCCTACAAATTGAAGTATAATTATCTCTTTTTAGAATAAGTTGAACTTAGTAGTACCTACATTAATTAAGCTATTAATAGAAGAGTAAGAGGTTATTTATTGTTTAATAAACGGTCTATTGCAAGCGTTTTCATAGTTTCTTGTAAACTGTAGCGGTATTGTATATATACAAGTAGTTTTTTTTTAAAAACAAAACCTATTATATTTGCCCTATAAACCCATAAAATGTAGTGTGTTTTCAATGATTGTAGCTAGTTTTAGTGATATATAGCTGTTTTACTACAAATTGAAGTATAAAAATTTTCTTTTTAGAAATAATTTGCACCTATAGCTTTCATTACTTTCGCTATTTAAAGAAGAAGAGTTTAGAGGTTATTTATTGTGATATAACGGTATATGCCAAAGCGGTTTTTCATAGTTTCTTTTAAACTTGTAGCGTTATTGTATATATACAAGTAGTTTACTTATCATATGCTATAAACCCATAAAATGTAGTTGTTTTCAATTGTAATAGTACTATTTATCGGTGATATATAGCTGTTTTCTACAAATTGAAGTATACAATCCTTTTTTTAGAATAAATTTGCACCTAAAAGTAGCTAACATTACATTAAGCTATTTAAATAGATGAAGTAAGAGGTATTTATTGTGATATAACGGTATTATATACTGCAAGCGTTTTCATAGTTTCTTGTAAACTGTAGGCGTTATTGTATATATACAGTAGTTTACTTATCATATGCTATAAACCCATAAATGTAGAGTTTTCAATGCGATAGTAGCTATTTATCGGTGAATATATAGCTGTTTCCTACAAATTGAAGTATTTACAATACTTTTTTAGAAATAATTTGCCCTATAAGTAGCTTACAATACAATTTAAAGCTAATAAATAGAAGAGTAAGGGGTTATTTATTGGTGATTATAAACGGATATATTACAAAGCGTTTTCATAGTTTCTTGTAAACTGTAGCGTTATTGTATATAAACAAGTAGTTTTTACTTTCATATTGCTATAAACCAAAAAAGTAGTGTTTTCAATGATATTAGCTATTTTTCGGTGATATATAAATGTTTTTCCTACAAATTGGAAGTATATAATCCTCTTTTTGAATAATAGCACCTATAAAGTAGCTTACATTACATTTAAGCAATAAATAGAAGAGTAGAGGGTTATTTATTGTGATATAACGGTATATTGCAAGCGTTTTTCATAGTTCTTGTTAAACTTGTAGCGTATATATTATATATACAAGTCGTTTTACTTATCAATTGCTTTAAACCCATAAAATTTAGTGTTTTCAATGATTTTAGCTAGTTCTCATTGAAGAGTGTTTTTTTTACAAAATTGGAAGTATATTTTCTTTATATCTGCAGCTAAATAGTTTTTATATTTGCTTACAACTATATTTTACAAATAATAGCTAAGGGAATATGTATTTCTCATGAAATTTAATATCAATTTTAATCTTAAAAAACAATGTTTTTTTCAAGTATTTTATGTATTTTGGAAATGCTAAAAAATTGTCGAAAATTTTAACATTATTCAGTACTTTACACAACTATATTTTACAATGTTATGAACTAAAAATATTATTTTTTCATGCAATTAGGTATCATTTAATCTTAATAAAAACAACGTTTTTTCAAGTGTTTTAATGTTTTAGGAAAGCCTAAAAAATAGTTGAAAATTTGACATTATTCAGCACTTTACGCAACTATATCTTAAAATATTATGTGCTTAAAATATTGTATTTTGCATGATGAAATTATGAATCAATTTTATTATACAAACAACGTTTTTTCAAGTGTTTTAATGTATTTTGAAGGGCTAAAAACATGGCGAAAATTGACATATTCAGCCCTATTTTTTGATAGAGAAATTCAAAATGTGGAATTATTGAGTTGTTTTCGTTAGAAATTTGCTATTTTAAACTACTGTAAGCTTATAATAGAAGTTGAGACTCTATATTTTTGATACAATTGTATATTATACGTGTTTTCATAGTTTCTTCTTAATTGTAGTGTTATATCGTTAATAGAAGGAATTTAATATGATAATGCTTGAACCCTCAAATGTGTTCTTTTCAATGATTTTAGCTAGTATTCGGTGATGTATAGCAGTTTTCCTACAAACTTGAAGTATAAAAATGATCTTTTATAATAATTTGCACCTAAAGAGCTTATATTACATTAAGCTAATAAATAGAAGAGTAAGAGGTTATTATGTGATATAACGGTATATTGCAAGCGTTTTTTCATGTGTCTGTAACTGTAGCGTTATTGTTATATACAAGTAGTTTACTTATCAATGCTATAAAACCTTTAAAATGTAGTGTTTTCAATTGATTTAGCTATTTATCGGTGATATATAGCTGTTTTCCTTAAAAATTGAAGTATAAAATACCTTTTTAGAATATTTTTGCACCTATATGTAGCTTACATTACATTAAGCTATTAAAATAGGGAGTAGAGGGATTTATTGTGATATAAACGGTATATTGCAGCGTTTTTCATAGTTCTTTTAAAACTGTAGCGTTATTGTTATATAAAGTAGTTTTACTTATCATATTGCTCTAAACCCATAAAATGTAGTGTTTGCAATGAATTAGCTAATTATCGGTGATATATAGCGTTTTCCTACAAAATTATGATAAAATCCTCTTTTTAGATAATTTGCACTATAAGTAGCTTTACATTACATTATTAGCTATAAAATAGAATAGTAGGAGGTTATTATTGTGATATATTGGTATATTGCAAGCGTTTTTCAAGTTTTTCTAAACTGTATAGCGTTATTGTATATATACAATTAGTTTTACTTAATTGTATGCAATCAAACCCATAAAATGTAGTGTTTTCAATGATAGTAGCTATTTATCGGGAATATAGCTGTTTTCCTTACATATTGAAGTATACAATCCTTTTTTTAGAATAATTTGCCACATATAAGTAGCTTACATTACAATAAGCATAATAAATAGTAGAGTAAGGGGTTATTTATTGTGATATAAACGGTATATTACAAGCGTTTTTCATAGTTTTTGTAAACTGTAGCGTTATGTTATATAAACAAGTTAGTTGTACTTATCATATTGCAATAAACCCATAAAATGTAGTGTTTTCAATGATATTAACTATTTTTTGGTGAATATATAAATGTTTTCCTACAAAATTAAATATAAATCCACTTTTAGAATAATTTGCCACCTATAAGTAGCTTACATTACATTAAGCTATTAAATAGAAGAGTAAGAGTTATTTATTGGATATACGGGATATTGCAAGCGTTTTTCATAGTTTCTTGTAAACTGAGCGTTATGTATATATATATATACAAGTAGTTTTACTATCATATTGCTTTTTAAAACACATAAAATTTAGTGTTTAAGATTTTAGTAGTTATCAGTGAAGAGTGTTTCATTTTCTACAAATGAGTATATTCTTTATATCTGTAGCTAAATAGCTGTTTATATTTGCACAACTCTATTTTTTTACAAATTAATAGCTAAGAATATGTATTTCTCATGAAATTTAGATATCAATTTTAATCTTAAAAACAATGTTTTTAAAGTATTTTAATATATTTTTGACAATGCTAAATAATGTCGAAATTTACATTATTCAGCACTTTTACCACAACTATACGTACAATGTTATGAACTAAAAATATTTATTTTTCATGAAATTTAGGTATCAATTTTAATCTTAAAACAAACGTTTTTTCACGTGTTTTATGATGTGTTTTTTGGATGCCTCAAAAAAATGTTGTGAAAATATGACTTTATTCAGCACTTTTACGCAACTATATTTTACAATATTATTGGCTTAAAATATGTATTTTTCATGAAATTTATGATCAATTTTATTCTTAAAAACAACGTTTTTTCAAGTGTTTTTAATTGTATTTTTGAAGGGCTAAAAAATGGCGAAAATTGACATTATTCAGCCCCTTTTTTTGATAGAGAAATTCAAAATGTGGAGTTTATAGTGGTTTTCGTTAGAAAATTGTTATTTTAAACTACGGTGAGCTTATAATATGCAAGTTTGAAGACTCTATATTGTGATACAATTGTAGATTACACGTGTTTTCTAGTTTCTCTTAATTGGAGTGTTATATCGTTATAGAGGAATTTAATTAATGAAATGCTTTATACCCTCAAATGTTTCTTTCAATGTTTTAGGCTCGTATTCGGTGATATATAGCAAGTTTCTACAACCATTTGAAGTATAAAATGCTCTTTTTAGAATAATTGCACCTTAAGTAGCTGATATTACATTTAAGGTATAAATAGAAGAGAAGAGGTTATTTATTGTGATATAACGGTATATGCAAAGCGTTTTTTATAGTTTCTTGTAAACTGTAGCGTTATTGTATAGTATACAAGTACTTTACTTATCATATGACTATAACACCCATAAATTGTAGGTTTTAATGATATTAGCTATTTATCGGTGATATAAAACTGTTTCCTACCAAATTGAAGTATAAAAGCTCTTTTAGAATAATTTGCACCTATAGTAGCTTACATTACCTTAAGCTATAAAGAGAGTAAGAGGTTATTTATTTTGATATAACGGTATATTGCAAGCATTTTTCATAGTTTCTTCTAAACTCTAGCGTTATTGTATATATCACACGTAGTTTTACTTATTATCTTGATATAAACCCAATAAAAGTAGTGTTCAATGATTCTAGCTAGTTATCAGTGATATAGAGCTGTTTTCCTACAAATTGAAGTATAAAATCCTCTTGTTTCAGAATAAGTTGCACCTTAACAGTAGCTAAAATACATAAGCTATTAAATTAGATGAGTAAGAGTTATTCTTGTGATATAACGGTATACTGCCACGCGTTTTTCATAGTTTCTTGTAAGACTGTCGCGTTATTGTATATATACAAGTAGTTTTACTTATCATAATTGCTATAACCCATAAAATGTAGTGTTTTCAATGATATTAGCTATTTCGGTGATATATAGCTGTTTTCTACCAAATTGAAGTATACATCCTTTTTTAGAAAATTTGCACCTATTACGTAGCTTACATTATATTAAGCTAATTAAAGAGAGAGTAAGAGGTTATTTATGTGATATAAACGGTATATTGCAAGCGTTTTTCCATAATTTCTTATAAACTGTAGCGTTATTGTATATATACAAGTAGTTTTACTTATTCATATTGCTATAAACCTTAAAAATGTTTTTTTTTTCTAGTGGTTTCAATGATATTAGCTATTTATCGGGTGATTATAGCTGTTTTCCTACAAAGAAGTGTATAATATCCTCTTTTAGAATAATTTGCACCTATAAGTAGCTACATTACATTAAGCTAATAAATAGAAGAGTAGGATGTTATCTTTTTGTATATAACGGTATATTGCAAGCGTTTTTCATAGTGTCTTGTAAACGTGCGTTATTGTATATATACAAGTAGTTTTGCTTATCATTTGCTATAAACCCATAAAATGTAGCTGTTTTCAATGATATTAGCTAATTATCCCGGGTGATATAAGCTGTTTTCCTTAAAAATTGAAGTTATAAAATACTCTTTTTATAATATTTTGCACCTTTTATGTAGCTGACATTACATTAAGCTATTAAATAGAAGAGTAAGAGGATTAGTGACATAGCGGTATATTGCAAGCGTTTTTCATAGTTCTTGTAAATGTAGCGTTATTGTATATATACCAAGTCTTTTACTTATCATATTACTATAAACCCATAAAATGTTATTGTTTTTTAATGATATTCGCTATTTATCGGTGATATAAAAACTGTTTTCCTACGAATTGAAGATAAATGCTCTTTTTAGATATGTGCACCTATAAGTAGCTTACATTACATTAAGCTATTAAAAGAAGAGGTAAGAGTGTTATTTATTGTGATATATGGTATTATTGCAAGCGGTTTTTCATAGTTTCTTCTAAAACTGTAGCGTATTGTATATATACATAGTAGTCTTACTTATTGTATTGCTATAAACCCATTAAATGTAGGTTTTCAATGATAGTAGTATCCCCCGGTGATATATAGCTGTTTTCCTACAAATTGAAGTATACAATCCTTTTTTTAGACTAATTTTATACCTATAAGTAGCTTACAATTACAATAAGCTAATAAATAGAAGAGTAAGGGGTTATTTTTTTTTTTTTTTTTTTTTTATTGTTAATAACGGTTATACAAGCGTTTTTCATAGTTGTCTTGTAAACTGTAGCGTTATTGTATATAAACAAGTATTTTACTTATCTTATTGCTATAAACCTATAAAATGTAGGGGTGTTTTCAATGATATTAGCTATTTTTCGGTGTGAATATAAATGTTGTCCTTACAAATTGAAGTATAAAAGCGTCTCTTTTAGAATAATTTGCACCTATAAGTAGCTTACATTACATTAAGCTATTAAATAGAAGAGTAAGAGGTTATTTATTGTGATATAATGGTATATTGCAAGCGTTTTTCATAGTTTCTTGTAAACTGTAGCGTTATGTATATATACAAGTAGTTTAATTATCATATGCTTAAACCCATTACAATTTAGTGTTTCAATGATTTTAAGATAGTGCCAATCAGTGAAGAGGTTTTTATTACTAAAATGGAAGTAGATTTCTTTATATCTGTAGCTAAATAGCTTTTTATATTTGCTACAAACTATATTTTACAAAATTACTAGTTAAGAATATGTATTTCTCATGAAATTTAGATATCAATTTTAATCTTAAAAATAATGTTTTTTCAAAGTATTTTAATGTATTTTGAAATGCTAAATAATTGTTCGAAATTTTCCATTATTCAGCACTTTTACACAACATATTTTACAATATTATGACACTAAAATATGTATTTTCAGAATTTAGGTATCAATTTTAATCTAAAAACAACGTTTTTTCAAGTGTTTTAATGTTTTTTGGAAAGGCTAAAATAATGTTTAATTTTACATGAATCAGCACTTTTACGCACTATATTTTACAATATTATGGGTTAAAATATGTATTTTTCATGAAATTTATGAATCAATTTTATTCTAAAAACAAAGTTTTTCAGTGTTTTAATGTATTTTAGCAAGGGCGAAAAAAAAATGGCGAAAATGACATTATCAGCCCTTTTTTTGATAGAGCAAATTCAAAATGTGGAATTATAGTTGTTTTCGTTAGAAATTGCTATTTAAACTACTGTAAGCTTATAATACAAGTTGATGAGACTCTGTATACAATTGTATATTATACAGTGTTTTTCTAGTTCTTCTAATTGTAGTGTTATATAGTAATAGAAGGAATTTAATTATGATAATGCTTATACCCTCAAAATGTGGTCTTTTCAATGATTTTAGCTAGTATTCGGTGATAAATAGCAGTTTTCTACAAATTGAAAGTATAAAATGCTTCTTTTTAGAATAATTGCACCTATAAGTAGCTATATAATTTAGCTAATACATTAGAAGAGTAGAGGTATTTAGTGTGATATAACGGTAATTGCAAGCGGTTTTTCATAGTTTCTTGTAAACTGTAGCGTTATTGTATATATACAAGTACTTTTACTTATATATTACTATAAACCATAAAAGTAGTGTTTATTAAGATATTAGCCTATTTATTCGGTGATATAAAACTGTTTTCCTACAAATTGAAGTATAAAATGCTCTTTTTAGAATAAAATTTGCACATATAAGTAGCTTACATTACATTAAGCTATTAAATAGAAGAGTAAGAGGTATTATTGTGATATAACGGGTATATGCAAGCGTTTTCATAGTTTTATTCTAAACTGTAGCGTTATTGTATAGATAAAATAGTTTTACTTATATATGCATATTTAAACCCATAAAATGTAGGGTTTTCAATGATTCTCGCTATTACGGTGATATATAGCTGTTTTTCTACAAATTGAAGGATTACAATCCTTTTTTCTAGAAATAATTGCACTATAAGTAGCTTAGTTACATTAAGCTAATAAATAGGAAGAGTAAGAGGTATTTATTGGATATCACGGTATTATTGCAAGGGTTTTTCATAGTTTCTTATAAACTGTAGCGTTATTGATATTAACAAGTAGTTTTACTTATCATATTGCTATAAACCTTAAAATGTAGTGTTTTCAATGATATTCGTGCTATTATCGGTGATATATAGCTGTTTCCTACACAATTGAAGTAATAAATCCTCTTTTTTTAGAATAATTGCACCTATTAGTACCTTACATTTAATTAAGCTATTCATAGAAGAGTACGAGGTTATTTATGTATAAACCGGTGATATTGCAGCGTTTTTCATAGTTTCTTGTAAACGTAGCCGGTAATTGTATATATACAAGTAGTTTTACCCTATTATATTGCTATAAAACCATAAAAATGTTAGTGTTTTCAATGATTTTAGCTAGTTATTAGTGATATATAGCTGTTTTCCTACAAATTGAGTATAAAATTTGCTTTTAGAATAATTTGCACCTATAGCTTTCATTACATACGCTATTAAAGAGAAGAGTTAGAGGTTATTTATTGTGATATAACGGTATATTGCAAAGCGTTTTTCATAGTTCTTTTAAAAACTGTAGCGTTATCTGATATATACAAGTAGTTTTACTATCATATTGCTATACTAAACCCATAAAATGTAGGGTTTTTCAATAATAGTAGATATTTATCGGATGCTATATAGCTGTTTCCTACAAATTGAAGTCTATACAATCCTTTTTTTAGAAAATTTGCACCTAAAAAGTAGCTAACATTACATTAAGCTATTAACATAGATGAGTAGAGGTTATTTATTGTGATATAACGGTATACTGCAAGCGTTTTCATAGTTTCTTTGTAAAAAACTGTAGCGTTATTGTATATAATACAAATAGTTTTACGTATCATATGCTATAAAACCATAAAATGTAGAGTTTCAATGATAGTAGATTTATCGGTAGATATATAGCTGTTTTTCCTACAAATTGAAGTATACAATACTTTTTTAGAATAATTGCCACCATAATAGCTTACATTACATAAGCTAATAAATAGAAGAGTAAGGGGTTATTATTGTGATATAACCGGTATATTACAAGCGTTTTTCATAGTTTCCTTTGTAAAAACTGATAGCGTATGTATATAAACAAGTAGTTTTAATTATATATTGCTTAAAAACCCAAACAAAAGTAGTGTTTCAATGATATTAGCTTATTTTTCCCCGGTGATTAAAATGTTTCCTACAAATTGAAAAGTATAAATCCTCTTTTTAGAATAATATGCACCTAAAGTAGCTTACATTGCATTCAAGCAATTCAAATGAAGAGTAAGAGGTTATTTATTGTGATATAACGGTATATTGCAAGCTGTTTTCGGGTAGTTTCTTGTATAACTGTAGCGTTATATATATATACAAGTAGTTTTATTATCATATTGCTTTAAACCCCATAAAATTTAGTGTTTTCAATGATTTTAGCTAGTAGTTATCATTGAAGGAGTGTTTGTTCTACAAATTGAAGTATATTTCTTTATATCTGCAGCCTAAATAGTTTTTATATTTGCTACAACTATATTTTACAAAATTAATAGCTAAGAATATGTATTTCTCATGAAATTTAGATATCAATTTTAATCTAAAAAACATGTTTTTTCAAATTTTAATGTTTTGCAAATTGCTAAATAATGTCGAAATTTTACATTAATTCAGTACTTTTACACAAACTATATTTTACAATGTTATGAACTAAAAAATATGTATTTTTCATGAAATTTAGTATCAATTTTAATCTTAAAAACAACGTTTTTTCCAGGGTTTAATTTTTTTTAGAAAGCCTAAAAAAATGTTGAAATTTGACATTATCAGCACTTTTCACGCCAAACTTATTATCTACAATATTATGGGCTTAAAATATGTATTTTGATGAATTTAGAATCAATTTTATTTCATAAAAACAACGTTTTTTTCAAGTGTTTTAATTGTATTTTTGAAGGGCAGAAAAAATTGGCGAATTGACATTATCAGCCCTTTTTGATAGAGAATTCAAATGTGGAATTATGTGTTTTCGTTAGAAATTGCTATTTTAAACTTACTGTAAGCTTATAATAGAAGTTTGAGACTCTATATTGTGAATACAATTGTTATTATAAGTTGTTTTTCATAGTTTCTTATTAATGGGTAGTGTTATATCGTTAATAGAAGGATTTAATTATGATAATGTTTATACCCTCAAAATGTGTTCTTTCTCAATGATTTTAGCTAGTATTCGTGATATATAGCAGTTTCCTACACATTGAAGTATAAAATGCTCTTTTTATAAAATTTGCACCTATAAGTGGGGGGGCGGGGGCAGCTTAATATAAATTAAGCTAATAAAATAGAAGAGTAAGAGGTTATTTATTGTGATATAACGGTATTTGCACGCGTTTTTCATAGTTTCTGTAAACAGTAGCGTGTATTGTATATATACAAGTACTTTTATATCAATTAAGAAAACCCCCCAAAAACTCCCCACCCCATAAAATGTAGTGGTTTTAATGATATTAGCTATTTATCGGTGATATAAAAGTTTTCATACAAAATTGAGTATAAAATCGCTCCTTTTAGAATAATTTGCACATATAAGTAGCTTACATTACAGTAAGCTATTAAATATGCAAGAGGTAAGAGGTTATTTATTGGATATAAACGGTATATTGCAAGCGTTTTCATAGTTTCTTCTAAACTGTAGCGTATTGTATATATACAAGTAGTTTTACTTATTATATTGCTATAAACCCATAAAATGTAGTGTTTCAATTATTTTAGCTAGGTTTATCATGAATATATAGCTGTTTTCCTACAAATTGAAAGAATAAAATCCTCTTATTTGAGCAATAATTTGCACCGATAAGTCAGCTTACATTACATTAAGCGATTAAATAGAAGAGTAAGAGGTATTTATTGTGATATAACGGTATATTGCTAAGCGTTTTTCATAGTTTTTTTGTAAACTGTTAGCGTATTGTATATATACAAGTAGTTTTACTTATATAGCTATAAACCAATAAAATGTAGTGTTTTCAATGATTTAGCTAGTTATCAGTGATATTATAGCTGTTTTCCTACAAATTGAGTATAAATCCTCGTTTTAAATAATTTGCCACTATAACTAGCTTACATTACCATTAAGCTATATTAAATAGAAGAGTAAGAGTTATTTATTGTGCTATAACGGTATATTGGCAAGCGTTTTTCATAGTTTCTTGTTAACTGTAGCGTTATTGTATATATACAAGTACTTTTACTTATATATTACTATAAACCCAGAAAATGTAGTGTTTTTAATGATATTAACTATTTATCGGTTGATATAAACTTTGTCCACAAATGAAGTAAAAATGCTCTTTTAGAATAATTGCAACGTATAAGTAGCTTACATTCTTAAGCTATTAAATAGAAAAATAAGAGGTTATTATTGGATATAAACGGTATATTGCAAGCGTTTTTCATAGTTTCTTTCTAAAACTGTAGCGGTATTGTATAATACAAGTAGTTTTACTTATTAATTGCTATAAACCATAAAATGTAGTGTTTTCAATGATTATGCAGTTTTCAGTGATATATAGCTGTTTTTCCTACAAATGAAGTATAAAATCCTCTTTTAGAATAAATTTGCACCTAAAAGTAGCTAACATTACATTAAGCTATTAAATAAAGTAGTAAGAGGTTATTTATTGTGATATAACGGTTATACTGGCAAGCGTTTTTCATGTTTCCTGTAAACTGTAGCCTTATTGTATATAAAAAGTAGTTTTACTTATTCATATTGCATAAACCATAAAGGTAGTGTTTTCAATGATATAGCTATTTATCGGTGATCATATAGATGTTTTCCCACAAATTGAAGTATACAATCCTTTTTTTAGAATAATTTGCACCTTAAGTAGCTTACATTACATTATAAGGTAATAAATAGTAAGAGTAAGAGGCTATTTTTGTGATATAATGGTATATTGCAGGCGTTTTTCATAGTTTCTTCTAAACTGTAGGGTATTGTATAATACAAGTAGTTTTATTATTATATTGCTATAAAACCCATAAAAATGTAGTGTTTTCAACGATGTTAGCTAGTTATCAGTGAATATTATAGCTGTTTGCCTACAAATTGAAGTAAAAATACTCTTTTATAGAAAATTTGCACCTATAAGTAGCTGACATTACATTAAGTAATTAAATAGAAGAGTAAAGAGGTTTATTTAGTGTGATATACGGTATATTGCAAAGGTTTTCATAGTTTCTTCTAAGACTGTAGCCGTATTGTACAATACAAGTAGTTTTATTATTATATTGCTTATCAAACCCCTAAAATGTAGTGTTTCATATTTTAGTAGTATCAGTGATATATAGCTGTTTTCTACAAATGAAGAAAAAATCCTCTTATTACATAATTTGCACCTATAAAGTAGCTTACATTACCATTAAAGCTATTAAATAGAAGAGTAAGAGGTTATTTATTGTGATATAACGATATTTGCAAGCGGTTTTTCATAGTTTTTTGTAAAAACTGTAGCGTTATTGTATATTATACAAGTAGTTTTAATTATTATATTGCTATAAAACACATAAAATGTAGTAGTTTTCAATGATTCTAGCTAGTTATCAGTGATAATAGCTGTTTTCCTACAATTGAAAATAAATCCTCTTTTTAGAATAATTGCCACCTATAAGTAGCTTACATACATTAGCTATTAAATAGAAGAGTAGAGGTTATTATTGTGATATAACGGTATATTGCAAGCAGTTTTCATAGTTCTTGTAAACTGTAGCGTATTGTATATATACAGTACTTTTACTTATATATTACTATAAAACCCATAAAATGTAGTGTTTAATTTGATATTAACTATTATCGGTGATATAAAACTGTTTTTCTACAAATTGAAGTATAAAAATGCTTCTTTTTAGAAATTGCACCTATAAGCTAGCTTACATTACATTAATGCTATTAAATAGAAAAGTAAGAGGTTATTTATTGTGATATAACATGATATTGCAAGCGTTTTCATAGTTTCTTCTAAACTGATAGCGTTATTGTTATTACAAGTAGTGTTACTTATTATATTGCTAAATAAAACCCATAAAATGTAGTGTTTTCAATTATTCTAGGCTAGTTTCAGTGATATATAGCTGTTTTCTACAACATGAAGATAAAAATCCTCTTTTTTTAGAATAATTTGCAACCAAAAGTAGCTAACATTACATTAGCTATTAAATAAAGTAGTAAGGGTTATTTATCTGGGATAATATAAACGGTGTATACTGCAAGCGTTTTTCATAGTTTCCTGTAAACTGTAGCTTATTGTATATATAAAAGTAGTTTTACTTATCATTTGCTATAAACCATAAAATTTAGTGTTTTCAATGATATTGCTATTTATCGGGGATATTATAGATGTTTTCCTACAAATTGAAAGGTATACAATCCTTTTTTTAGAATAATTTGCACCTATAAGTAGCTTACCATTACATTAAGTAAATAAATAGAAGAGTAAGAGGTTATTATTGTGATAAACTGTTATATTGCAAGCGTTTTTTCATAGTTTTATAAAAGTAGCGTTATTGTTTATACAAGTAGTTTTACTTATCATATTGCCTATAAACCCTTTAAAATGTAGTGTTTTCAATGATATTAGCTATTTATCGATGATATTATAGCTGTTTTCCAACAATTGAAGTATAATATCCTCTTTTTAGAATAAATTTGCACCTATAAGTAGCTTACCTACATTAAGCCTATTAAAATAGAATAGTAAGAGGTTATTTTTGTGTGATATAACGGTATATTGCAAGCGTTTTTTCTAGTTTCTTCTAAACTGTAGCGTTATGTATATATACAAGTAGTTTTACTTATATATTGCTATAAAACATAAAATGTAGTTGTTTTCAATCGATGTAGCTAGTTATCAGTGATATATAGCTGTTTTCCTACAAATTTGAAGTATAAAATACTCTTTAGAATAATTTGAACCTAGAATTACCTTACATCATTAAGCTATTAAATAGAAGTTAAGAGGTTTTTATACTGTTATATAACGGTATTTGCAAGCGTTTTTCATAGTTTCTTGTAAATGTAGCGGTATTGTATATATAACAAGTAATTTTTACCTATTATATTGCTATAAACCATAAATGTAGTGTTTTCAATGATTTAGCTAGTTATCAGTGATATATAGCTGTTTTCCTAAAAAATTGAAGTATAAAATCCTTTTTTTAAGAATAATTTCCCACCTATAGCTTACATTACATAAGCTATTAAAATAGAAGGTTAGAGGTTTTTATTGTGATATAACGGTAATTGCAAGCGTTTTTCATATTTTCTTTAAACTGTAGCGTTATTGTACTATATACAAGTAGTTTTACTTATTATTGTATAAACCTAAAAAATGTAGTGTTTTCAATGATAAAGCTATATATGGGTGATATATGTGTTTTCCTACAAATGAAGTATCCCAATCCTTTTTTTAAAATAATTTTCACCTATAAGTAGCTTACATTACTTTAGCTAATAAATAGAAGAGTAAGAGGTTATTTATTGTGATATAACGGTATTTTGAAAGCGTTTTTCATGTTTCTTATAAACTGCAACGTTTTTGTATATATGCAAGTAGTTTTACATCATATTGCTATAAACCTTAAAATGTAGTGTTTTTCAATGATATTAGCTATTTTATCGGTGATATAAGCTGTTTTTCCTACAAATTGAAGTTTTAATATCCTCTTTTTAGAATAATTTGCACCTATAAGTAGCTTACATTACGAAAGCTATTAAATAGAAGAGTAGGAGGTTATTTTTTGTGATAAAACTGATATTGCAAGCGTTTTTCATAGTTTTTTCTAAACTGTAGGTTATTGATATATAAAAGTAGTTTTAACTTATTATATTGCTATAAAACCAAAAAATGAGTGTTTTCAACAAATTTTAAAGTAGTTATCAGTGATATATAGCTGTTTTCCTACAAATTGAAGTTATAAAAATACTCTTTTTAAAATAATTACACCTATAAGTACCTACATTACATTAAGCTATTAAATAGAAGAGTAAGAGGTTATTTATTGTTATATAACGGTATATTGCAAGCGTTTTCAATAGTTTCTTGTAAACTGTAGCGGTATTGTATATATACAAGTAGTTTTACCTATTATATTGCTATAAACCATAAAATATAGTGTTTCCAATGATTTTACTATTTATCAGTGATATATAGCTGTTTCCTACAAATTGAAGTATAAAACCCTCTTTTAGAATAATTTGCACCTATAGCTACATTACATTAAGCTATTAAATAGAAGAGTTACAGGTTATTTATTGTGATATAACGGTATATTGCAAGCGTTTTTCATAGTTCTTGTAAACTGTAGCGTTATTTAATAATACAAGTAGTTTTACTTATCATATTGCTTTAAAACCCCATAACATTTAGTGTTTTCAATGATTTTAGCTATTTATCAGTAAAGAGTGTTTTTTTTCTACAAATTGAAGTATTTTTCTTATATCTGTAGCTAAATAGCTTTTTATATTTGCTAAAACTATATTTTACAAAATTAATAGCTAAGAATATGTATTTCTCATGAAATTTAGATATCAATTTTAATCTTAAAAACAATGTTTTTTCAAGTATTTTAATGTATTTTTTAAATGCTGAATAATGTCGAAATTTTACATTATTCAGCACTTTTACACAACTATATTTTACAATATTATGAACTAAAATATGCATTTTTCATGAAATTTAGGTATCAATTTTAATCTTAAAAACAACGTTTTTTCAAGTGTTTTAATGTTTTTTGGAATGCCTAAAAAATGTTGAAATTTGACTTTATTCAGCACTTTTACGCAACTATATTTTACAATATTATGGGCTTAAAATATGTATTTTTCATGAAATTTATGAATCAATTTTATTCTTAAAAACAACGTTTTTTCAAGTGTTTTAATGTATTTTTGAAGGGCTAAAAAATGGCGAAAATTGACATTATTCAGCCCTTTTTTTGATAGAGAAATTAAAAATGTGGAATTATAGCTGTTTTCGTTAGAAATTGCTTTTTTAAACTACTGTAAGCTTATAATAGAAGTTTGAGACTGTATTGTGATACAATTGTATATTATACGTGTTTTTCATAGTTTCTTCTTAATTGTAGTGTTATATCGTTAATAGAAGGAATTTAATTATGATAATGCTTTATACCCTCAAAATGTGTTCTTTTCAATTATTTTAGCTAGTATTCGGTGATAAATAGCAGTTTTCCTACAAATTGAAGTATAAAATGTTCTTTTTAGAATAATTTGCACCCATAAGTAGCTTATATTACATTAAGCTAATAAATAGAAGAGTAGGAGGTTATTTATTGTGATATAACGGTATATTGCAAGCGTTTTTCATAGTTTCTTGTAAACTGTAGCGTTATTGTATATATACAAGTACTTTTACTTATTATATTACTATAAACCCATAAAATGTAGTGTTTTTAATGATATTAGCTATTTATCGGTGATATAAAACTGTTTTCCTACAAATTGAAGTATAAAATGCTCTTTTTAGAATAATTTGCACCTATAAGTAGCTTACATTACATTAAGCTATTAAATAGAAGAGTATGAGGTTATTTATTGTGATATAACGGTATATTGCAAGCGTTTTTCATAGTTTTATTCTAAACTGTAGCGTTATTGTATATATACAAGTAGTTTTACTTATTATATTGCTATAAACCCATAAAATGTAGTGTTTTCAATGATTCTAGCTATTTATCGGTGATATATAGCTGTTTTCCTACAAATTGAAGGATACAATCCTTTTTTTAGAATAATTTGCACCTATAAGTAGCTTACATTACATTAAGCTAATAAATAGAAGAGTAAGAGGTTATTTATTGTGATATAACGGTATATTGCAAGCGTTTTTCATAGTTTCTTATAAACTGTAGCGTTTTTGTATATATACAAGTAGTTTTACTTATCATATTGCTATAAACCCTTAAAATGTAGTGTTTTCAATGATATTCGCTATTTATCGGTGATATATAGCTGTTTTCCTACAAATTGAAGTATAATATCCTCTTTTTAGAATAATTTGCACCTATTAGTACCTTACATTAATTAAGCTATTAAATATAAGAGTAAGAGGTTATTTATTGTTATATAACGGTATATTGCAAGCGTTTTTCATAGTTTCTTGTAAACTGTAGCGGTATTGTATATATACAAGTAGTTTTACCTATTATATTGCTATAAACCCATAAAATGTAGTGTTTTCAATGATTTTAGCTAGTTATTAGTGATATATAGCTGTTTTCCTACAAATTGAAGTATAAAATCCTCTTTTTAGAATAATTTGCACCTATAGCTTACATTACATTAAGCTATTAAAGAGAAGAGTTAGAGGTTATTTATTGTGATATAACGGTATATTGCAAGCGTTTTTCATAATTTCTTTTAAACTGTAGCGTTATTGTATATATACAAGTAGTTTTACTTATCATATTGCTATAAACCCATAAAATGTAGTGTTTTCAATAATAGTAGCTATTTATCGGTGATATATAGCTGTTTTCCTACAAATTGAAGTATACAATCCTTTTTTTAGAATAATTTGCACCTAAAAGTAGCTAACATTACATTAAGCTATTAAATAGATGAGTAAGAGGTTATTTATTGTGAAAATAACGGTTATACTGAAAGGGTTTTTTCATAGTTTCTTGTAATGTAAGGGTGTAAAACGTATTTATACA
>JACEEZ010015417.1:0-50316 GCA_016584305.1 Chionoecetes opilio | reverse complement strand
TATTGCTAAAACCCTTAATATGTGTGTTTTCAATGATTTTGGCTATTTATGGGTGATAAAAAGCTTTTTCCCCCCTAAAAATTGAAGTAAAAAAAGGTTTCTTTTTAGAAAAATTTTTTCCCATCTATAAGTATTTAAACTTTTACATTAAGCTTTTAAAATTTTAAAGAGAAAGAGGTTATTTATTGTAAATAAAAGGGTATTTTGGGCAAGCTTTTTTCATATTTTCTTTCTAAACTGTAGCGTTATTTTTATATATAAATTTTTTTTTTACTTATTATATTGCATAAACCCTTTAAAAGGGTAGTTTTTTTCAATTTTTTTGGGCCAGTTATCATTTTTAAATATATAGCTTTTTTCCCCTAAAATTTTAAAGTATAAAATCCCTTTTTAGAATAATTTCCCCTTAAAAGTAGCTTACTTAAAATTAAGCTTTTAAAATAAATTTTTAAGAGGTTTTTTTTTGGGTGATAAACGGTTATTGCCCCTTTTTTTTTCATATTTTTCCTTCTAAACTGTAGCTTTTATTGAAATATATACAAGTAGTTTTATTTATCATTTTTGCTAAAAAACCCATAAAAATGTTTTTTGTTTTAAATGATTTTAGCTATTTACCCAGTGAAAGTGGTTTTTTTCTACAAATTAAAGTATATTTCTTTTACTGTGGGCAAAAATACCCTTTTTATTTTTTGGCTACAACTATTTTTTAAAAAAATTAAAAAGCAAAAAATATGTATTTTTCATAAAATTTTTTAGATATAAATTTTTTAATTTTAAAACAATTTTTTTTAAAGAATTTTAATTGTTTTTTGAAATGCTAAATAATGTCGAAATTTTACTTTTCCCAGAAATTTTTACAAACTATTTTTACAATGTTATGAGCTAAAAATATAAATTTTTTTAATAAAATTTTTGGGGTATCAATTTTTTCTTTAAAAACACGTTTTTTCAAATGTTTTTTTAAAGTATTTTTTAAAGCCCAAAAAATGCCGAAATTTGACCCTTATTCACAATTTTTCACAACTATATTTTTCATTATTATTTACTTAAAATATGTATTTTTTTTGTAAATTTTTGGGATGAATTTTATTTTTAAAACAAAGTTTTTTTTAAGTATTTTAATATTTTTTTGAAGGGCCCAAAAAATGTCGAAAATTGAACTTATTCAGCTCTTTTTAATGATGAGATCTTCAAATGTGGAATTATAGTTGTTTTCGTTAGAAATTGCTATTTAACTACTGTAAGGCTTATAATAAGAGTTTGAGACTATATGTGATACAATTGTATATTATACGTGTTTTTTTCATAGTTTTCTTTCTTAATTGTGTGTTATATCATTAATAGAAGGAATTCACTTATGATAATCTCTTATAAACCACACAATGTGTTTCTTTTTGAATGAATTTTAGCTAGTTATCGTGATATATAGCTGTTTCCTACAAATTGAAGTATACAATCCTTTCTTTTAGAATATTTTTTGCACCTATAAGTACTTACTTACAATAAGCGATTAAATAGAAGAATTCAGAGGTTATTATTGTGATATAACGGTTTGCCACGTTTTTTTCATAGTTTCTTGTAAACTGTACGTTTTGTATATATACAGTAGTTTTTTTTACTTATCATATTGCTATACCCATAAAATGTAGTGTTTTCAATGATCTTACTATTTTATCGGTGATCTACAGCTGTTTTCCCTACAAATGGGCAGTGTAGAATCCTCCTTTTTACGAATAATTTGCAACACCCTTAGTAGCTTACAAAACATTAAGCTAATAATAGAAAGTAAGAGGTTATTTATTGTGTATAAAGTTATATTGGCAAGCGTTTTTCATAAGTTTTCTTCTAACTGTAGCGTTATTGTATATATACAGGTAGTTTTACTTATTATATTGCTATCAACCGCATCAAATGTAGTGTTTCATGATTTTATCTAGTTTATCAGTGATATATAGCTGTTTTCCCTACAAATTGAAGTACAAAATCTCTTTTAGATAATATGCACCTATACGTAGCTTACATTACATTAAGCTATTAAATAGAAGAGTAAGAGGTTATTATTGTGAGATAACTGGTAATATTGCACGTTTTCATATTTTCTTGTGAAGCTGTAGCGTTTTTGTATATAACAAGTAGTTTTACTTATCAATATGCTATAAACCCATAAAATGTAGTGTTTTCAATGATTTTAGCTAGTTATCATGAAGAGTGTTTTTTTTTCTACAAATTGAAGTATATTCTTTATCTCTGTAGCTAATAGCTTTTTATATTGCTACAACTAATTTTTACAAAATTATAGCTAAAAATTTATTTTTACATGAAATTTAGATATCAATTTTAATCTAAAACAATGTTTTTTCAAAATTTTAATGTATTTTTGAAATGCTAAATAATGTCGATAATTTTACATTATTCAGCACTTTTACACAACTATATTTTACAATGTTATGAGCTAAAAATATGTAATTTTTCATGAAATTTTAGATATCAATTTTAATCTTATAAACAATGTTTTTTCAGTATTTTAATGTATTTTTGAAATGCTAAATAAATGTCAAAATGTTGACATGATTCAGCACTTTTAACACAACTATGTTTTTACATATTATGAGCTTAAAAGAATGTGATTTTTTCATGAAATTTTATCTATCAATTTTATCTTAAAAACAACGTTTTTTCAAGTGTTTTAATGTTATTTTTGAAGGCTAAAAAATGTCGAGAATTGACATTATTCAGCCCTTATTTATGATAGAGTGAAATTCAAAATGTGGATTTAATGTTGTTTTCGTTATCGAAATGTGCTATTTTAATACACATACTGTAATCTTATAATAGGAGTTTGGACTCATATTAGTGATACATTGTATATTAACGTGTTTTTCATAATTTCTTCTTATTGTAGTGTTTTTATATCATTACATAGAAGGAATTTACCTTATGATAATGCTTATACCTCAAAATGTGTTCTTTTCAAATGATTTTAGCTAGTTATCGGTGATATATAGCTGTTTTCCTACAAATTGAAGTATATAAAATCCTGTTTTAGAATATTTTGGACCTATAGTATCTTACATTAACATTAGCTAATAATAGAAGAGTAATTAGCGGTTTTATTGTGATATAACGGTATATTGCAAGCGTTTTTCATACAGTTTCTTGTAACTGTAGGGGGTATTGGGGGTGGGGGGGGGGGGGGGGGGGGGGGGGGGGGGGGGGGGGGGTGGGGGGGGGGTTTTAATTTGGATATATAAAGTATTTTTACTTATCATATTGCTATAAACCCCTAAAAATTTAGTGTTTTCATGATATTAGCTATTTATCGGTGAGATATAGCTATTTTCCTACAATTGACGTATAAAAATCCTCTTTTTAGAACAATTTGCACCTATTAGTAGCTTACATTACATTAAAAAAAGGGCCTATTAAATAGCAGATAAGAGGGTTATTTATGTGATATAACGGTATTTGCAGGCGTTTTTCATAGTTTCTCTAAACTGTAGCGTTTATTGTATATATACAAGTAGTTTTACTTAGTAATGTGCTATAAACCCATAAAAATGTAATAATTTTCAATGATTTTAGCTATGTTATAGTGATATATAGCTGTTTTCCTACAAATTGAGTATAAATCCTCTGTTTTAGAATAATTTGCACCTCTATACAGTAGCTTACCATTACATTAAGCTAGTAAATAGAAGAGTGTAAGAAGGTTATATTATTGTGGATATAACGGTATATTGGCAAGCGTTTTTCATAAGTTCTTGTAAAACTGTAGCGTTTTGTATATATCAAGTCGTTTTTACTTGTCATATTGCTAGGGTATAACCCATAAAATGTAGTGTTTTCCAATGATTCTTGCTATTTTATCGGTGATATACAGCTGTTTATCCTACAAATTGAGGGTATAAATCCTCTTTTTAGAATAATTTGCACCTTAAGTATCTTACATTACATTAGCTAATAAAGAAGAGTAAAGAGGTTTATTTATTGTGATATAACTCTATATTGCAAGCGGTTTTCATAGTTTTTTCCACACTGTAGCGTTTTATTGTATATCTACATTATTTTAACTTATTTATTGCATAACCCCATAAATGTATAAAATTTTTTCATTAATCCTTTAAAAAAATTATTTTGTATTGTTCAATGTTTTTAGCTATTATCAGTCTATATAGCTGTTTTCCTCTCTACAAATTGAAGTACAAATCCTCTTTTTACAATAATTGCACCTATAAGTAGCTTCATTACGATTAAGCTATTATATAGAGAGTGAAGAGGTTTATTTATTGTGATATTAACGGTATATTGCAAGCGTTTTTCATAGTTTCTTGTAACTGTACGTTATTGTATTATACAAGTAGTTTTACTTATCATATTGGCTATAAACCCAGAAAAGTTAGTGTTTTCAATTATATTAGCTATTTATCTTTGATATATAGATTTTTCCTACAATTGAAGTATACAATCCTTTTTTTTAGCATATATTTGGACCTATAAGTACTTACATATATTAAAGTTAATAAATAGAAGAAGTAAAGTTATTTATTGTGATATAATTGTATATTGCAGCGTTTTCATGATTTCTTGTAAACTGTATCGTTATTGTATAGTTACAAGTAGTTTTTTACTTATCATAATTGCTATAAACCCATAAAATGTAGTGTTTTTCACTATATTAGCTATTTATCGGTGATATAACTGTTTTCCTACAAATTGGAAGTATAAATCCTCTTTTTAGAATAATCTGCACCTATAAGATAGCTTAACACCTTACATTAATCTATTAAATAGAGAGTATAGGTTTATTTAATTGTTGATATACGGTATATTGCAAGCGTTTTTTATAGTTTTCTTCTAAACTGTAGCGTTTTTATTTGTATATATATCCTATATTTTACATAGTTATATGTGGCTATAAACCCATAAATGTAGTGTTTTCAATTATTTTAGCTAGTTTCAGTAATATATAGCTGTTTTCCTAGCAAATTGAAGTATAAATCCTCTTTTTAGAATATAATTTTGCACCTATAAGTAGGCTTATTTACATTTAAGCTATTAATTAGAAAGTAAGAGGTTATTTTATTGTGATATAACGGTTATATTGCAAGCGTGTTTTTCATAGTTTTCTTGTAAACTATAGCGTTTATTGGATATATACAAGTAGTTTTACTTATCATATTGCTGCTATAAACCCATAAAATGTAGTGTTTTCAATGATTTTAGCTAGTTATACAGTGAAAGTTTTTTTTTTTTCTACAATTTAAGTATATTTCCTTTATATCGTGGCTAACTAGAATTTTATATTTGCTACAACTATATTTTTTCAAAATTAATAGCTAAAAATATGTATTTGTTCATGAATTTAGATATCAATTTATCTTAAGAAACAACTTTTTTTCAATGTTTTAATGTAATTTTTGAACGCCTAAAAAATGCCGAAATTTGACATTATTCAGCACTTTTTACACACTATATTTTACATTATTATGAGCTTAAAATAGGTATTTATTCATGTAATTTTATGTATGATTTTTAAGTCTTAAAAACAATGTTTTTTCAAGTATTTTAATATATTTTTGAAGGCTAAAAAAATGTCGAAATTGACATTATTCAGCTCTTTTTATGATGAGAACTTCAAAGTGTGAATTATAGTTGTTTTCGTTAGAATTGCTATTTGAACCTACTGTAGCTTATAATAAGAGTTTGAGACTATATTGTGATACTTGTAATATTATACGTGTTGTTTTTTCATAGTTTCTTCGTATTGTAGTGTTATATCATTAATAGAGGAATTTACCTTATGATAATGCTTTATACCCACAAAATGTGTTCTTTTTAATGATTTTAGCAGTTTATCGGTGATATATAGCTGTTTTCCTACAAATTGAAGTATACAATCCTTTCTTTTATAGATATTTGCAACCTATAGTAGCTTACATTACATTAAGCTATTAACTAAGAAGAGTCAGAGTTTATTTTTGTGATATAACGGTATATTGCACATCGTGTTTTTCATAGTTTTCTTGTAACTGTACGTTTTGTATTTATCCAAGTAGTTTTACTTATCATATTGCTATACAACCCATAGATGTAGTGTTTCAATGATCTTAGCTATTTTATCGGTGATATACAGCTGTTTTCCTACCAATTGAAGGTGTAGAATCCTCTTTTTAGAATATATTTGCACCTATAAGTAGCTTACATTGCCATATGCTAATAAATAGAAGAGTAAGAGGTTATTTATTGTGATATAACAGTATTTAGCAAGCGTTTTTCATAGTTTCGTCTAACTGTGCGTTTATTGTGATATTTTTACAGGTAGTTTACTTATTATATTGCTATAAAACCCAGAAACTGTAGTGTTTTCATGATTTTATCTAGTTACTCAGTGATATATAGCTTTTTTCCTACAAATTGAAGTACAAAAATCCTCTTTATCGAATAATATGCACCTAGAATTAGCTTTACATTACTATTAACTATTAAATAGAAGCGTAAGAGGTTTATTTATTGTGATATAACGGTATATAATTGCAAGCGTTTTTCATAGTTTCTTGTAAACTGTAGCGGTTATTGTATAGATACAAGTAGTTTTACTTATCAATTCTATAACCCATAAAATGTGTGTTTTTCAATGATATTATCTGGTTTATCGGATGATATAGAGCTGATTTCCTACAAATTGAAGTATACAATCCTTTTTTTAAGAATACTTTGGGGGAGGGGGGACCTTATAAGTAGCTTACCATTTAACATTAAGCCTAAATAAATAGAAGAGTAAGAGTTATTTATTGTGTATAACGGTATATTGCCAGCGTTTTTCATAGTATATCTTGTAACTGTAGGCGTTAGTGTAAAACAAGTAGTTTTACTTATCATATTGGCTATAAACCCCATAAAATTGTATGTGTTTTTCAATGATCTTCGCTATTTATCGGTGATATACAGGCTGTTTTTCCTACAAATTGAAGTGTAAAATCCTCTTTTTAGAATAATTTTCACCTATAGAGCTTCATTTACATTAAGCTTAATAATAGAAAGATTTAAGAGGTTATTTGTTGTGATATAACGGTATATTTGCAAGCGGTTTTTCCCATAGTTTCTTCTAACTGTAGCGTTATTGTATATAACAGGTAGTTTTAACTTATTATATTGCTATGACCCATAAATGAGTGTTGTCAATGATTTTAGCTAGTTTATCAGTGATATATAGCTGTTTTCCTTACAAATTGAAGTACAAATCCTCTTTTTAGAATAATATGCACCTATAAGTAGCTTACATTACATTAGCTATTAAATAGAAGAGTAGAGGTTTTTCTTGTGATTAACGGTATATTGCAATCGTTTTACTAGTTTTCTTGTAAACAGTTGCGTTATTGTATATATACAAGTTTAGTACTTTTACTTATCATATCGCTATAAACCCATAAATGTAGTGTTTTTTCAATGATTTAGCTATTATCAGTGGAAGAGTGGTTTTTTTCTACAAATTTAAGTATATTTCTTTATTCTTACTAAATAGCCTTTTTATATTGCTACAACTATAATTTTACAAAGTAATAGCTAAAATATGTTTTTTCATGAATTTAGATATCAATTGTATCTTAAAACAATGTTTTTTCAATAATTTTAAAGTATTTTTGAAATGCTAAATAATGTCGAAATTTTACATTATTCAGCACTTTTACACAACTATTTTTTTACAATGTTTGAGCTAAAAATATGAATTTTTCATGAA
The DNA here is from genome assembly GCA_016584305.1 of Chionoecetes opilio. Classification (NCBI taxonomy): domain Eukaryota; kingdom Metazoa; phylum Arthropoda; class Malacostraca; order Decapoda; family Majidae; genus Chionoecetes; species Chionoecetes opilio. The sequence continues at coordinate 42,578 of JACEEZ010015417.1, read as the reverse complement.
ATTTAGGTATCAATTTTAATCTTAAAAACAACGTTTTTTCAAGTGTTTTAATGTATTTTTGAAAGCCTAAAAAGGGTCGAAATTTGACTTTATTCAGCACTTTACACAACTATTTTACAATTTTTATGAGCTTAAAATATGTATTTTTCATGTAATTTATGTATCAATTTTATTCTTAAAAAAAAAGGTTTTTTCAAAGTGTTTTAATGTATTTTTGAAGGGCTAAAAATGTCAAAAATTGACATTATTCAGCTCTTTTTTTGGATAGAGAAATTCATAATGTGGAATTTAATTGTTTTTTTTGTTAGAAATTGCTATTTTAAACTACTGTAAACTTATAAAAGGAGTTTGAGACTCTATATTGTGATACAATTGTATATTATACGTGTTTTTCATAGTTTTCTTCTTAATTGTAGTGTTATATCTTTAATAGAAGGAATTTACCTTTATGATAAAGCTTTATAAAACCCCCAAAATGTGTTCTTTTCAATGATTTTAGCTAGTTATCGGTGCTATATAGCTGTTTTCCTACAATTGAAGTAAACAATCCTTTTTTTAGAATAATTTGCACTTATAAGTAGCTTACATTACTTAAGCTAATAAAAAGACGAGTAAAAGGTTATTTATTGTGATATAACGGTACATTGCAACCGTTTTTCATAGTTTTCTTGTAACTGTAGCGTTATTTATATATACAAGTAGTGATACTTATTATATTGCTATAAACCCATAAAATGTAGTGTTGTTCGATGATTGTGGCTAGTTATCATGATATATAGCTGTTTTCCTACAAATGAGTAAGAAAAATCCTCCTTTTTTGAATAATTTGCACCTATAAGTAGCTTGCATTCCATTAAGCTATTAATAGAAGAGTCAGTGTTATTTATTGTGTATACACGGTATATGCAAGCGTTTTCATAGTTTCTTCTAAACTGTAGCGTTATTGTATATAATACAGGTAGTTTTACTTATTAATTGCTATAAACCCATAGTATGTAGTGTTTTCAATGATTTTAGCTAGTTATCAGTGATATATAGCTGTTTCCTACTAATTGAAGTATAAAATCGCTCCTTTTTAGATAATTTGCTTACCTATAATTTAGCTTACATTACATTAAGCTATTAAATAGAAGGAGTGAGGTTATTTATTGTGTATAACGGTATATTGCAAGCGTTTTTCATAGTTTTCTTTCTAAACTGTAGCGTTATTGTATTATACAGGTAGTTTAACTTATTATATTGCAATAAACCTCATAAAATGTATGTTTTCAATGACTCTCGCTTGCTAGTTTATGAGTGATATTATAGGGTTTTCAAAAATAACAATTGAAGTACAAAATCCTCTTTTTAGAATAATATGCACCTATAAGTAAGCTTGACATTGACATTTAAGCTATTTAATAGAAGAGTAAGAGGTTATTTATTGTGATATAACGGTATATTGCAGTCGTTTTTTCATAGTTTCTTGTAAACTGTAGCGTTATGGTAATATATATCAGTAGTTTACTATCATATTGCTATAAACCATAAAAATTTAATGTTTTCAATGATTTTAGGCTAGCTATCAGTGAAGAGTGGGTTTTTTTTCTACAAATTGAAGTTATTTCTTTAATATCTGTAGCTAATAGCCTTTTTTTATATTTGCTACAACTATATTTAACAAAAAAAGAAAATTAATAGGTAAAAATATGTATTTTTCATGAATTTAGATATCAATTGTTGCAGTCTTAAAACAATGTTTTTTTTTCAAGCATTTATGTATTTTTGAAATGCTAACTAATGTCACGAAATTTTACATTATTCAGCACTTTTACCACAACTATTTTTACAATGTTAAGAGCTAAAAATATGGAATTTTTCATGAAATTAGGTATCAATTTTAATCTTAAAAACAACGTTTTTTTTCAAGTGTTTTAATGTATTTTTTGAAAGCCTACAAAATGTCGAAATTTGACATTATTCACACTTTTACAACAACTATATTTTACAATATATTAGCTTAAAAATCGTATTTTTCATGTAAGTTATGTATCAATTTTATTCTTAAAACACATTTTTTCAAGTGCTTTTAATTTATTTTTGAAGGGCTAAAAATGTCGAAAATTGACATTATTCAGCTCTTGTTTTGATAGAGAAATTCAAAATGTGGAATTATCGTTGTTTTCGTTTAGAATTGCCTTTTTAAACTACTGTAGCTTAGAATAGGAGTTTGAGTCTCGATATTGTGATACAATTGTATAGTACCCTGTTTTTCATAGTTTCCTTCTTAGATTGTATCTGTTTATGATCATTAATAGAAGGAATTTACTTATGATGAATGGGCTTTATACCCCCAAAATGTGTTCTTTTCAATATTTTAGCTAGTTATCGTGATATATATCTGTTTTCTTACAAATTGAAGTAAACAATCCTTTTTTTAGAATAATTTGCACTTATAAAGTAGCTTACATACAGTAAGCTTTTTAAATAAAGAGTCCGAGGTTATATTGTGATATAACGGATATATGCAAGCGTTTTTCATAGTTTTCTTGTAAACGTAGCGTTTTGTATATATACACCGTTATTTTACTTTTCATTTCTATAACCCATAAATGTAGTGTTTTTCAATATTTTAGCTAGTATCAGTGATATATATAGCTGTTTTTCCTAAAAATTGAAGTACAAAATCCTCTTTTAGAATAATTGCACTAATAAGTAGCTTACATTACATTAAGCTATTAAATAGAAGAGTAAGGGTTATTTTATTGTGATATAACGTATATTGCAGCGTTTTATATGTTTCTTTGTAACTGTTGCGTTACGTTGTAATACATATCAAGTACTTTTACTTATCATATCGCTATAAACCCTAAAATGTAGTGTTTTCAATGATTTAGCATAGTTATCCATGAAGAGTGGTTTTTTTCTACAAATTGAAGTATAGTTCTTTATATCTGTAGCTAAATAGCTTTTTATATTTGCTACAACTATATTTTACAAAATTAATAGCTAAAAATATGTATTTTTCATGAAATTTAGATATCAATTTTAATCTTAAAAACAATGTTTTTTCAAGAATTTTAATGTATTTTTGAAATGCTAAATAATGTCGAAATTTTACATTATTCAGCACTTTTACACAACTATATTTTACAATGTTATGAGCTAAAAATATGAATTTTTCATGAAATTTAGGTATCAATTTTAATCTTAAAAACAACGTTTTTTCAAGTGTTTTAATGTTTTTTTGAAAGCCTAAAAAATGTCGAAATTTGACATTATTCAGCACTTTTAAGCAACTATATTTTACAATATTATGAGCTTAAAATATGTATTTTTCATGTAATTTATGTATCAATTTTATTCTTAAAAACAACGTTTTTTCAAGTGTTTTAATGTATTTTTGAAGGGCTGAAAAATGTCGAAAATTGACATTATTCAGCCTTTTAGAAGAAATAGAGATAGAGATTAGATAGAGAAATCAAAATGTGGAATTATAGTTGTTTTCGTTAGAAATTGCTATTTTAAACTACTGTAAGCTTATAATAGGAGTTTGAGACTCTATATTGTGATACAATTGTATATTATACGTGGTTTTTCATAGTTTCTTCTTAATTGTAGTGTTATATCATTAATAGAAGGAGTTTACCTTATGATAATGCTTTATACCCACAAAATGTGTTCTTTTCAATGATTTTAGCTAGTTATCGGTGATATATAGCTGTTTTCCTACAAATTGAAGTAAACAATCCTTTTTTTAGAATAAATTGCACTTATAAGTAGTTACATTACATTAAAGCTAATAAATAGAAGAGTAAGAGGTATTATTGTGATATAACAGTATATTGCAAGCGTTTTTCAAGTTTCTTCTAAACTGTAGCGTTATTGTATATATACAGGAGTTGTACTATTTATATTGCTATAAACCCATAAAATGTAGTGTTTTCCAATGATTTTAGCTAGTATCAGTGATATATAGCTGTTTTCCTAACAAATGAAGTTACAAAATACTCTTTAGAATAATATGCACCTATAAGTAGCTTACATTACATTAAGCCTATTAAAATAGAAGAGTAAGAGTTTATTATTGTGATTATAACGGTATATTGCAAGCGTTTTCATTAAGTTTCTGGGTAAACGTACGTATTGTATATATCAAGTAGTTTATTATCATATTGCTATAACCCATATAAATGTCGTGTTTTCAATGAAGTTAGCACGTTTTCAGGGAAGAATGGTTATTTTCTACAAATTTAAGTATATTTCTTATATCTGTAGCTAAAGCTTTTATATTGCTACAACTATATTTTACAAACGTAAAAAGCTAAAATATGTATTTTCTGAAATTTAGATATTCAATTTTAATCTAAAAACAATGTTTTTTCAAAGAATTTAATTGGTGGGGGGGTTTTTTTTTGAAATGCCTAAATAATGTCCGAAATTTTACATTATTCAGCCAACTTTAACACAACTATATTTTACAATGTTATGAGCTAAAAATATGAATTTTTCATGAAATTTAGGTATCAATTTAATCTTAAAAACACAATTTTTCAAGATGTTTTAATGTTATTTTTGAAGGGCCTTAAAAAAATTTCGAAATGAACATTATTCAGCTCTTTTTATGATAGAGAAATTCAAAAGTGGAATTATAGTTGTTTCCGTTAGAAATTGCTATTTCTAAACTACTGTAAGCTATAATAGAGTTTTGAGACTCTATATTGTGATACTACAATTGTATATTATACGTGTTTTCATAGTTTCTTCTTAATCTGTTAGTGTTATATCATTAATAGAAAGGAATTTACCTTTATGATAATCTTTATACCAACAAAAAGTGTTCTTTTCAAATATTTAGCTAGTTATCGGTGGATATATAGCTGTTTTCCTACAAATTGAAGTATACAATCCTTTCATTTAGAATATTTTGCACTATAAGTAGCGTATATTACATAATAAGCTATTAAATAGAAGAGCAAGGTTATTTTATTGTGATATAAACGGTATATTGCAAAGCGTTTTTCATAGTTTCTTGTAAAACTGTAGCGTTTTTTGTATATATACAAGTAGTTTTACCTATATATGCTATAAACCAATAAAATGTAGGGTTTTCAATGATCTTAGCTATTTATCGGTGATATACAGCTTTTTCCTACAAATTGAAGTGTTTTTTTTAAAATCCTCTTTTAGAATAATTGCAACTATATAAGTAGCTTACATTACAGTTAAGCTAATAAATAGAAGGAGTAGGAGGCTATTTAGTGTGATTATAACAGTATATTGCAAGCGTTTTTCATAGTTCTTCTAAACTGTCGCTTATTGTATATATCAGTAGTTTTACTTATTATATTGCTTAAACCCATAAAATGTAGGGTTTTTCAATGATTTAGCTAGTTTTTCAGTGAATATAGCTGTTTTCCTACAAATTGAAGTACCAAAATCCTCTTTTAGAATTTTAATAGCCACCTATAAGTAGCTTACATTACATTAAGCTATTAAATAGAAGAGTAAGAGGTTATTTATTGTGATATAACGGTAAATTGCAAGCGTTTTTCATAGTTTCTTGTAAACTGTAGCGTTATTGTATATATACAAGTAGTTTTACTTATCATATTGCTATAAACCCATAAAATGTAGTGTTTTCAATGATCTTAGCTATTTATCGGTGATATACAGCTGTTTTCCTACAAATTGAAGTGTAAAATCCTCTTTTTAGAATAATTTGCACCTATAAGTAGCTTACATTACATTAAGCTAATAAATAGAAGAGTAAGAGGTTATTTATTGTGATATAACGGTATATTGCAAGCGTTTTCCATAGTTTCTTCTAAACTGTAGCGTTATTGTATATATACAGGTAGTTTTTTCTTATTATATTGCTATAAACCCATAAAATGTAGTGTTTTCAATGATTTTAGCTAGTTATCAGTGATATTAGCTGTTTTCCTACAAATTGAAGTACAAAATCCTCTTTTTAGAATAATATGCACCTATAAGTAGCTTACATTACATTAAGCTATTAAATAGAAGAGTAAGAGGTTATTTATTGTGATATAACGGTATATTGCAAGCGTTTTACATAGTTTCTTGTAAACTGTTGCGTTATTGTATATATACAAGTACTTTTACTTATCAAATCGCTATAAACCCATAAAATGTAGTGTTTTCAATGATTTTAGCTAGTTATCAGTGAAGAGTGGTTTTTTTCTACAAATTGAAGTATATTTCTTTATATCTGTAGCTAAATAGCTTTTTATATTTGCTACAACTATATTTTAAAAAATTTAATAGCTAAAAATATGTATTTTTCATGAAATTTAGATATCAATTTTAATCTTAAAAACAATGTTTTTTCAAGAATTTTAATGTATTTTTGAAATGCTAAATAATGTCGAAATTTTACATTATTCAGCACTTTTACACAACTATATTTTACAATGTTATGAGCTAAAAATATGAATTTTTCATGAAATTTAGGTATCAATTTTAATCTTAAAAACAACGTTTTTTCAAGTGTTTTAATGTATTTTTGAAAGCCTAAAAAATGTCGAAATTTGACATTATTCAGCACTTTTACACAACTATATTTTACAATATTATCAGCTTAAAATATGTATTTTTCATGTAATTTATGTATCAATTTTATTCTTAAAAACAACGTTGTTTCAAGTGTTTTAATGTATTTTTGAAGGGCTAAAAAATGTCGAAAATTGACATTATTCAGCCCTTTTAGAAGAATAGAGATAAGATTAGATAGAGAAATTCAAAATGTGGAATTATAGTTGTTTTCGTTAGAAATTGCTATTTTAAACTACTGTAAGCTTATAATAGGAGTTTGAGACTATATTGTGATACAATTGTATATTATACGTGTTTTTCATAGTTTCTTCTTAATTGTAGTGTTATATCATTAATAGAAGGAATATACCTTATGATAATGCTTTATACCCACAAAATGTGTTCTTTTCAATGGTTTTAGCTAGTTATTGGTGATATATAGCTGTATTGCTACAAATTGAAGCATACAATCCTTTTTTTAGAATAATTTGGACCTATAAGTAGCTTACTTTACATTAAGCTAATAAATAGAAGAGTAAGAGGGTATTTATTGTGATATAACGGTATATTGCAAGCGTTTTTCATAGTTTCTTGTAAACTGTAGCGTTTTTTGTATATATACAAGTAGTTTTACTTATCATATTGCTATAAACCCATAAAATGTAGTGTTTTCAATGATATTAGCTATTTATCGGTGATATATAGCTATTTTCCTACAAATTGAAGTATAAAATCCTCTTTTTAGAACAATTTGCACCAATTAGTAGCTTACTTTACATTAAGCTATTAAATAGAAGAGTAGGAGGATATTTATTGTGATATAACGGTATATTGCAGGCGTTTTTCATAGTTTCTTCAAAACTGTAGCGTTATTGTAAATATACAAGTATTTTTACTTATTATATGGCTATAAACCCATAAAATGTAATAATTTCAATGATTTTAGCTAGTTATCAGTGATATATAGCTGTTTTCCTACAAATTGAAGTATAAAATCCTCTTTTTAGAATAATTTGCACCTATAAATAGCTTACATTACATTAAGCTATTAAATAGAAGAGTAAGAGGTTATTTATTGTGATAAAACGGTATATTGCAAGCGTTTTTCATAGTTTCTTGTAAACTGTAGCGTTTTTGTATATATACAAGTAGTTTTACTTATCATATTGCTATAAACCCATAAAATGTAGTGTTTTCAATGATCTTAGCTATTTATCGGTGATATACAGCTGTTTTCCTACAAATTGAAGTGTAAAATCCTCTTTTTAGAATAATTTGCACCTATAAGTAGCTTACATTACATTAAGCTAATAAATAGAAGAGTAAGACGTTATTTATTGTGATATAACGGTGTATTGCAAGCGTTTTTCATAGTTTCTTCTAAACTGTAGCGTTATTGTATATATACAGGTAGTTTTACTTATTATATTGCTATAAACCCATAAAATGTAGTGTTTTCAATGATGTTAGCTAGTTATCAGTGATATATAGCTGTTTTCCTACAAATTGAAGTACAAAATCCTCTTTTTAGAATAATATGCACCTATAAGTAGCTTACATTACATTAAGCTATTAAATAGAAGAGTAAGAGGTTATTTATTGTGATATAACGGTATATTGCAAGCGTTTTTCATAGTTTCTTGTAAACTGTAGTGTTATTGTATATATACAAGTAGTTTTACTTATCATATTGCTATAAACCCATAAAATGTAGTGTTTTCAATGATTTTAGCTACTTATCAGTGAAGAGTGGTTTTTTTCTACAAATTGAAGTATATTTCTTTATATCTGTAGCTAAATAGCTTTTTATATTTGCTACAACTATATTTTACAAAATTAATAGCTTAAAATATGTATTTTTCATGAAATTTAGATATCAATTTTAATCTTAAAAACAATGTTTTTTCAAGAATTTTAATGTATATTTTAAATGCTAAATAACGTCGAAATTTTACATTATTCAGCACTTTTACACAACTATATTTTACAATGTTATGAGCTAAAAATATGAATTTTTCATGAAATTTAGGTATCAATTTTAATCTTAAAAACAACGTTTTTTCAAGTGTTTTAATGTATTTTTGAAAGCCTAAAAAATGTCGAAATATGACATTATTCAGCACTTTTACACAACTATATTTTACAATATTATGAGCTTAAAATATGTATTTTGCATGTAATTTATGTATCAATTTTATTCTTAAAAACAACGTTTTTTCAAGTGCTTTAATGTATTTTTGAAGGGCTAAAAAATGTCGAAAATTGACATTATTCAGCTCTTTTTTTGATAGAGAAATTCAAAATGTGGAATTATAGTTGTTTTCGTTAGAAATTGGTATTTTAAACTACTGTAAGCTTATAATAGGAGTTTGAGACTCTATATTGTTATACAATTGTATATTATACGTGTTTTTCGTAGTTTCTTCTTAATTGTAGTGTTATATCATTAATAGAAGGAATATACCTTATGATAATGCTTTATACCCACAAAATGTGTTATTTTCAATGGTTTTAGCTAGTTATTGGTGATATATAGCTGTTTTCCTACAAATTGAAGTATAAAATCCTCTTTTTTGAATAATTTGCACCTATAAGTAGTTTACATTAAATTAAGCTATTAAATAGAAGAGTCAGAGGTTATTTATTGTGATATAACGGTATATTGCACGCGTTTTTCATAGTTTCTTCTAAACTGTAGCGTTATTGTATATATACAGGTAGTTTTACTTATTATATTGCTATAAACCCATAAAATGTAGTGTTTTCAATGATTTTAGCTAGTTATCAGTGATATATAGCTGTTTTCCTACAAATTGAAGTATACAATCCTCTTTTAAGCATAATTTGCACCTATAAGTAGCTTACATTACATTAAGCTATTAAATAGAAGAGTAAGAGGTTATTTATTGTGATATAACGGTATATTGCAAGCGTTTTTCATAGTTTCTTGTAACTGTAGCGTTATTGTATATATACAAGTAGNTAATTACCCCACGCTTTTAAGTTTTATAGACGGTTGATTAAAAAAATTTTGCTGTTTTCCTAGCAAATTGAAAAGTGAACAATTTTCCTTTTTTTTTTTAGGAATAAATTTTTTGGGCACTTGTATTAAGAAAAGCTTAAATTACAAAATTAAGCTATAATAGGAAGAGTTGGGTTTTTAAATTTGAATAGAAATATTCAACGTTTTATAGTTTTTGAACTGTAGCTTGAATATACATTGAACTATTAAATGTTTAAAAATAAAATGTAGTTTTTCAATGATTTAAGCTATTACAGTATTAAAAAGCTTTTTTACAATTGATTATAAATCTTTTTTGAAAAGCCTATAATGTTCATTAATTACTTTAAAATGAATCGGGGTATTTTGTGAAAACTATATTCCAGGTTTTCTAGTTCCTTTAAAACTTATTTTGTATTAAAAAAAGTATTTTATTTTATCTTTTATAAAACAAAATTGAGTTTTTTTCAATGATTTTGGGCTTTATAAAAGAGGTTTTTACAAATAAGAAATTTTTCTTATATCTAGCTAAATACTTTTTAATTTGTGAATATTATGTTTAGCAAAAATTAATAGTAATATGTATTTTTTAAATTTAGTATAAATTTTAAATCTTAAACACATTTTTTCAAGGGTTTTAATGGAGTTTAAAAGCTACTTTAATGTGAAAATTTGAATTGCAACTTTTTCATAGTTTCTTAAATATTTATACTTAAAATATGGATTTTATTAATTGATCAATTTTATTCTTAAAAAAATGTTTTTTCAAGGTTTTAGTATTTTGGGATAAAAGCGTTGTTATCCCTACAAATTGAATGTAAAAATTCCTTTTAAATTTAATATTGTTCGTTAGTTCTTTTTTACATTAAGCTTAAATGGGAGTTTGAGGTTTTTATTGTGATAAAGTATATAAAGTGTTTTTCATAGTTTTTCAAATGTGTAGTGTTATTTATTATAAAGAATTTTCCCTTAATAAAATGCTTAAACCCAAAAATGTGTTTTTCAAGGGTTTTAGCTAGTTTTTGGTGATATATAGCTGTTTTCTACAAATTAAAGTAAAAAATCCTCTTTTTTAGAATAATTGCCCCTATAAGTAGCTTACATTACATTAAGCTATTAAATAGAAGAGAAAGAGGTTATTTATTGTGATATAACGGTGTATTGCAAGCGTTTTTTCATAGTTTCTTTAAACTGTAGGTTATTGTATATATACAAGTATTTTACTTATCATATTGCTATAAACCATAAAATGAAAGTTTTTCAATGATTTTAGCTAGTTATCAGTGATAATAGCTTTTTCCTACAAATTGAAGTATAAAATCTCTTTTAGCAAATTTTGCACTATTTTAGCTTACATTACATTAGCTTATTAAATAGAAAAGTAAGGGGTTATTTATTTTGATATAAGGGTATATTGCAAGCGTTTTTCATAGTTTCTTATAAACTGTAGCGTTTTTATCATATATACAAGTAATTACTTATTAATATTGCTATAAACCAAAAAAAATGTATATTTTCAATGTATTAGCTATTTTATCGGGATATTATAGCTATTTTCCTAAAAATTTGGGAAGTATAAATCCTTTTTTTAGAAAATTTTGCACCTATTAGAAGCTACATTACATTAAGCTATTAAATAAAAAGAAGAGTTATTTATTGTATATGTATTTACTTTTTTAAATGTTTCTAACTGTATTATTGTAAATATACAAGTATTTTTACTTATATATTGCTTAAACCCATAAAATGGTTTTCAATATTTAGCTAGTTATCGTGTATATAGCTATTTTTCAAATTGAAGTAAAAATCCTCTTTTTAAATAATTTGCACTATAAGTAGTTCATTACATTAAGCTATTAATAGAAAGAAAGAGTTATTTATTGGATATAACGTTATTTGCAACGTTTTTCAAGTTTCTGTAAACCTGTAGCGTTTTTGTATAATATAAGTGTTACTTATAAATTGCTATCAACCATAAAATGTAGTTTTAAATGATCTAGCTTTTTAAATCGGTAAATATAAGCTTTTATCCTACAAATTGAAGTGTAAAATCCTCTTTTAGAATAATTTGCACCTAAAAGTAGTTTACATTACATTAAGCTAATAAATAGAAGAGTCAGAGGTTATTTATTGTGATATAACGGTATATTGCAAGCGTTTTTCATAGTTTCTTGTAAAGTGTAGCGTTTTGTATATATACAAGTAGTTTTACTTATCATATTGCTATAAACCCATAAAATGTAGTGTTTTCAATGATCTTAGCTATTTATCGGTGATATACACTGTTTTCCTAAAAATTTGAAGTATAAAATCCTCTTTTTAGCATAATTTGCACCTATAAGTAGTTTACATTACAATAACTATTAAATAGAAGGAAAGAGGTTATTTATTGTAAATATAAGGGTATATTGCAACATTTTTCATAGTTTCTTGTAAACTGTAGCTTTTATTGTATATATACAAGTACTTTTATTTATCATATTGCTAAAAAACCCAAAAAATGTAGTGTTTTCAATGATTTTAGCTATTACAGTGAAGAGTTGTTTTTTCTACAAATTGAAGTATATTTCTTTATATCTGTAGCTAAATAGCTTTTTTATATTTGCTGCAACTATAGTTTACAAAATAATAGCTAAAATATGTTATTTTTCATAAAATTTATGTATCAATTTTAATCTTAAAAACAACGTTTTTTAAAGTGTTTTAATGTATTTTTGAAAGCTTAAAAAATGTCGAATTTGACATTATTCAGCACTTTTACACAACATATTTTACAATATTATGAGCTTAAAATATGTATTTTTCATGTAATTTATGTATCAATTTTATTCTTAAAAACAAGGGTTTTTTCAAGGTTTTAATGTATTTTTGAAGGGCTAAAAAATGTCGAAATTTGACATTATTCAGCCCTTTTAGAAGAAATAGAGATAGAGATTAGATAGAGAAATTAAAAAATGTGGAATTTTATAGTTGTTTTCGTTAGAAATGCTATTTTAACCTACTGTAAGCTTATAATAGGAGTTTGAGACTCTATATTGTGATACAATTGTATATTATACGTGTTTTTCATAGTTTGTTCTTAATTGTAGTGTTATATCATTAATAGAAGGAATATACCTTATGATAATGCTTTATACCCACAAAATGTGTTCTTTTCAATGATTTTAGCTAGTTATCGGTGATATATAGCTGTTTTCCTACAAATTGAAGTAAACAATCCTTTTTTTAAAATAATATGCACTTATAAGTAGCTTACATTACATTAAGCTAATAAATAGAAGAGTAAGAGGTTATTTATTGTGATATAACGGTATATTGCAAGCGTTTTTCATAGTTTCTTGTAAACTGTAGCGTTATTGTATATATACAAGTAGTTTTACTTATCATATTGCTATAAACCTATAAAATGTAGTGTTTTCAATGATATTAGCTATTTATCGGTGATATATAGCTATTTTCTTACAAATTGAAGTATAAAATCCTCTTTTTAGAACAATTTGCACCTATTAGTAGCTTACATTACATTAAGCTATTAAATAGAAAAGTAAGAGTTTATTTATTGTTATATAACGGTATATTGCAGGCGTTTTTCATAGTTTCTTCTAAACTGTAGCGTTATTGTAAATATACAAGTATTTTTACTTATTATATTGCTATAAACCCATAAAATGTAATAATTTCAATGATTTTAGCTAGTTATCAGTGATATATAGCTGTTTTCCTACAAATTGAAGTATAAAATCCTCTTTTTAGAATAATTTGCACCTATAAGTAGCTTACATTACATTAAGCTATTAAATAGAAGAGTAAGAGGTTATTTATTGTGATATAACGGTATATTGCAAGCGTTTTTCATAGTTTCTTGTAAACTGTAGCGTTTTTGTATATATACAAGTAGTTTTACTTATCATATTGCTATAAACCCATAAAATGTAGTGTTTTCAATGATCTTAGCTATTTATCGGTGATATACAGCTGTTTTCCTACAAATTGAAGTGTAAAATCCTCTTTTTAGAATAATTTGCACCTATAAGTAGCTTACATTACATTAAGCTAATAAATAGAAGAGTCAGAGGTTATTTATTGTGATATAACGGTATATTGCAAGCGTTTTTCATAGTTTCTTGTAAACTGTAGCGTTTTTGTATATATACAAGTAGTTTTACTTATCATATTGCTATAAACCCATAAAATGTGGTGTTTTCAATGATCTTAGCTATTTATCGGTGATATACAGCTGTTTTCCTACAAATTGAAGTATAAAATCCTCTTTTTAGCATAATTTGCACCTATAAGTAGCTTACATTACATTAAGCTATTAAATAGAAGAGTATAAGAGGTTAGTAGTGTGATATAACGGTATCTTGCAAGCATTTTTTTCATAGTTTCTTTTAACTGTAGGTTATTGTATATATACAAGTACTTTTACTTCATCATATGCTATTAAACCCAAAAAATGTAGTGTTTTCAATGATTTTAGTCTAGTATCCAGTGAGAGTGTTTTTCTAACAAATGAAGTATATTTCTTTTATCTGTTAGCTAAATAGCTTTTATTAATTTGCTGCAACTAATATTTTACAAAATTAATAGCTAAAAATATGATTTTTCATAAAATTTATCTTGTATCAATTTAATCTTAAAAAAAAACGTTTTTCAAGTATTTTAATGTATTGTTTGAAAGCCTAAAAAATGTCGGTAAATTTGATATTATTCAGCACTTTTACAACAACTATAGATTTTACGATATTATGAGCTTAAAATTGTGTATTTTTCATGTAATGTATGTATCAATTTTTATTTCTAAAAACAACATTTTTTCAGTGTTAATGTGATTTTTGAAGGGATAAAAAATGTCGAAATTGACATTATTCAGCCCTTTTAGAAGAAAGAAATAGAGATAGAGATTAGATAGAGAAATTCAAAATGTTGGAATGATAGTTGTTTCGTTGAAATTGTATTTTTAAACTACTGTAAGCTTATAATGGAGTTTGAGATCTAGTTGTGATACAATTGTATATTATACGTGTTTTTCATTAGTTCTTCTTAAGTAGTGTTATATCATTAATAGAAGGAATTTACCTTGGATACTGCTCTATACCCACAAAATGGTCTTTCACATGATTTTAGCTAGTTATCGGGGATATATAGATGTTTTTCCTACAAAATATGAAGTAAACAATCCTTGTTTTTTTTTTAGAATAATTTGCATTATAAGTAGCTTACCATTACATTAGCTAATTAAATAGAGAGTAAGAGGTTATTTATTGTGAATAACGGTATATTGCAACGGTTTTTCATAGTTTCTTGTAAAACTGTTAGTTATTATGATATATATACAAGTAGTGATACTTATATAAATTGCTAATAACACCCATAAAATGTTAGTGTTTTCAATGATCGTAGCTAGTTATCAGATGATATATAGCGTTTTCCTACAAATGAAGATAAAATCCTCTTTTCTTGAATACATTTGCACCCATATAAGTAGCTTACACATTACATTAAGCTATTAAATAGAAGAGTCCCAGAGATTATTTAGTGTGTATAACGGATTCCAGCTATATTGCAAGCGTTTTTATCCCATAGTTTCTCTCTAAAACTGTAGCGTATTGTTACTATATACATGGTTTTACTATTATATTGCTAAAACCCATAAAATGTAGTGTTTCAATAATTAAGTTAGTTATCAGTGATATATAGCTGTTTTCCTACAAATTGAAGTATAAAATTCTCCTTTTTAGAATAATTTGCACCTAGCAAGTAGACTTACATACATGAAAGCTATTAAAAGAAGAGTAAGAGGTTATTTATTGTGATATAACGTATATTGCAAGAGTTTTTCATAGTTATTCTATGTACTGTAGCGTATTGTTATTACAAGTACTTTACTATCATATTGCGATACAACCACCAAAAAATGTAGTGCTTTCAAGATTTTAGCTAGTTATCAAGTGAAGAGTTGTTTTTTCTACAAATATGAAGCTATATTCTTAATTCTGCTAGCTAGATAGCTTTTTATATTTGCTGCAACTATATTTACAAAATTAATAGCTAAAATAGATATGTATTTTTCATAAAAAGTTTATGTATAGATTTATCTTAAAAATCACATTTTTTTTTCAAGTGTTTTAATGTATTTTGAAAGCCTCCTAACAAATGTTCGAAATTGACAGTATTCAGCACTTTTTACACCACTTATTTTTACAATCTTATGAGCGTAAAATATGTATTTTTCATGTAATTAAAGTATCAATTTTATTCTTAAAAACAATGTTTTTCAAGGTTGTTAAGATTTATGAAAGGGCTAAAAAATGTCGAAAATTGACATTATGCAGCCTTTTAGTAATGATAATAGAGGATAGAGATTAGATAGAGAAATTCAAAAAGTGGAATATAGTTGTTTTTCGTTAGATAATTGCTTTTTTAAAATACTGTAAGCTTATACTCGGGAGTTGGAGACTCTATATTGTGAGTACAACTGTATATATACGTGTTTTTTCATAGTTTCTTCTTAATTGTAGTGTTATATTCATAATAGACGGAAATATACCTCTTGATAATTGCTTTATACCCACAAAATGTGTTATTTTCAATGGTTGTTAGCTAGTTAATTGGTGATAATAGCTGTATTCCTACAAAATGAAGTAACCAATCCTTTTTTTAGATAATTGGACCTATAAGTAGCTTACATTACATTAAACTAATAAATAGAGAGTAAGAAGGATTATTGTGATATAACGTATATTGCAAGCGTTTTTCATAGTTTCTGTAAACTATAGCGTTATTGTACACTATATAATAGTAGTTTTACTTACATATTGCTCTATAAACCCATAAAATGTAGCTGTTTTACAATGAATTAGCTATTTATCCCCCCGGTGATATATAGCTATTTCCTACAAATTGAAGTATAAAATCCTCCTTTTAGAAAACAATGCACACCTATAGTAGCATTACATACATTAAGCTATTAAATGAAGAGTAAGAGGTTATATTGTGAAATAACGGTATTATTGCAGGCCGTTTTTTCATAGTTCTGCTTCTAAACTGTTAGCGTTATGTGTATATTCACGTAGTTTTACTGTAATCCTATATTGCTATAAAACCCAAGAAAATAAATAATTTTCAATGATTTAGCGAGTTATGAGTGATATATAGCTGTTTTCACTACAAATTGAAGTATATAAACACTCTCTTTTTAGAATAATTTGACACCAATAAGTAGCTATTACATTACATTAAGCTATTAAATAGAGGAGTAAGAGGCTATATTTATTGTCGATATAACGGACTAATATTGCAAAGCGTTTTTCATGTTTCTTGTAAAACTGTAGCGTTTCGTGTAGAATACTACAAGTAGTTTTACTTATCACTGCTGCTAAAACCCATAAAATGTTAAGTGTTTTCAATGATCTTAGCTGTATTTAGCGGTGATAATACAGCTGTTTTCCTACAAATTGAAGTGTAAAAATACCTCTTTTAGAATAATTTGCACTATAATTAGCTTACATTAACATTAAACTAATAAATAGAAGAGTCGAGGTTATTTTATTGTTGATATACGGTATATTGCAAGCCGTTTGTTCATAGTTTTTGTAAAACGTAGCGTTTTTGTATATATACAAGTATTTTACTTATCATATTGCTATAAACCCATAAAATGTTAGTGTTTCAATGAATCATAGTATTATCGGTTATATAAGCTGTTTTCCTACAAAGAAGATAACAATCCTCTTTAGCAACTAATTGCACTATAAGTAGCTTCACATTACATTAAGCTAAAAATAGAAGAGTAAGAGGTATTAATTGGACTATAACGGATCTTGCAAGCATTTTCATAAGTGTTCTTGCTAAACGGTAGCGTTATGTACTTATACAAGTACTTTTAACTTAGCATATTGCTATACAACCCAAGAAATGTAGTGTTTTCAATGGAATTTTAGCTAGTTAATCAGTGAAGAGTTGTTTTTTCTACAAAATTGAAGTATAATTTCTTTTACTCTGTAGCTAACCATAGACTTTCTTATATTTGACTGACCCAAACTACTATTTTACAAATTAATAGCTAAAAGATATGTATGATTTTCAAACATATTTAGGTATCAATATTTAATCTTAAAAAACAACGTTTTTTCAAGAGTTTAACTGTATTATTCGAAAGCCTAAAAAATGTCGAAATCTTGAACATTATTCAGCACTTCTACAACAATATATTTACAATATTATGAGCTTAAAAAATACTGTATTCTTTCATGTAATTTATGTAATCAATTATCTTAAAAAACAACGTTTTTTTCAAGTGTTTAATGTATTTTGAAGGGCGATAACAAAAATGTCGAAAATTGGACATTATTCAAGCCCTTTTAGAAGAAAAGAGACTGAGAGAGTAGATAGAGAAATTCAAAATGTGGAATTATATAGTGTTTTCGTTAGAAATTGCTATTTTCAAACTACTGTTAAGCTATAATAGGAGTTATGAGACTCTATATTGTGATACAATTGTATATTATACGTGTTTTCATAGTTTCTTCTTAATTGTAGTGTTATTATACTTAATAGAAGGAAATTTAACCTTATGATAATGCTTTCCACCCTATACCCAGCAAAATGGTTCTTTTCAAATGACTTGTAGCTAGTTATATCGGTGTGGATAATAGCTGGTTTCTACATATTGATAGTAAACAATCCTTTTTAAAATTAATTGCACTATATAATTAGCTTTACATTACATTAAGCTAATAAATAGAAAAGTAAGGTTTATTTATTGTTATATAACGGTAATTTGCAGGCGTTTTCATAGTTTCTTCTAAAACTGTAGCGTTATGTAAATATACAAGTATTCCTTTACTTATTATATCTGGCTATAAAACCCATTAAAAAATGTAATAATTTCAATGATATTTCAGCTAGTTATCAGAGGATATATAGCTGTTTTCCTACAATTGAAGTATAAATCCTCTTTTTAGAATAAATGGCACCTATTAAAGTAGTTCTAACATACCATTAAGCTATTAAACTAGAAGAGTAAGAGGTTATTTATTGTGATGTATAACGTATATGCAAGCGTTTTTCATAGCTTTCTTATAAAACTGTAAGCGTTATTATATGACTATACAAGTACTTTTACTATCATCTGCTAATAAACTATAAAATGTAGTATTTTCAATGATATTAGCTATTATAGCGGTGATATATAGCTATTTTCTACAAATTGAAGTATAAAATCCTCTTTTTAGAAAAATTTGCACTTATTAGAAGCTTCACATTACATTAAGCTACTTAAATAGAAAAAGTAGAGTTTATTTATTGTTATATAACGGTATATTGCAGGGCGTTTCAATGTTTCGTCTCAAACACTGTAGCGTTATTGTAAATATACAAGTATTTTTACTTATTTATATTGCTATACAACATAAAATGTAATAATTCAATGATTTAGCGAGTATCAGTGAATATAGCTGTTTCATACAAATGAAGTATAAAATCCTCTTTTTAGAATAATTTGCTTCTATAAAGTAGCTTACATTTCATTAAGCTATTAAATAGAAGACGTAAGAGGTTATTTATATGTGATATAAAGGTATATGCAAGCGTTTTCATAGTTTCTTGTAAACTGTCAGAGTTTTTGACAATATATACAAGTAGTTTTACTTATCATATGCTATAAACCCATAAAACTGTAGTGTTTCACAATGATCTTAGCTATTATCGGTGATATACAGCTGTTTCCTACAAATTGAAGATGTAAAATCCTCTTTTTAGGATAATTGCACCTATAAGTAAGCCTTACATACATTAAGCATAAATAGCAGAGTCACAGAGGTTAGTTATGGTGACTTATAACGGCTATATTGCACGCGTTTTCAATAGTTTTTTGAAACTGTAAGGGTTTTTGTATATATACACAGTAGTTTTATTATATATTGCTATAAACCCATGAAAATGTATAGTCTGTTTTCACAGGATCTTAGCTATTTATCGGTTGATATACAGCTGTTTTCTACAAAATGAAGTAAAAATCCTCTTTTAGAATAATTTGCACCTATAAGTCGCTTACATTACATTAAGCTATAAATAGAAGAGAAGAGGTTATTCTATTGTATTATTAAGGTTATCTTGCAAGCATTTTCATAGTTCTTGTAAACTGTCGCGTTATGTATATAAAACAAGTACTTTTATTACTCATAGTGCTATAAACCCAAAAATGTAGTGTTTTTCAATCGATTTTAGCTAGTTATCAGTGAAGAGTGTTTTCTACAATTTAAGTATATTTCTTTATATCTGTAGCTTTAATAGCTTTTTATTATTTGACTGCAACATATTTTACAAAAGTAATGCTAAAAAATATGTATTTTTCATAAATTTATGTATAAAGCTTAATCTAAAAACAACGTTTTTTCAAGTGTTTCTAATGTATTTTGAAAGCCTAAAAAATGTTCGAAATGGACATTATTCAGCACTTTTACACAATATATTTTACAATATTATGAGCGTAAAAATGTATTTTCATGTAATTAAAGTATCAATTTTATTCTTAAAAAAAACAATGTTTTTTCAAGTGTTTTTAAGTATTTTTGAAGGGCTAAAAAAATGTCGAAAATGGACATTATTCACGTCTTTTTTAGATAGCGAATAGATGATAGAGATTAGAGTAGAGAAATTCAAAATGTGGAAATTATAGTTCCCTGTTTTCGTTAGAAATTGCATATTTTAAACACTGTAAGCTGTATAATAGGAGTTGAAGAATCATACTATTGTGATACAATGTATATATTACGTGTTTTTCAATAGTTTATTTAATTGTAGTGTTATATCATTAATAGAAGGAATATACCTTTATGATAATGCTTTATACCCACAAATGTTGTTCTTTTCAATGTTTTAGCTAGTTTATTGGTGATATATAGACGTTTTCCTACCAAATTGAAGTACAAAATCCTCTTTTGAGAATAATATGCACCTATAAGAGGCTTACATTACATTAAGCTATTAAATAGAAGAGTAAGAGGTTATTTATTGTGATTATAACGCGTATATTGCAAGCGTTTTCATAGTTTCTTGTAAGTAGCGTATTGTAGATAAAACAAAGTACTTTTTACATACATATTGCTATAAACCCAAAAATGTAGTGCTTTCAATAAGTTTTTAGGCTAGTTTATTCAGTGATATATAGCTGTTTTCTTACAATTGAAGTATACAATCCTCTTTTTAGCATAATTTGCACCGTAAAGTAGCTTACATTACATTAAGCTAAAATAGAAGAGTAAGAGGTATTTATTGTGATATAACGGTATATGCAAGGCGTTTTTCATAGTTTCTGATAACTGTAGCGTTATTATATATATACAATACTTTACTTATCATATTGCTATAAACCTATAAAATGTAGTGTTTTCAATGATTTAAGCTATTATCGGTAATATATAGCCTATTTTCCTACAAATTGAAGTATAAAAATCCTCTTTAGAACAATTGCACCTATTAGTAGCTTACATTACATTTAAGTATTAAATAGAAAAGTAAGAGTGTATTATTGTTATATACGGATATTGCAGGCGTTTTCATAGTTCTTGTGTAACACGAGTAGCGTTATGTAAATATACAAGATTTTTACTTATTATATTGCACTATAAACCCATAAATGTAATAATTTCAAAGATTTTAGCTAGTTATCAGTGATTATGCTGTTTTTTTCCTACAATGAGTATAAAATCCTGTTTTTAGAATAATCTTTGCACCCTACTAAGTAGCTTACATTACCATTAAGCTATTAAATAGAAGAGTAAGAGGTTATTATTGTGTGACCTGTATAACAGGTATATTGCACAGCGTTTTTTATCGTTTCTTGTTAAACTGTAGCGTTTTTATGCTCTATATATAACAAAGTAGTTTACTGATCATAATTGCCAATAACCCATAAAATGTAGTGTTTTCAATGATCTATAGCTATTATATCGGGTGATATACAGCTGTTTTCCTAACAATGAAGTGAAAATTTCCTATTTTAGAATAAAATTTGCACCTACAAGTAGCCCTTTTTTACAAAATTTACATTAAGCTAATAAATAGAAAAGTCAGAGGGTTATGTATTGTGATATATCGGCTATATTGCAAAAGGTTTTTCATAGTTGTGAGTAAAACTGTAGTCGTTTTTGTATATATAAAGTAGTTTAAATTATTATATGCTATAAACCATAAAAGTAGTAATGTCAATGATCTTAGCTATTTAATCGGTGGATATACAGCTGTTTTCCTACAAATTGAGTGTAAAATCTCTTTAGACTTAATTTGCACCTATAAGTAGCTTTCCATTACATTAAGCTAATAAATAGAGAGTAAGAGGTTATTTATTGTGATATAACGGTATATTGCAAGCGTTTTTTATAGTTTCTTGGAAACTTGTAGCGTTATTCGTATATATACAAGTACTTTACTTATCATATTGCTAAAACCAAAAAAGTGTTAGTGTTTTTCAATGATTTTAGATAGTTATCAGTGAAGAGTTGTTTTTCTACAATTAAAGTAATTTCTTGATTATCTGTAGCTAAATAGCTTTTATTTGCTGTAACTATATTACAAAAATTAATAGCGAAAAAATATTTATTTTTCATAAAATTATGTATCAAATTTAATCTTAAAAAAACAACGTTTTTCAAGTGTTTTTAATATATTTATTTACAATTATTATGAGCTTATAAAATATGTATTTTTCAGTAATTTATGTATCAATTATACCTAAAAACAACGTTTTTTCAAGGGTTTTAATGTATTTTTGAGAGCGCTAAATAAATGTCGCGAAAATTGACATATTCAGCCCTTTTAGAAGAAATAGAGATAGAGATAGAAGAGAAATTCAACTGTGAATGATAGTTGTTTCGTTAGAAATTTTTTTTGCAATTTTAAAACTTACTGTAAGCTTATAATATGAGTTTGAGACTCTATATTGTGATACAATTGTAATAGACGGTTTTTCAAGTTTCTTCTTAATTGTAGTGTATATCATTATAGAAGAATATCCTTATGGATAATTGCTTTATACCCACAAAATGTGTTCTTTTCAATGGTTTAGCAGTTCATGGGATATATTAGCTGTATTGCTACAAATTGACCGTTACAATCATTTTTTTAGAATAATTAGGACCTCTAAGTAGGTTACTTTACATTAGCTAATAAATAAGAAGGTAAGAGGGTTTATGTGATATAACGGTATATTGCAAAGCGTTTTTCATAGTTTCTGAAACTGTAAGCGTTATTGTATATATACAAGTAGTTTTACTTAATCAATTTTTTACTTATAAAACCATAAATGTAGTGTTTTCAATGATATTAGCCTATTTATCACGGTGAATATATAGCCTATTTCCTACAAAATTGACAGTATAAAATCTCTTTTTAGACAACAATCTGCACACTATTAGTAGCCTATGACATCTACAGTAAGAGCATAAAAATAGACAGAGTAAGAGGCCTATTTATTGTGACTTAACGGTAGATTGCAGGCGTTTTCATAGTTTTCTTCGTAAACTGTAGCGTAGTATTTGTATTATATACAAGTAGTTTACTTATTATATTGCTATAAAACCCATAAAATGTAGTGTTTTCAATGAAATTTAGTAGTTATCAGTGATAATATAGCTGTGTCCTACAAATTGAAATATAAAAAGCCTCTTTTTTGAATAATTTTAACCTATAAGTAGCTTACATTACATAAGCTATTATAAATTGTAGGAAGAGTCAGAGGTTATTTATTGATTATAACGGTATATGGCAAGCGTTTTTTTCACACAGTTCTTCACTAAATGTAGCGTATATTGTATATATAAGGTGTTTTACTATTATATTGCGCTAGGTAAACGCCATAAACTGTAGTGTGTTTTCAATGACTTTAGTAGTTATCAGGGAATATATAGCTGTTTTCTACAAATTGAAGTTATAAATCCTTCTGGTTTAGAATAATGTGTGTACCTATAAGTAGATTACATACATTAAGCTAATAAAATAGAAGAGGTTAAGAGGTATTTACTTCGTGATATAACGGGATATTGAAACCGTTTTTTCATAGTTTCTTGTAAAACTGTAGCGTATTGTATATATACAAGTAGTGATACTTATTTAATTGCTATAAACCCATAAAATGTAGTGTTTTCATGATCGGTAGCTTAGTTATCAGTGATATATAGTGTCTGTTTTCCTACATATTGAAGAATAAATCCTTTTTTTGAATAATTTTGCACCGTATAAGTAGCTTACATAAATTATAGCTATTAATAGAGGTCAGAGGGTATTTAGTGTGGATTATAACGGTATATTGCAAAAGCGTTTTTCATTAGTCTTTCTAACTGTAGCGTTATTGATAGTATACAGTAGTTGTACTATGATATTGCTATAAAACCCATAAAATGTGTAGGTGTTTTCATATGAATTTAGGTAGTTCAGCAACGGAGTGATATAGCGGTTTTCCTACAAATTGAAGTATAAAATCTGTTTGTTAGATATAATTGTTTGCACCTATAAGTGGAGTCACATTTACATAAGCTATTAAATAGAAGAGTAAAGCGGTTATTTATTGTGTTCTATCCCTATACGGTATATTGCAAGGACTTTTTCATAGTTTCTTGTAACTGTAGCGTTATTGTATATATACAAGTATTTTACTTATCATATTGCTATAAACCCAAACCAATGTAGTGTTTTCAATAGATTTTAGCTAGTTATCAGTGAAGAGTTGTGGTTTCTAAAAATTGAGTATATTTCTTTATATCTGTTAGCTAAGAATCTGTTTATATTGCTGCAACTATATTTTACAAATTAATAGATAAAAATATGTATTTTTATACAATTTAGTATCAATTTTAATCTTAAAACAAACGTTTTTCAAGTGTTTTAATTATTTTTGAAGCCTAAAAAATGTCGAAATTTGACATTTTTCGCAACTTTTACCCACTATATGTTACAATATTATGAGCTGTAAAATATGTTATTTTTCAGATAATTTATGTATCAATTTTTATTCTTAAAAAACAACGTTTTTTCAAGTTGTGTAATGATATTTTCGAAGGTGCTAAAAACATTTCGAAAAGATTGGACATTATTCAGCCCTTTAGAAGGAAATAGAGATAGAGATTAGATAGCGAAATTCAAATGTGGAATTTAGTTGTTTCGTTAGAAAATTGCTATTTTAAAAATATGTAAGCTGTAATAGGAGTTTGAGACTCTATATTGTGATACAATGTATATATACGTGTTTTCATAGGTTCGTCTTAATTTGTAGTGTTATCTCATTCTAAAAGAAGGAATATACCTTATGATATGCTTTATACCACAAAATGTGTTCTTTTTCAATGATTTAGCTAGTTATCGGTGATTATATAGCTGTATGCTACAAATTGAAGTATACATCTTTTTTTAGAATAATTTGGACCTTATAAGTAGGCTTCACTTTTAACATTAAGTAATAAATAGAAGAGTAAGAGGGTATTTATTGTGATTATAACGGTATTGCAAGCGTTTTTCATAGTTTCTTGTACTGTAGTTTTATTGTATATATACAAGAGTTTTTACGTTCTAATTGCTATAAACCCATAAAAATTAGTGTTTTCGAAGAATTAGCTAATATCGGTGATATATAGCTATTTTCCTAACCAAAATTGAAGTATAAAAATACTCCTTTTAGACACAATGGCACCCTATTAGTAGCTTACATTACATTAAAGCTATTAAATAGAAGAGTAAGAGTTATTTTATTGTGATATTAAACGGTATATTGCAAGGCGTTATTTTCATAGTTTCTTCTAAACTGTATAGCGTTATGTGAAACTAATCACAAGTATTTTTACTATATTTGCTATACAAACACAATAAAGTAATAATTTCAATGATTATAGCTATTATCAGTGATATATAGCTTGTTTCTACAAATTTGGAAGTATAAAATCCTCTTTTAGAATAATTTTGCACTATAAGTACGCTTACATTACATTAAGCTATTATAAATAGAAGAGCAGAGGTTATTTATTGTGATTATAACGGTATATTGCAAGCGTTTTCATAGTTTCTTGTAAACTGTAGCGTTTTTGTATATATACAAGTAGTTTTACTTTCATATTGCTATTTAAACCCATAAAATGTGTGTTTTTCAATGATCTAGCTATTATCAGTGATATATAGCTGTTTTTCTACAAATTGAAGGATAAAATCCTCTTTTTAGAATAATTTGCACCTATAAAGTAGCATTACCATTCATTAAAGCTATTAAATAGAAAGAGTAAGAGGTTATTTATTGTTGAATAACGGTATATTGCAAGCGTTTTCATAGTTTCTTGTAAACACTGTAGCGTTTTGTATATATACAAGTCGTTTTACTTATCATATGCTATAAACCCATAAAATTGTAAGTGTTTCAAGATCTAGCTATTTATCGGTGATATACAGCTGTTTCCTACAAATTGAAGTATAAATCCTCTTTTTAGCTAATTTGCACTATAAGTAGCTTACATTACATTAAGCTCTTACACATAGAAGAGTAAGAGGGTTATTTATTGTGCATAACGTAGATTGCAAGCGGATTTTTTTTATAGTTTCTTGTAAACTGTAGCGTATTGGTGGGTTTTATTATACAAGTACTTTTAACCTTATCATATTGCTATAACCCAAAAAATGTAGTGGTTTCATTGATTTTAGCTAGTTATCAGTGAAGATGTTGTTTTTTCTAGAATTGAAGTATATTCTTTTATATCTGTAGCTTAACTAGCTTTTATATTTGCTGCAACTCTATTTACAAATAATAGCTAAAAATAGATTTTTCATAAAAATTAGTATCAATGTTAATCTTAAAAACAAGTTTTTTCAAGTGTTTTAATGATTTTGAAAGCCTAAAAAATGTCGAAATTTGACTT
The DNA here is from genome assembly GCA_016584305.1 of Chionoecetes opilio. Lineage (NCBI taxonomy): Eukaryota > Metazoa > Arthropoda > Malacostraca > Decapoda > Majidae > Chionoecetes > Chionoecetes opilio. The sequence continues at coordinate 16,145 of JACEEZ010015417.1, read as the reverse complement.
ATTCAGCACTTTTACACAAACTATATTTTACAATATTATGAGCTTAAAATATGCATTTTTCATGTAATTTATGTATCAATTTATTCCTAAAAACAAACGTTTTTTCAAGTGTTTTTATGTTATTTTGGAAAACTAAAAAATGTCCCCCTCGAAAATTGACTTATTCAGCACTTTTACACAAACTATATTTTACAATATTATGAACTTAAAATATGTCTTTTCATGTAATTTATGTATCAATTTTATTTTTAAAAACAACGTTTTTTAAGTGTTTTAATGTATTTTTGACGGGCTAAAAATGTCGAAAATGACATATTCAGGCCTTTTTAGAAGAAAATAGAGTAGAGATTAGATAGAGAAATTCAAAATGTGGATTATAGTTGTGTTTTCGCTAGAATTGCTATTTTAAACTCCGTAAGTTATAATAGTAGTTTGAGACTCTATATTGTGAACAATTGTATAGTATACGTGTTTTTCATAGTGTCTTGTTAATTGGAGTGTTATATCATTAATAGAAAAGAATATACCTTAGATATGCTTTATACCCACAAAATGTGTTCTTTTCAATGGTTGAGCTAGTTATTGGTGATATATAGCTGTATTGCTACAAATTGAAGTTTACCATCTTTTTTAGAATAATTTGGACCTAGAAGTAGATTACTTACATTAAGCTAATAAATAGGAAGAGTAAGGAGGTATTATTGCGATATAACGGTATATTAGCAAGCGTTTTTTCATAGTTTCTTGTAAAACTGCTAGCGTTGATTGTATTATATACAAGTAGTTTTACTTATCATATTGCTATAAATCCATAAAAATGTAGGTTTCAATGATATTAGATATTTATCGGTGATATATAGCTATTTTCCTACAAATTGAAAGTATAAAATCCTCTTTTTAGAAACAATTTGCACCTATTAGTAGCTTACATTACATTAAGCTTTAAATAGGAAGAGTAAGAGGTTATTTATTGTGATATAACGGATATGCAGGCGTTTTTCATAGTTTCTTCTAACTGTAGCGTTATTGTAAATATAACACGTCTTTTTATTATTATATGCTATAAACCCATAAAATGTAATAATTTCAATGATTTAGCTAGTTATCAGTGATATATAGATGTTTTCCTACAAATTGAAGTATAAATCCTCTTTTAGAATAATTTGACTATAAGTAGCTTACATACATTAAGCTATTAAATAGAAGAGTCAGAGGTTATTTATTGTGATATAACGGTATATTGCAAGCGTTTTTCATAGTTTCTTGTAAACTGTAGCGTTTTTGTATATATACAAGTAGTTTTACTTATAATATTGCTATAAACCCATAAAGTAGTGTTTTCAATGATCTTAGCTATTTATCGGTGTTATACAGTTGTTTTCCTACAAATTGAAGGTATAAAATCCTCTTTTAGCATACTTGCACTATAAGTAGCTTACATTACATTAAGCTATAAATAGGAAGAGTAAGAGGTTATTATTGTGAATATAAACGGTATGATTGCAAGCGTTTTTTATAGTTTCTGTAAACTGTAGCGTATTGTATATATATACAAGTACTTTTAATTATCATATGACTTATAAAATCAAAAAATGTAGTGTTTTTCAAATGATTTAGCTAGTTATCATGAAGGGTGTTTTTTTCTAGAAATTGAAGTATATTTCTTTATATCTGTAGCTAAATAGCTTTTTTATTTGCTGCAACTATATTTTACAAAATTAATAGCTAAAAATATGTATTTTTCATAAAATTTATGTATCAATTTTAATCTTAAAACAACGTTTTTTCAAGTGTTTTAATGTATTTTTGAAAGCCTAAAAAATGTCGAAAATTTGACATTATTCAGCACTTTACCAACTATATTTTACAATATTATGGCTTAAAATATGCATTTTTCATGTAATTTATGTATCAATCTTATTCCTAAAAACAAAGTTTTTTCCAAGTGTTTTATGTATTTTTGAAAGGCTAAAAAAATGTCGAAAATGAATTATCAGATCTTTTACACAACTATATTTTACAATATATGAACTTAAAAATATGTATTTTCATGTAATTTATGTTTCAATTTTCTCTAAAAAACAACGTTTTTAAAGTGTTGAATGTATTTTTGAAGGGCTAAAAAATGTAGAAAATTGCATTATCAGCCCTTTAGAAAGAAATAAGAGATAGAGATAGATAGAGAAATCAAAATGTGGAAATTATAGTTGTTTTCGTAGAAATGGCTATTTAAACTACTGTAAGCTTATAATAGGAGTTTGAGACTCTATATTGTGATACAATTGTATATTAAGTGTTTTCATAGTTTCTTCTTAATTGTAATGTTATTATCATTATAGAAGGAGATACATTATGATAATGTTTACCCACAAATGTGTTCTTTTCAATGGTTTTAGCTAAGTATTGGTGGATATATCAGACTGTCATTGCTACAAATTGAAGTTTTAAACAATCCTTTTTTTAGAATTAATTTGGACATATAAGTAGCTTACTTTACATTAAGTATAAATAGAAGAGTTAGAGGTATTTATTGTGATATAACGGTATATTGAAAAGCGTTTTTCATAGGTTTCTTGTAAACTGTAGGCGTTATTGTATATATACAAGTAGTTTTTACTTATCATATTTACTATAACCCATAAAAATGTAGTGTTTTCAATGATATTAGCTATTATCGTGATTATATAGCCTATTTCCTACAAATGTGACGTATAAAATCTTCTTTTAGAACAATTTGCACCTATAGTAGCTACATTACATTAAGCTATTAAATAGAAGAGTAAGAGGGTTATTTTATTGGCATTATAAAACGGGCATATGCAGGCGTTTTAATAGTTTCTTCTAACTGTAGCGTTATTGTAAATATAAAAGTATTTTTATTATTATTGCCTATAACAACCCATAAAATGTAATAATTCAATGATTTTAGCTAGTTGACCCCCCAGTGATATATAGCTGTTTTCCTACAAATTGAAGTATAAAATCCTCTTTTTAGAATATTTGCACCTCTAAGTAGCTTACATTACATTAAGCTATTAAATAGAAGAGTAGAGCGTTATTTATGTGATATAACGGTATATTGCAAGCGTTTTATAGTTTCCTTGTAAACTGTAGCGTTTTTGTAAGATATACAAGTAGTTTTACTATCATATGCTATAAACCATAAAAATGTAGTGTTTTCAATGATCTTAGCTATTTATCGTGATTACAGCGTTGCCTACAAATTGAAGTTAAAATCCTCTTTTTAGCACAATATTGCACCTAAAGTAGCTTACTACATTAAGCAATTCAAATAGGAAGAGTAAAGGTTAATTATGTGATATAAACGGTATATGCAAGCGTTTTTTATAGGGTTTTTGTAAACTGTAGGCGTATTGTATATATACAATTACTGTTACTATCATATGCTATAAACCCCCCCCAAAAAATGTAGTGTTTTCCCCCCCCCCCAATGATTTTAGCTAGTTATCAGTGAATAGTTGTTTTTTTCTAGAAATTGAAGTATATTTATTTATATTGTAGCTAAATAGCTTTTTATATTTGCGCAACTATATTTTACAAAATTAAATAGTATAGCTAAAAAATATGTATTTTTCATAAAATTTATCTATCAATTTAATCTTAAAAACAACGTTTTTTTCAAGTGTTTAATGTATTTTTGAAAGCCTAAAAAATGTCGACATTTGACATTATTCAGCACTTTTACACAACATAATTACAATATTATGAGCTTACAGATAGCATTTTTTCATGTAATTTATGTATCAATTTTATTCCTAAAAACAACGTTTTTTAAGTGTTTAATGTAGTTTTGAAAGGCTAAAAAAAGTCGAAATTGACTTTATTCAGCCCTTTTAGAAAGAAATAGAGATAGAGGATTAGATAGAGAAATTCAAAATGTGGGAATTATAGTTGTTTTCGTTAGAAATTGCTAGTTTTAAACTACTGTAAGCTTAGAATAGGAGTTTGAGACTCATATTGTGATACAATTGGTAGATTTACGTGTTTTTCATAGTTTCTTCTTAATTGTAGTGTTATATCATTAATAGAAGGAATTATACCTTATGATATGCTTTATACCACAAAATGTGTTCTTTCAATGGTTTTAGCTAGTATGGGATATATAGCGTATTTTTACAATTGAAGATCACAATCTTTTTTAGAATAATTTGGCCTATGTAATGTAGCTAAATTACATTAAGTAATAAATAGAAGAGTAAGAGGGTATTTATTGTGATTAACGATATTGCAAGCGTTTTTCATAGGTTCTTGTAAACTGTAGCGTATTGTATATATACAAGTAGTTTTACTATCATATTGCTATTAAACCATAAAATGTTTAGTGTTTCAATGAATTAGCTATATTTATCGGTGATATATGGCTATTTTCCTACAAATTGAAGTATAAAATCCTCTTTGAGGACAATTGCACCTATTAGTAGCTTACATTACATTAGCTATTAAATAGAAGAGTAGAGTTATTATTGTTGATATAACCGGTCTATGCAGGCGTTTTTATAGTTTCTTCTACAATGTAGCGTTATTGTATATATACAAGTAGTATTTACTTATTATATTGCTATAAACCATAAAAATGTAATAATTCAATGATTTTAGCTAGTTATCGGTGATATATAGCTGTTTTTTCCTACAATGCAAGCATAAAATCCTCTTTTTAGAAAATTTGAAACCTATAAGTAGCTACATTACATTAGCTATTAAATAGCTATAGCTAGTAAGAGGTTATTTTATGTGATATAACGGTATAGTGCAGCGTTTTTCATGTTTTCTTGAAACTGTAGCGTTTTTGTATATCTACAAGTAGTTTTACTTATCCTATTGCATAACCCATAAAAATGTAGTGGTTTTCAATGATTCTTAGCTATTTATCGGTGATATACAAGCTGTTTTCCTACAAATTGAAGTGTTAAAATCCTCTTTTTAAGAATATAATATGCACCTATAAGTAGCTTACATTACATTAAGCTAATAAATAGAAGAGAAGAGGTTATTTATTTGTGATATTACGGTATATTGCACGCGTTTTTCATAGTTTCTTCTAAATGTAGCGGTAGTGTATATAACAGGTAGTTTTACTATTATATTGCTCTATAAACCCATAAAAATGTAGTTGTTTTCAAGATTTTAGCTAGTTATCACAGTGAATATAGCTTATATAGATATATAGTTAGCTAAAAATATGTATTTTCATGAAATTAGATATCAATTTAATCTTAAAAACAATGTTTTTCAAGAATTTTAATGTATTTGTGAAATGCCCTAAATAATGTCGAACTTTTTTTACATTATTCAGCACCTTTTACACAACTATATTTTACAATTTTATGAGCTAAAATATGAATTTTGCATGAAAATTTAGGTATCAATTTACTTAGAAACAACGTTTATCAAGTGTTTTAATGTATTTTGAAAGCCTTAAAAAATGTCGAAATTGACATTATTCAGCACTTTTACACAACCTATACTGTACAATATTATGAGCTTAAAAATATGTATTTTTCATGAATTTATGTATCAATTTTATTCTTAAAAACAACGTTTTTTAGTGTTTTAGTATTTTTGAAGGGCTACAAAAATGTCGAAAATTGACATTATTCAGCCCTTGTTAGAAGAAATAGAGATAGAGATTAGATAGAGAAATTCAAAATGTGGAATTATAGTTGGTTTTCGTTAGAAATTGCTATTTTAAACTACGTAAGCTTATAATAGGAGTTTGAGACTCTATATTGTGATACAATTGTATATTATACGTGTTTTTCAGTTCTTCTTAATTGTAGTGTTATATCATTAATAGAAGGAATATACCTTATGAATAATGCTTTATCACCCACAAAATGTGTTCTTTTTCAATGGTTTTCAGCTAGTTATTGGTGATATATAGTGTATGCTCAAATTGAAGTATAAATCATTTTTTAGAATTAATTTTGGACCATAAAGTAGCTGACTTTACTTAAGCTAATAAATAGAGAGTAGAGGGTATTTATTGTGATATAACGGTACTTGCCAAGCGTTTTTCATAGTTTTCTTGTAAAACTGTAGCGTATTGTATTATACAAGTAGTTACTTTATCATATTGCTATAACCATAAAATGTAGTGTTTTCAATGATATAGCTATTTTAGCTTGGTGATATATAAGCTATTTTCCTACAAATTGAAGTATAAATCCTCTTTTAGAACAATTCACCTATTAGTAGCTTACATTACATTAAGCTATTTATAATAGAAGAGTAAGAGGTATTATTGTGATTATAACGGCATCATGCAGGCGTTTTCATTAGTTCCTCTAAACTGTAGCGTTATTGCAAAAAATATACAGTATTTTTACTTTATTATATAGCTATAAACCCATAAAATGTAATAATTTCAATGATTTAGCTAGTTATCAGTGATATATAGCTGTTTTCTACAAAATTGAAGTATAAAATCCTCTTTTTAGAATAAATTTGCACCTATAAGTAGCTTAACATTACATTAAGCTATTAAATAGAAGAGTAAGAGGTTATTTATTGTGATATAACGGTAATTGCAAGCGTTTTTCATAGTTTCTTGTAAAAACGTTACCGTTTTTGTATATATAAAAGTAGTTTTACTTATCATATTGCTATAAACCCATAAAATGTAGTGTTTTCCCCCAATGATCTTAGCTATTATCGGTGATATTTACAGCTGTTTTCCTACAAATTGAAGTGTAAAATCCTCTTTTGAATTGAATTGCACCTATAAAATAGCTTTTACATACATTAAAGCTAATAAATAGAAGAGTAGCGGGTTATTTATTTGATATAACACGGTAGATTGCCCCAGCGTTTTTATAGTTTCTTCTAAACTTGTAGCGTATTGTATATTACAGGTAGTTTTACTTATTATATTGCTATAAACCCATAAAAAATGTAGTGTTTTCAAGATCTTAGCTATTTATCAGTGAATATATAGCGTTTCCTACAAATTGGAAGTACAAAAATCCTCTTTTTAGAATAATATGCACCTATAAGTAGCATACATTACATAAAGCTATTAAATAGAGAGTAAGAGGTATTTAATGTGATATAACGGTAATTGCATGCCGTTTTTAATAGTTTCTTGTCACTGTCAGCGTTATGTATATATACAAGTAGTTTTAATTATCATATCTGCTATAAAAACCCATAAAATGTAGTGTTTTCAATGATTTTAAGCTAGTTATCAGTGAAGAGTGGTTTTTTTCTACAAATTGAAGTATATTTCTTTTATATCGTAGCTAAATAACTTTTATATTGCTACAACTATATTTTAAAAATTAATAGCTAAAAAATATGATTTTTCATGAAATTTAGATATCAATTTTAATAGTAAAAAACAAGTTTTTTTCAGAATTTTAATGTATTTTTGAAATGCTAAATTAATGTGAAATAATACATTATTCAGCACTTTTACACAACTATATTTTACAAGTTATGAGCTAAAAAATATGGAATTTTTAATGAAATTTAGGTATCAATTTTATCTTAAAAACAACGTTTTTTTCAAGTGTTTTATGTATTTTGAAAGCTAAAAAAATGTCGAAATTTGACATTATTCAGCACTTTTACACAACTATAATTTACAAATTATGAGCTTAAAATATGTATTTTTTATGTACTTATGTATCAATTTTATTATTAAAAACAATGTTTTTTCAATTGTTTAATGTATTTTGAAGGGCTAAAAAATGTCGAAAATGACAGTATTCATGCTCTTTTTTTGATAGAGAAATCAAAAAATGTGGAATTATAGTTGTTTTTGTTAGAAAATTGCTATTCTTAAACACTGTAAGCTTATAATAGGGAGTTTGAGACTCTACATTGTGATACAATTGTATATTATACGTATTTTTCATAGTTTCTTCTTAATTGTAGTGTTATATCATTCAATAGAAGGAATTTACCTTATGATAATGCTTTTACCACAAAATGTGTTATTTTCCCCCCCAATGCTTTAGCTAGTTATCCCCCCCCGGGGATATCTAGCTGGTTTCCTACAAATTGAAGTAAAACAATCCTTTTTTTGAATAATTTTGCACTTATAAGTAGCTTACATTACATTAACCAATAAAATAGAAGATAGAGGTTATTTATTGATATAACGGTATATTGCAACCATGTTCATAGTTTCTTGTAAAAACTGTAGAGTATTGTATATATACAAGTAGTTTTACTTATTATATTGCTATAAACCCATCGAAAAAGGTAGTGTTTTCAATGATTGTAGATAGTTATCAGTGATATATAGCTGTTTTCTACAAATTGAGTATAAATCCTCTTTTGAATAATTTTGCACCTAAAGTAGCTTACTTACATTAGCTATTAAATAGAAGAATAAGCGTTATTTATTGTGATATAACGGTATATGCAAGCGTTTTCATAGTATGATTCTTGTAAACTGTAGGTTTGTATATATACAAGTAGTTTTACTTATCATATTGCTAAAACCCCATAAAAATGTTAGTTTTTTCAATGATTTAGCTATTTTATCGGTGATATACAGCTGTTTTCTACAAATTGAAGTGTAAAATCCTCTTTTTAGAATAATGCACCTAAAGAGCTTACATTACATTAAGCTAATAAATGAAGAGTCAAGAGGTTATTATTGTGATATAAACGGTATATGCAAGCATTTTCATAGTTTCCGTAACTGAGCGTTTTTGTATATATACAAAGTAGTTTTACTTATATTGCTTCTAACCATAAAAAATGTAGTGTTTTCAATGATCTTAGCTATTTCTCGGTGATATACAGCTGTTTTCATCACAAATGAAGTATAAAATCCTCTTTTTAGCATAATTTGCACCTATAAGTACTTACATTACATTTAAAGCTATTAAATAAAAGAGTAAGAGGTTATTTATTGGCAATAAACGGTATATGCAAGCGTTTTCATAGTTTCTTGTAAACTGTTAGCGTTATTGTATATATACAAGTACTTTTACTTATCATATTCGCTAAAACCCAAAAAAAATGTAGTGTTTTCAATGATTTTAGATAGTTATCAGTGAAGAGTTGTTTTTTCTAGAAAAATGAAGTATATTTCTTTATATCTGTAGCTAAATAGCTTTTTATATTTGCTGCCAACTATATTTTACAAAATTAATTGCTAAAAATATGTATTTTCATAAAATTTATGTATCAAATTTTAATCTTAAAAAACAACGTTTTTTCAAGTGTTTAATGTATTTTTGAAAGCCTAAAAAATCGTCGACAAGTTGACATTATTCAGCACTGTACAAACTATATTTTACCAATATTATGAGCTAAAATATGTATTTTCAGTAATTTATGTATCAAATTTTATTCCTAAAAAACAACTTTTTTTCAAGTGTTTAATGTATTTTGAAAGGCTAAAAAATGTCGAAAATTGACATTATTCAGCCCTTTTAGAAGAAATAGAGATTAGAGATTAGATAGAGAAATTCAAATGTGGAATTATAGTTGTTTCGTTTAGAAATTGCTATTTTAAACTACTGTAAGCTTATAATAGGAGTTTGAGACTCTTAGTGTGAGCACATTGTATATTATACGTGTTTTTATAGTTTCTTCATTAATTGTAGTGTTATATCCACTAATAGAAGGAATATACCTTATGATAATGCTTTATACAACAAAATGTGTTCTTTTCAATGGTTTTAAGCTAGTTATTGGTGATATATAGCTGTATTCCTACAAAATTGAAGTATACAATCCTTTTTAGAATAATTTGGACCCTATAAGTAGTACATTACATAAGCAATAAATAGAAGAGTAAGAAGGGTATTTATTGTGATATAACGGTATATTGCACAGCGTTTTTCATAGTTTCTTGTAAACTGTAGCGTTATGTATATATACCTAACGCTACAGTTTACCAAGAAAACTATGAAAAACGCTTGCAATATACCGTTATATCACAATAATACCCTTCTTACTCCTTCTATTTATTAGCTTAATGTAATGTAAGCTACTTATAGGTCAAAATTATTCTCAAAAAAAAGGATTGGTATACTTCAATTTGTAGGAATACAGCTATATATCACCAATAAACTAGCTAAAAACATTGGAAAAGAACACATTTTGTTGGTATAAAGATTATCATAAAGGTATATTCCTTCTATTAGTGATATAACACTACCCAATTAAGAAGAAATATTTGGAAAAAAACACGTATAATATACATAATGTATCACAAAGATAGAGTCTCAAAATACTATTATAAGCTTACAGTAGTTTAAATAGCATTTCCACGAAAACAACTATAAATTGTCACCATTTGAATTTCTCTATCTAATCTCTACTCATTTCTTCTAAAAGGGCTGAATAATGTTCATATTTTCGACATTTTTTGAGCCTTTCAAAAATACAATTAAAAACACTTGAAAAAAAGTGTTTTTTTAGGAATAACATTGATACATAAATTACATGAAAAAATACATATTTTAAGCTCATATATGTAAAATATAGTTGTGTAAAAGTGCTGAAATAATGTCAAATTTCGACAATTTTTTAGGCTTTCAACAAAATACATTAAAACACATTGAAAAAACGTTGTTTGAGATTAAACTTGATTACATAAATTTATTCGAAACAAACATATTTTAGCAATTAATTTTGTTAAAATATAGTTGCAGCCAATATAAAAGCTATTTAGCTACAGATATAAAGAATATTAATTCAATTCTAGAAAACACTCTTCACTGATAACTAGCTAAAATCATTGAAAAACATACATTTTTGGGTTTATAGCAATATGATAAGTAAAAGTACTTGTATATATACAATAACGCTACGTTTACAAGAAACTATGCAAAACGCTTGCAAATATACCGTTAAATCACAATAAATAACCTCGTACTCTTTTATTTAATAGCTTAATTAAGTGTAGCTACTTATAGGGTGCAAATTATGCTAAAAAGAGGATTTTATACTTCAATTTGTAGGAAAACAGCTGTATATCCACCGATAAATAGCTAAGTATCATTGAAAAACACTACATTTAGGGTTTAGAGGCAATATAAGTAAAAAAAAAAAAAAAAAACAAAACACTTGTATATATACAAAAACGCTACCAGTTTACAAGAAACATGAAAAATGCTTGCATATACCGTTATATCAAATAAATAAACTCTGACTTCTTCTATTTATGTAGCTTAATGTAATGTAAAGCTACTTATAGGTGCAAATATTCTAAAAAGAGGATGGATTTTACACTTCCCAAATTTGTAGGAAAACAGCTGTATATCACCGAAAAATAGCTAAGATCATTGAAAACCACTACATTTTATGTGTTTATAGCAATATGATAAGTAAAACTACTGTATATATACAAAAACCATACCAAGCTTTACAAGAAACTATGGAAAAACGCTTGCAATATACGTTATATCACAATAAATAACCTCTTATTCTCTATTTAATAGCTTATGTAATGAAGATACTTATAGGTGCAAAATTATTCAAAAAAAGAGGATTTTATACTTCAATTTGTTAGGAAAAAACAGCTATCTATCACTGATAACTAGCTACAATCATTGAAAAACACTACAGTTTAGGGTTTATAGCAATATAATAAGTAAAAACTACTTGTAATATATACAATAACGCTACAGTTACAAGAAATATGAAAAATGGTTGCAATATACCGTTATATCACACAAAAACCTCTACTCTTCTATTTATTAGGTTAATGTTAATGTAAGCTATTATAAGTGCAAATATTCCAAAAAAGGATTGTTTACTTCAATTTGTAGAAAACAGCTATATATCACCTGATAACTAGCTAAAATCATTGAAAAGAAACATTTTGTGGGTATAAAGATTATCATAAGGTAAATTCCTTCTATAATTATATAAACACTACAATTAAGAAGAAACTATGAAAAATACGTATAATATACAATTGTATCAATGTAGAGTCTCAAACTCTATTAAAGCTTACAGTAGTTTAAAATAGCAATTTCTAACAAAAACAACTTAATTCCAATTTTGAATTTTCTCTATCAAAAAAAGCAGCGAATAATGTCATTTTTCGACATTGTTTTAGCCCTTCAAAAATACATTAAAACAATTGACAAAAACATTGTTTTTAAGAATAAAATTGATACATAAATTACTAAAAACATACATATTTTAAGCTCATAATATTGTAAATTATAGTTGTGTAAAAGTGCTGAATAATGTCAAATTTCGACATTTTTTAGCGCTTCAAATAATAACATTAAAACACTTGAAAAAAAAAAACGTTCGTTTTTAAGATTAAAATTGATACCTAAATTTCATTAAAAAGTCAATTTTTAGCTCAAAACATTGTAAAATATAGTGTGTAAAAGTGCTGAATAATGTATTATTTCGACATTATTTAGCATTTCAAAAATACATTAAAATTTTGAAAAAAAACATTTGTTTTTAAGGATTAAAAATTGATATCTTAAATTTCATGAAAAATAATATTTTTAGCTATTAATTTTGTAAAATATAGTTGTCAGCAAATATAAAAAGTTATTTAGCTACAGATACAAAGAAATTATATTTCAATTTGTTAGAAAAAACCACTCTTCACTGATTAATAGCTAAAATCATTGAAAAACACTAATTTATGGGGTTAATAGCAATATGATAAGTAAAACTACTTGTATATATACAAATACACGCTTCCACGTTTACAAGAAACCTATAAAACGCATGGCAATAACCGGTTATATCACAATAAATAACCTCTTACTCTTCTATTTAATAGTTAATGTAATGTATGCTACTTATAGGTGCATATATTCTAAAAGAGATTTTGTACTTCAATTTGTAGGAAAAACAGCTATATATCACTGATAAATAGACTAAGATCATTGAAAAAACTACATGTTTATGGTTTATAGCAATATAATAAGTAAAACTACCTGTATATATACAATAACGCTACAGTTAAGAAGAAACTATGAAAAACGCTTGCAATATACCGTTATACACAATAAATAACCTCTTAATCTTCTATTATTAGCGTAATGTAATTGTAAAGCTATTTATAGGTGAAATTATTTAAAAAGAGGAATTTTTACACTTCCAATGTGTAGGAAAAACAGCTGGTTATCACCGATAAATAGCTAAGATCATTGAACAACACTACATTTTAGGGTTTATAGCAATATGATAAGTAAAAAACTACTTGTATATATACAAAAAAACGGTACAGTTTTACAAGAAACTATGAAAAACGCTTGCAAATATTACGTTATATCCACATAAATAACCTCTTACTCTTCTATTTAATAGCTAATGTAATGTAAGCTAACACTTAAGGTGCAAATTATTCTAAAAAGAGGATTTTATACTTCAATTGTAGGAAAACAGCTATATATCACTGATAACTAGCTAAAATATTGAAAGTATTCATTTTATGGGTTTATAGTATATAATAAGTAAAAATACTTGTATATTTTCAATAAGCTACAGTTAGAATGAACTATGAAAAACGCCTGACACTATACCATTATATCACAATAAATAACCTCTTACTCTTCTATTTAATAAGCTTAATGTAATGTAAGCTACTAATAGGTGCAAATTGTTCTAAAAAGAGGATTGCTATACTTCAATTTGTAGGAAAATAGCATATATCACCGATTAAATAGCTACTATCATTGAAAAAACCACTACCATTTTATGGGTTTATAGCAATATGATAAGTACAAACTACTTGTATATATACAATAAAACGCTAAGTTTACAAGGAACTATGGAAAAAACGCTTGCAATATACCGTTATATCACCCAATAAATACCCTCTATCTCTTCTATTTATTAGCTTAAATGTAAAGCTAAGATACTTTATAGGTCCAAATTATTCTAAAAAAGATTGTATACTTCAATTTGTAGCAATACAGTATATATTCACCAATAACTAGCTAAAAACATGAAAGAAGAACACATTTGTGGGTTTATAAAGCATTATCATAAGGTATAATTCATTTCTATTAATGAATTATAAAACACTACAAATTAAGAAGAAAACTATGAAAAACACGTATAATATACAATTGTATCACAATATAGGAGTCTCAAACTCCTATTATAAGCTTACCAGTAGTTTAAAATAGCAATTCTAACGAAAAAACACCTATATTCCACATTTTGAATTTCTCTATATAATCTCTATTCTATTTCTTCTAAAAGGGCTGAATATGTCCATTTTCGACATTTTTTAGCCCTTCAAAAACATTAAAACACTGAAAAAACGTTGTTTTTAAAGGCATAAAATTGATACATAAAATTACATGAAAAAAATACATATTTTAAAGCTCAAATATTGTAAAGTATAGTTGTGTAAAAGTGCTGAATATGTCAAATTTCGACATTTTTTAGGCTTTCAAAAAATACATTAAAACACTTGAATAAACGTTGTTTCTAAGATTAAAATTGATACATAAATTTTCATGACAAAATTCATATTTTTAGCTCATAAAACATTTGTAAAATAAGTTGTTGAAAAGTGCTGATAATGTAAAAGTTCGACATTATTTAGCATTTCAAAAATTACATTTAAAATTCTTGAAAAAAAACATTGTTTTTTAAGATTAAAATTGATATCTAAATTTCATGAAAAAATACATATTTTTAGCTAAACTATATATCTATATAGCTTATATATCACTGATAACTAGCTAAAATCACTGAAAAACACTACATTTTATGGGTTTATAGCAATATAATAAGTAAAACTACCTGTTATTTACAATACCGCTACAGTTTAGAAGAAACTATGAAAAACGCTTGCAATATACAGTAATATCACAATAAATAACCTCTTCTCTTCTATTTATTAGCTTAATTGTAATGTAAGCTCTTATAGGTGCATATATTCTAAAAGAGGATTTTACACTTCAATTGTAGGAACAACAGCTGTATATCACGAACGATTAAATAGGCTAAGATCATTGAAAACACTACAATTTTATGGGTTTATAGCAATATGATAAGTAAAACTACTTGTATATATACAAAAACGCTACAGTTTACAAGAAACTATGAAAAACGCTTGCAATATACCGTTATATCAAATAAATAACCTCTTACTAGCGATAGCTATTTATAAGCTTATGTAATGTAAGCTTTATTATAGGTGCAATTATTCTAAAAAGGGATTTTATGCTTTCCAATTTGTAGGGAAAACAGCTATATATCACCGATAACTAGCTAAAATCATTGAAAATTATGACATTTTATGGGTTTATAGCAATATAATCAGTAAAACTACTTGTATATAAACAATCAACGCTACAGTTTTTTAGACAGAAATATGAAAAACGCCTGAATAGACGTTATATCAACAATAAATAACCTCTTTACTCTTCGATTAATAGCTTAGTGTAATGAAAATCCTACTAATAGGTGCAAATTGTTATAAAAGAGGATTTTATACTTCAATTTGTAGGAAAATAGCCATTATACACCGATAAATAGCTAATATCATTTGAAAACACTACATTTAGGGTTTATAGCCAATATGATAAAAGGGGTTAAAACTACTGTAATATACAATTAACGCTACCAGTTTACAAGGAAAACTATGAAAAAAACGCTTGCAATATCCGTTATATCACAAATAAATACTCTCTTACTCTTCTTATTTATTAGCTTAAGTAATGTAAGCTACATTACATAGGTCCACATTATTCTAAAAAAAGGATTGTATAATTCAATTTGTAAAAATACAGCGATATATATCACCAATAACTAGCTAAAACATTAAAAAGAACACTTTTTGTGGTTAAACTTATAAAATTAAATTCCTTCTTTTAAATGATATAACACTAAAATTAAAAAGAAACTAGAAAAAAACTATAAAAACAATTGATCAAAATGTAGATCTAAAAACTCCTTTTATAACTACAGTGTTTAAAATGAATTTCTAACAAAAAAAAATTTAAAATTTTCCACATTTTAATTTTTCTCTATCAAAAAAGCTGAATAATGCATTTTTCGACATTTTTTACCCCTTCAAAAATCTTAAAAAAAATTGAAAAAACATTTTTTTTAAAGAATAAAATTATACTAATTAATAAAAAATACATTTTTTAAAGCTCATATATTGTAAATTATAGTTGTGTAAAAGTGCTAAAAAATTCAAATTTGACATTTTTTGGGCT
>JACEEZ010015416.1:0-24568 GCA_016584305.1 Chionoecetes opilio | reverse complement strand
GGCACTCTTCCTTTTTAAACTAATTACTTACTTATTATGAATCAATTAAAAGGAAAAATTATACTCCCGATAATCCATATGTTGCTCTGCACACTGCCGCTATGTAAGATGATGATATTGATATACTCTTCCATAAAATCTTCTCTGTAGTTGTCAAACCCAAACCAAATCACATTTGCACCAAATTATTATATCTTTATCAGTTTTCAACTCATTACCTTTGAGCTGAAATTTTATTAGCCGTACGTAATACCAAGTAAATGGGGTTCTTGGTAAAATGTCGGAAGAAAAATCCAACGTCGCAATATAAATAAATGGTTTCAAAAAACCGTCATTTTAAGACTTATAATATATTATCATGATCATTAGTGTATTGGTACAAAATCAGTGTTGTATTCCAAATATTTCACAAAAAGAAAATCTTTGTAAACAGAAGTAAGGATAGTCCGTATATAAGATACAGTGAGTAACACATTTGTCAGTCTTTTTGACGAAGGCTTTGACTAACTTACGTTTTGTGTGAATGTTTATACATAAAAGGAATACATTTTTCAAATTCTGTACATTGATTTACAGATAATAAATTTTCCTCTCTGAAAATACACCAGCGGCACTACGGAGAGCCTCGGGAGGCAAAGTTGCCGCTGGTGGCCGCCGTTCGCCGCTCTAATGCCTACGTAGGCCCGCCGGTGGTGGTTAGCTGGGAACAAGGAGTTAGTTGGCTCGTGGGTAAGCGGAAACCATCGAATGGATCCAAACCGCTGTCACCATTATGTAGTGGTCAAAATGACCATCTACACCGTGGTCACCATTATGTAGTGCCCACCTTGGGAGTGTAGCTGGTCCACGGGTTGTGGACCAGTAAGGGTCCTGTCAGTTAGTGACCACCATCGGGATTTAAGGTACCAGGGGTCACTGCTGCAGGAGGCATTGAAGTGTACGGCGTCCTACATGGAAAGTACACAATCCGCAGTGGATTGAACGGAGCTGGGGCCTGATTGACTGCTGCCTCCCAAGAAAGCGCCAGGCAAGGCTGCCGCACCACCCTTGAACCTCCACACTGTGTTCACACCATTACAAAACACACATAACATGACCTATCTATCAAGCACTAAACCTACCCCCACAAACTAGTAGTAGTTAGCCATAGATTACAGCTTTCAACTTTCCTCACAAATTCCATGCAGTTTTTCTATACTGCATGGTATCACTTCATTTCCGGCCAGCTTCGGCTGGAGGGGTGGTGGGTGGGGAGGAGCCTTCTACTTTCCTATCCTTTCTCTCATCATCTAGTTAGTGTAGTGTAGTTAAAGCAAACAGCCTTGTAAGGACCTATCGGTCTGTTGCTGTTTGTGTTTCCTTTGTAATCCTTTGTAATCCTTTGTAGCCTACTCTACAGTCCTGATAATAACGGTTTATGTCATTAACGTAATACTTACGTATCTTTAACATATATATTCACGTATTCATTATGTATATATAACGTTTTGAATCCTCTAATATCACGTTCCATCATGTTTTTTAAAAAATACGTATTAAAACGAAAAACCACTACTTAATATTTTAAAGTAAAAAACCCGTAGTAATATAACGTCTTAAATTTTTAGGGGTTTTAAAAAAAACGTATCGACGACGTAGCCCAACACTACCAAAATACAACAAAAACACAATTAAAAGAGTGTAGGGTATGATTTACGTATATTTTAAAGGGAATTTTCCAAAACTTTTCCCCAAAACCCCTAAACTTTAAAAACCGAAGGTTTTTTTGTACGGTTTTTGCGGGGCCACGGTGGTGGGTCTCGCGGGCCTTTTTTAAAAAAAGCCCCCCCTTTCCTTTTTTCCCTTATTTTCTTTTTTTTTTTTATTATATACACTAGTTTAACAACAATTTTTTCCCTCTTTTTTCAAAGGGAAGAAAAAACTAAATTACTTTCTTTGGAAAAGTTGAAAATTTATAGAAATTTTAGAAATTTTTTGGGTTTAAATTAAATAGGGGGAAACTTGCGATTAGGGGAGGGCCTTTTAGGCCCAAATAAATGTCATGAAAAATTTTTTTTTTATCATTATTAAGCCGTCCTTAATTACTCAACATATGCATAGGGGTTTTTTAAATTAAACTGCTTCCCCAAAGGGGAGGGAAAGGGCACTTTTTCCCCTTGGGCATTTGCGGGGTTTTTTTTCCTTCCATACCCTGGGGGTTTGGAGGGAATCCCTGAAAAGGGAAAAGGCCCCCACATTGGAAATTTGGGCTTTCCATTTTTTGTAAGTCTAGGAAGAAAAACGGGAAAGGGTTTTTTAAATTTTCAAGGGTTTGAATTCCCCCTCCCCCCTCTCCCCCCCTCCCCCCCCTCTCTCCCCTCCCCCTCTCACCCCTCTCTCCTCTCCCTTCTTCTCCCCGCCCCCCCCCCCAAAATCCCCTTTCTCTCCCCCCCCCCCTCTCCTCTCCCTCCCCCCCAGAACCCTCCCTTTTTTTTTCCCTCCATCTTTTACTCCCCTTTTCTTCTTTTCCTTTTGCCCCCCTTCCCCCCTCCAACTCTCTATTTTTTTTTTTTTTTTTTTTTTTTTTTTTTTTTTTTTATTTTTTTTTTTTTCCCTTTTTTTTTCCCCCTTTTATTTTTTTTTTTTTTTTTTTTTTTTTTTTTTTTTTTTTTTTTTTTTTTTTTTTTTTTTTTTTTTTTCTAAATGAGTGAGAAAAAAAAATAATAAATAAAATCAGAAAAATAAAAAAATTTAAAAATAAATGAGAAAAAAAATGATAAAGGGAGAATAAAGGAAAAAATGAGAGAAATGAGAAAATCTTAAAAATGAGGAGAGAGAAGAGAGAATGAAAAAAACGAGGAAAACGAAAATATAGAGAAATGAGAGATAAAAGAAGAGAAATGCCCAGTATAAATAATGAAGAAAGTTTTAGAGTAAAAGAGAGGGGAAAAAAAAAGGGAAGCGAGAGAGGAGGGGCAGAGAGAAAAGAGAGAGAGAGGAGGAGAAGAGAGAGAGAGAGAGAGAGAGAGAGAGAAAAGAGAGAGAGAGAGAGAGAAAAGAGAGGGAGAGAGAATCAGAAAATGAGAAAAGAGGGGAAAAGGGGAGAAAATCAGAAAATGGAGAGGGAGAACAAAAAAATTAGAGAAGTCGGGGGAGTGCCTTAAAAAAAAGGCCCTGAACTCACCAACCCCCCCCAACTGAACTGAACTGAACTAAAGAAGAGGAGAGAGAAAAGTAAAGAGGGGAAGGAAGAATCAAAAAAATGAAGAAAAAAAAATTAAACAGTATGGGGTTAATGGGGAGAAAGAATGAATTTAAATAAAGAAAAAACAAAAGGGGAAAATTTTGGCCCGAGGAAAAGGGGTTCAAAAATGAAATTTGTTGAATGGGGCCCCAACTTTTGACGTCATACCACAACAACATGGGGGGGCCCTATTTGTGTTATTTACCCCGGGCTTTTTAAGGGGCCTAATGGGTGCCTAGGGGGGTGCCCGTGCCCAGCCTCCCCGGGGGGAAAAAGAAAACCCCCCCTTGTTTTGACTGGTGTGAGTATCCATGGTTTTGTACGGGTCCAAAAACCCACCAAAAATTTTTGACGGGGTGAAGTGGTTTGGTGTCGGGCCAAAGGCTACTTCCCCCTTTTTCCCCCCGCTATCAATATCTGTTTTCAATACGGTTTTTTAGGAAATTTTAATTTGCCCTTTTTTGCTGGGGGTTTTGGTTTGTTTTTTAAAACCGGGCCTTTGGGTCAAAACCTGTCAGGGTCATGTGGCCCAAGGGGTCCCTGTAAATACCTTGTCATGCCCTTGTTCCCGGGGTTGCTGTCAAAAACAATTGTTATGCCCCTAAAAAATTTTAAGGAAAAAAAGGGAAAGCTACAAGAGGCCGCGGGGGCCTACACGTGGTATTTTTCCTGTCACCTAACCTCCCTACATCCCCCTTTTTTCCAAATCCCCAACCCTAAAACCTATTCCAGCCCCCCTTTTTAAAAACTCCCTAATGCCCCCCGCCACTAAACCCGGGGTCAAACCCAGCACCATTCCCACTCTTTCCCACCACCCTATTTTTTAAAAAATTTTTTTTTTTTTCCCTTTTTTTTTTTTTTTTTTTCCCTTTTTTTTTTTTCCCCAAAAAAATCCCGTTTTTTCCTTTTTCCTTTCTTTTTTTTTAAACCCGGGTTTAAAAAGCCGAAAAACTTTTCCTCCCCTTTTCCTTTATTAAACCCCCCTTTATTTATCCACTTAAAAAGTTCTATCAGATCGCCCCTTACTCTGCGTCTCTCGAGTGAGTGTAATTTGTCGAGTCATGAGTCATGTGTCAAGGGGTGCTGTCATACAATTGTCATGTCATGTGTCAAGGGGTGCTGTCATACACTTGTCATGTCATGTGTCAAGGGGTGCTGTCATACACTTGTCATGTCATGTGTCAAGGGGTCTTGTCATACACAAGAGTTTGTCATGTCATGTGTTCAAGGGGTGCTGTCATACACTTGTCATGTCCACGTGTCAAGGGTGCTGTCATAACACTTGTCATGTCACGTGTCAAGGGTGCTGTCATACACTTGTCATGTCATGTGTCAAGGGGTGCTGTCATACACTTGTCATGTCACGTGTCAAGGGGTGCTGTCATACACTTGTCATGTCACGTGTCAAGGGGTGCTGTCATACACTTGTCATGTCACGTGTCAAGGGGTGCTGTCATACACTTGTCATGTCACGTGTCAAGGGATGCTGTCATACACTTGTCATGTCACGTTGTCAGGGTGCTGTCATACACTTGTCAGTCACGTGTCAAGGGGTGCTGTCATACACTTGTCATGTCACGTGTCAAGGGGTGCTGTCATACACTTGTCATGTCATTGTCAAGGGGTGGCTGTCATACACTTGTCATGTCAGTGTCAAGGGGTGCTGTCATACACTTGTCATGTCATGTGTCAAGGGGTGCTGTCATACACTTGTCATGTCCATGTGTCAAGGGGTGCTGTCATACACTTGTCATGTCATGTGTCAAGGGTGCTGTCATACACTTGTCATGTCATGTGTCAAGGGGTGCTGTCATACACTTGTCATGTCACGTGTCAAGGGGTGCTGTCATCACTTGTCATGTCATGTGTCAAGGGTGTCTGTCATACACTTGTCATGTCTGTGTCAAGGGGTGCTGTCATACACTTGTCATGTCCATCGTGTCAAGGGGTGCTGTCATACACTTGTCATGTCACTGTGTCAAGGGGTGCTGTCATACACTTGTCATGTCAGTGTCAAGGGTGCTGTCATACCTGTCTGTCTGTCAGGCTGTCACACTTGTCATGTCAGTGTCAAGGGGTGCTGTCATACATTTGTCATGTCAGGTTTGTCAAGGGGGGTTTTTGCTGTCATACATTTCCCCCATGCCCACGTGTCAAGGGGTGCTTTTTCATCCCTTGTCATGTCAGTGAAAAAGGGGGGTGTTTTGGCCCCTCACTTTTTTCATTTTTTTCGGGGGGGGGTTTGCTGTCCCTTTTTAACATTTTTGTCATGGTCCCCGTTTTTCAAGGGGTTTTGCTTTTTTTTTCCCTTTTCCAAACTTTCATGTCACTTTTTCAAGGGGTGTTTTTGGTTTCAATTTTACATTTTGTTTGTCCCCGTTTTTTTTTAAAGGGGTGCTTTTTTTTTCATTTTGTCTTTGTCACGTGTAAAAGGGGTGTTTTTGGCCCATCCCACTTGTCAGTTTTTGTCTTTTCTTTTTCCTTTTTCATGTTTTGGTCCGGGTTTTGGTTCCTAAAAGGGGGTTTTGTTTTTTGTGCCCAAACCCCCCTTTTTTCCTTTCATTTTTTTCCCCCGTTTTAAAGGGTGGGGGTTTTTTTCCAGGGGGTCGTTGCCCCAAGGGGGTTTTTCAACATTTGGTCAGGGCCCTTTTTGCCCAAGGGGTTGGGGGCCAATTCACTTTTTTCATGTACGGGTCCGGGGGTTTTTGCTTTTTTCATCACTTGGGTTGGTGGGGGGTTTTTTCAAGGGTGCTGTTTTACACTTGTCATGTCAGTGTAAAGGGGGGTTTGCTTTCCTTCCTTTGTCTTCCTTTTTGTTCGGGGGGGCTTTTTCATACATTTTGTAAATTGCCCACGGTAAAGGGGAAATTTGCTTTTTTTTCCTTTTTTTCCTGCCCGGGTTTTTTTGGGGGGGCTTTTTTTTCATACACTTTTTGTCATTGTCAAGGGTTCTTTTCCTTGTTTTTTGGGGTTTCAAGGGGGGGCTTTTCAACACTTGCCCATGCCATGGGGTAAAAGGGGGTTTGTCATCACTTGCATGTCAGGGGCCCCAAGGGGGGGGCTGTCTTTTAATTTGTCATGTCACCCTTTGTAAAGGGGGGGGTCCCGGGGGGTTCCATACATTTGGGTCATGTCACCGTTTTTCAAGGGGGGGGGTGGTCCAAACATTGCCCTTTGCCCATTTTCAAGGGGGGGGCGGGGGCCCCTTTTTAACACTTGTCATGTCCCCCGTTTTTCAAGGGGTTTTCATACATTTGTAAATTGGTTTTTGTTTCCGGGGGGTGCTTTTTTTTTCATAAAATTGGTCATGCCCAATTGGGGTCAAGGGGTGTCCCCTTGCTGTGGTGGGGGGTTTGTTTCACATACATTGTCTTTTTTCCCGGGGGGGGGTGCTTTCAAAGGTCGGTCAAGGGGTCCCTTGGTGCTAATTGGGGTCCTTTGTGTCGGGTGCCTTTTTTTCCATACACTTGTCATGTCACGTGTAAAGGGGTTTGTTTTTGTCATACATTGTCATGTTTTTGTGTAAAGGGGGTTTGCTTTTTTCAAAACCATTTGTCATTCCACGTTTTAAAAGGGGGGGGGCCTTGTTCAAAACACTTTTCATGTCACGTTTTTAAAGGGGGTTTGGGCTGCCCTTTCCCTTTGTCTTTATGTTTGTGTAAAGGGGGTTGCTGTCTTTACATTGTCATGTCACGGTCAGGGGTGCTGTCAAAAAATTTTTGTCAGGGTCATGTTTAAAGGGGGGGGTGGTCATACACTTGTTTTGTCATGTGTCAAGGGGGTGCTTCGAAACCCCCTTTGCCCAAGTCATTTTGCCCAAGGGGTGTTTTCCATACACAAAAAATTTGGGTTTTTTTGTCATGTGTAAGGGGGGTGCTGTCCTTACACTTGTCATGTCACTTTGTAAAGGGGGGTGTTTTCCCCCATACACTTGTCTTTGTCACGTGTAAAGGGGGTGCTGTCATACACTTTCTTGTCACCCGTGTAAAGGGGGTTGCGGGCCCTCCCTTTTGTCTGTCACTTTGTCAAGGGGGGGGGGGCTTTTTCATAACATTTGTAATGCCCACTTTGTCAAGGGGGGGGCTGTCATACATTTGGTCATTAAACCGTGCCCAAAGGGGTGCTGTATCATTTGGGTAAATGTCAGGTGTAAAGGGGGGGTGGCTGTTCATTACATTTGGCATTTTTTTTTACCGTGTCAAAGGGGTTTTTCTTTTTTTCAAAACACTTGTATTTTTAATGTGTCAAGGAGTGCGGGTTTCATACATTTTTTTCCATGTCACGTGTAAAGGAAAGTGTTTTGTCATACACTTGTCACCCCCGTTATTCCGGGGTGCTGTCAAATGTTTGTCATGTTGGGCCCAAAAAGGTTAAAGGTTTTCCAATCGGGTTTTTGTTTTTTACCCAAAAGGGGCCCCCTTGGGGGTCCCCCCCCGGGAGCTGCCCCCCCCTTTAAAAAACTTAGGCATGGGACCCTGGCCCCGGGGGAACCCCTCTTTTCGACCAAAAAATTCTCGCCAAAAGGGAACCAAACCAAAAACCAAAACAAAAAGGCCCCGGAAAAACCCGCGCCCAAAAAAAAATTCCAAGGCCGAAAAAACACAAAAAAAACCCTTTAAACACATACAAAATAGGCCCCCGGGGAATTTCCCCCCGCCCCCGGACGGGAAATTCTCCCCGAAATACCCCTTTAAAACATACAAAATGGGGCCCCCTTTGGGGGAAACTCTCGCGACAAAAATTTTCTGGGCCCGAAAAAACCCCTTAACACATAAAAAATAGGCACCGGAACCCCTCGTCGACCAAAATTCTCGCCAAAATTACACCTTAAGCATACAAAATAGGCCCCCGGGAACCTGTCGCAAAATTCTCCCCGAATATACCCCCTTACGCAACAAAATGGGCACCTGGGAAACTCTCTTTCGACAGAAATTCTCGCCGATATACACCTTTAACGCTTTACAAAATAGCACCTGGAACTCTCGCCCGACAGAAATTCCCCACCGAAAAAACCCCCTTTAAACCCACATAAAAAAATGGGCCCCCTGGAACTCTCGTCAAACAAAAATTTCCCGCTGCCGCCCGACGAGTCTTTACTTTTCAGGTCGGCGAGTTTTTCCAATTTTTCATGTCGGGAGTTTTTGCTATTTTCCCGGCTTTCAGTTCTTTTCTTGGTATTTTCATTTAGCCTATATAAAGTCATTAAAGTATTGCGATTGCAATGTTAGGTATTTTCAAAAATACTATGAATAAATAAAACCCCTTTTTCCCTGGGGTTCTGTTTTTTTTATTGTTATTTTGAAAATTGTAATTTTAATATGAAATTATGTAATATATTCCAGGTTTTTCCCTTATTGCAAAAAAAAACCAGGACATGGATACGTATTTTACACAGAATAAAGTACGTGTCATACAAGTAACTAAAACCCGATTTAACCTGCCTCCCATTTCCCTTCCCCCTGCCCCCCACTGCCTTAACCTGCCTACCACTGTTTTAAACCTGCCTCCCCCTGCCTTACCCTGCCTCCCATTTCCCTTTAAACCCCGGGCCTACCACTTTTTTAAACCCTTCCCCCCACTCCCTTTAACCTGCCCCCACTGCCTTAACCTGCCTCCCACTCCCTTAACCTGCCTCCCACTGTTTTAAAACCTGCCCCCCCATTTGCCTTAACCTGCCTACCACTGTTTTAACCCATCCCTCCCGTCCTGTTTTGCCCTGCCTCCCACTCCCCTTCCCCTGGCACCCACTCCCTTTTTTTTTAAACCCTGCACCCACTGTGTTAAAATGCCTCCCACTGCCTTCCCCTGCCCCCCCATGCCTTAACCTGCCTACCACGGGTGTTAACCGGGCCCCCCCGTCCTGTTTCCCCCTCCCCCCCCCTTTTGCCTTCCCCCTCCCTCCCCCCTGCCTTAACCTGCCTACCACTGTGTTAAATGCCCCCCGCCCTTTGGGGTTCCCCTTTCCCCCCCCACTGCCTTACCCTGCCCCCCACTCCCTTTAACCTGCCAAACCCTGTTTTAAACCCTGCCTCCCATTTGCCTTAACCTGCCCCCCACCCCCTTTAAACTGCCTCCCAATGCCTTAACCTGCCTCCCCACTGTTTTAACCTGCCCCCCACTGCCTTAACCTGCCTACCACTGTTTTAAACATGCCCCCCGGGCCTGTGTTGCCCTGCCTCCCACGGGCCACCCTGGCACCCTCCCTTTAACCCCTGCATCCCACGGTTTTTAAAACCTGCCTCCCACTGCCTTCCCCTTCCCTCCCCCTCCCTTTAAACCCTGCCTACCACTGTGTTTAACTGCCTCCGCCCTTTGTTTTTCCCCTGCCCCCCACTACCTTACCCTGCCTCCCACTGCCTTAACCTCCCTTTACCATGTTTTAAAATTTTCCCCCCCCGTCCTGTGTTACCCTGCCTCCCACTGCCTTACCCGGGGCTCCCACTCCCTTTAAACCCTCCCTACCACGGGGTTTTAAAAACCTGGCCTCCCGTCCTGTGTTCCCCTGCCTCCCTTCCTGTGTTCCCCCCTGCCTCCCACTGCCTTACCCTGCCCCCATCCCTTTAAACCTCCCCTACCACTGTTTTTTAACCTGCCCCCCACTCCCTTCCCCCTGCCTCCCACTGCCTTAACCTGCCTAAAAATTTGGTTTTAAAACCTTTGCCCCCGGGTCCTGTGTTGCCCTGCCTCCCATTTCCCTTCCCCTTTGGCTCCCACGGGCCTTTTAAACCTGCCTACCCTGTTTTTAACCTGCCTCCCTTCCTGTTTTGCCCTGCCTCCCACTGCCTTCCCCCTCCCCTCCCACGGGTTTAAACCTCCCCTACCACTGTTTAACATGCCTCCCGCCCCTGTTTTGGCCCTCCCTCCCCACTCCCTTTTCCCCCGCCTCCCACTCCCTTTAAACCTCCCTACCACTGTTTTAACCTGCCCCCCGTCCTGTGTTGCCCCCCCTTCCCCACTGCCTTACCCTGCCCCCCAACTGCCTTAACCTGCCTACCACTGTTTTAACATGCCCCCCGTCCCTGTTGTCCTGCCTCCCACCCCTTTAAAACCCGCCCCCCACTGCCAAAACCTGCCTACCACGGGTTTTAACATGCCTCCCGTCCTGTGTTCCCTGCCTCCCACCCCTTTTACCCTCCCTTTCCCACTCCCTTAAACCCTGCCTACCACTGTTTTTAACCCATGCCCCCCGTCCCGTGTTGCCCTTCCTCCCACTGCCTTTAACCTCCTACCCCTGGTTTAACATGCCTCCCTTCCTGGGGTTTGTTTTTTTTTTTTTCCCCTCCCAAACTGCCTTACCCTGCCTCCCACTGCCTTAAACCTCCCTACCACTGGGGTTAACAGGGCCTCCCGCCTTGTTCCCTCCCTTTCCCTCCTGTTTTACCCTCCCCCCAACCCAAAAACCCTCCCCCCAATGCCTTAACCTGCCTCCCCACTTTTGTTAACATCCCTTTCCCGTCCTGTTTTTACCCGGGCCCCTTCCCACTCCCTTACCCGGGCCCCCACTCCCTTTTAACCTGCCTACCATTTGTTTTAACCTGCCCCCCGTCCGGTTTTACCCTGCCCCCCGTCCTGTGTTCCCTTTGCCTCCCGTCCTTTTTTCCCCTGCCCCCCACCCCTTTAAACCCTGCCTCCCACTCCTTTAAACCCTTCCAAACCACTGTGTTAACCTGCCCCCCTTTCCCGTGTTGTCCTGCCTCCCACTGCCTTACCCTGCCCCCCCACTGCCAACCTGCCTCCCAAACTGTGTTAACATGCCCCCCCCGTCCTGTGTTCCCCTGCCTCCCACTTTTTTAAACCCTGCCCCCCAAATCCCTTTAAACCTGCCTACCCCGTGTTAACATGCCTCCCGTCCCGTTGAATTTTAGGGAAAATTTCAAGTTTTCCCAGCAAACATATTTAAACTTTTAAAATAAAAACATAAAACCCAAAATTTTTTTTTAGAAAAGGTAAAAAAATAATTTTTTGTTGGCAGGGGGAAAATTGGATAAATTTTCCCTTTTTATTGTTTTTAAAGTAGCAGGTCAAAGCAAAAAATTTTGGGGGGCGGGAGCCCCTTAAACGGGGGGGGGGCTAACCCCCCCTTACCCCCCCTTTCGGTGACGCCACTGTCTCCACTCTCCTCCCAAAACACTGAAGCTGCCTTCCCTGACGGGCCACATCAGTTTTGCCACGTCAGAAACTCACCTGCTTCCGGGACACCCAGAAAATTAAAAAATCTAACAAACTTATGATTCCCTTTACTTACTCTTTAAAAAAGGGGCCCCGCCAGGGTGGCGGGGTTTTGGGTAGAATCACGGACTGGTTTTGCAGAGTCCCTCGCCTTTTGGGTCAGCGATTCGGGGGGCCCCCAAAATTTCGTCCTGGTGGGGTTTGGCGTTTTGGTATAGTCAAAAACCCTTTGTAGTTGGTATTTGCAAATTTGTCTAATGGGATAAAAGTAATCTTATCTTACATTAACAAGGGACCGCCCACTCGATCCCCCCACCAATGGAACCACGAAGGGGGACAGGGCCAGTCTAGATGTTTTTTTCGCGGGGCATCAGTGCAGCCGGGGCCCACCGGGGGAACCTCTAGACGGGCCCGGGCAAACGTCGAAAAAAAACTGTTTATAGACCAAAGGCCTATTGATGTAAAACGTCCATCACAGAAATAGAAAATATGAAAATTCATCGGTATTCATTTTTTATAGAAAATTTTTTAATTTCACCTAATCTGTCTCCTAACATATTTAAAAAAAAAAAGTAAAGAAAAAAAAATTTAAATTTCGTAAAAAAAAAAGTTTCCTTGGAAGATTTTTTTGGGAGAGAAGAGAGAGGAGGAGAGAGAGAGAAAAAAAAAAAAAAGAAGTTGGTTTTTAGAAAATTTTTTTTTATAAATTTTTTTGTGAGATTTTTTTTTTATTAAAAAATAACTTAAAGTTTTAAACCCTTTAGGCCCCGAAAGCATTTTCCCTTTTAATTTGTGGACCATTTGACCTTTCAATGAGTATGAGCAATGTTTTAAAAGCTATGACCTGTTTTTGTATCCTTGTTTCCCCTAACTTTCCCGGGGTATTTTAGTACTTTTGGTAGTTTTAGGGGGAACAAAAGACACTTTTATATAGCCCAGGAAAGATTTAAGAGCCGGGGAAGGGGTTTTAAAAAAGAATCCTTTATAAGTGTGTGTGTATTATTTTCCCCCCCACTCTCTCCCCTCCCTTTTGTTTTCTCCCTTTTCTTCCTGCAAGCCCAAGGGGGTGGTTTTGTGTGTGTGTGTGTGGTGTGTGTGGTGTGGTGTGTTTCTTTCTCCCTTTCCCGCAAGCCTAAGTGTGTGGGGTTTTGTGGTGTGTGTGTGTGTGTTGTGTGTGCGTGCGTGTTTTGGGTGTTGTGTTACCTTTTCTTCCTGCAAGCCCAATGTGTGTGGTGTGTGTGTGTGTTGTGTTGTGTGTGTGTGTGTGTTTTCTCCCTTTTCCCCCCCCGCAAGCCTAATGTGTGTGTTGTGTGTGTGTGTGTGGGGTGTTGTGTGTGTTTGTTTTGTGTGTGTTACTTTCTCTTCCTGCAAGCCCCCAAGTTGTGGTGTGTTTTGTGTGTGGTGTTGTGTGGGTTTCTCTTCCTTCCTGCAAGCCTAAGTGTGTGGTGTGTGTGTGTGTGTGGGGTGTGTGGGTGTGTTTCTCTTCTCTTCCCGCAAGCCCCAAGTTTTTTGGGGTGTGTGTGTGTGTGTGTGTGTGTTTTGTGTGACTCTTCCTTCCTGCAAAGCCTAAGTGTGGGTGTTGGGGTGTTAATCTTCTTTTTCCCCCCAAGCCAAGTGTGTGTTTGGTGTGTTGTGTGTGGTGTGTGTGGGGTGTGGTGTTACTCTTCTCTTCCTGGCAAAGGGCCCAAGTGTTGTTTTGTGTGGGTGTGTTGGGGGCGTGTGGGGTGTGGTGTGGTGACTCTTTTCTTCCTGCAAACCTAAGTGTTTGTGGGGTGTGTGGGGGTGTGTGTGTTTGTTGTGCTCTTCTTTCCTGCAAACCTAAGTGTTTTGTGTGTGTGTGTGTGTGTGTGTGTGTGGTGTGCGTGTGGCCCTGTGCGGTGTGTGTTGTGTGATCTTCTCCCTTTCCCGCAAGCCCGTGTGTGTGTGTGTGTGCGTGTGTGTGGGTGGTGTGTGTGTGTGGACTCTTCTCTTCCGGGAAGCCTAAGGTGTGTGTGGTGTGTGTGTGCGGTGGTGTGGTTGGACTCTTTTTCTTCCCGCAAAACCTAAGTGGTGTGGCGTGTGTGTGTGTGTGGTTTTGTGTGTGCGCGTGCTGCGTGCGTGCGTGCGTGCGTGCGTGGTGTGTGGTGTGTGTGTTGGGGGTGTGTGTGTGTGCAGAGTATTTCCCCGTGCCCCCAAAAACACCCACACAGTCTCTCTCTCTCCCCCTCTCTCTCTTCCTCCCCTTTTCCCCCTCTCTCTCTCTCTTCTCTCTCTACGTAAGCACTGACCAAACCAAAAACACCACAAACCACACACAAAACACAGACATCCCCACACAAAATACAACACACCCCATACAAAACACACAGACATCCCACACAGACATAAACCCCACAAAAGACATGCACCCCACACAGAAATACACACACACAGGGCAACAAAACACATACACCCCACACCCCCACACAGAATACCCCCACACAGGGCAAAAACAAAACAACAGACATACACACACGACATACACACACACAAAAGACATACACACACACAGACATTTCCACACCCAGACCCTACACACACAGAACCCTACACAAACACAGACATACCCCCAAAAAGACATACACACCCCACACAGAAATCCCACACCAGACTACACACACACAACATACACACCCACAACATACACACACAGAAAATACACCCCACAAAAGGGCATACACACACAGAGACATACACACACAGACATACACCACACAGAAAAATACCCACACAGACATCACACACACCCGACCACAAAACACAAAACTACACACACAGACAAAACACCACACAGACATTTCACCACAGACATTAAAACCCCACAGACATACACACACACAGACATAACACACAAACATAAACACACAGACCTACACACACACACACAAGACATTCCACAAAAAAAAAGACATTCACACACACGAACCCTACACACCCAGAAAATACCCCCACACACAGACATTCACACACACAGACATTTTACACACACAGACTACACAAAACACTCAACACACCCCAACATACACACCCCACTCACACACACCAGAATACACACACACAGACATACACACCCACGACATACACACACACTCCCAACCCCAAAACGGGCAACACACAAAACAGACCTACACACCACAGAATACCACACACAAGGGGGATACCACACCCCTCACACAAAAAAGCGAGAGAGAGAGAGAGGAGAGGGGGAGAGAGAAGGGGGAGAGAGAAAAGGGGAGAGGAAAAGAGGGAGAAAGAAGGAAAAAATGATGATAAGAGAGCAGTAAAAACAAAAGGGAGGAGGAGGAGGAAAGGGGGAGGAGGAGGAGGAGGAGGAGGAAAGGGGGAGGGGGAAAAGGGGGAGGAGGAGGGGAGGAGGGAATCAGTTTTATCTAAACCTCTGATGCAAAAAGTTTTCCCCCGAACAAAACCCCCATCACTACCCCACTAAACTACACGACACACACTACTACTACTAAAAACTAAAAGACACTAAACCCCTTTAAAGGGGTTACTAAAACTACCCCTACTACTACTACTTTTCTACTACTTCTACTACTACTCTACCATCACTCTACTACTACTACTATTACTACCAAATACTAAAACTCACTACTTACACACACAACCTACTAAAAAACTTTTCAAAACTACTACACTTTCTACTTCTCACTTCTACTACTACTTACACCACATCACTACACACTAATTTCACTTTCACTCTACTATTATACTACTTTCTCCTACTATTTCTTACTACTTTACTACCTTTAACCTACTACACTACTAAATAACTTGACTACTACTACTACTACTACACTACTACTATTCTAAATATGTACTAAATATTACACTACACTACTACTACTTCTAATCTAACCCAATACTACTACTACAAATCTACTACCTACTACTATACTACTCCTTTCTACTACTACACTACTTTCTACTACTACTAATTTACTATACCATTAATTTCGAACTACTACTACTATTTCTTTCTATACTATTACGATTTCTACTACTACTGACTACTTCTAAATAACCATCACTACTTTCACTCTACTCTACTAATATTACTAACTATTTTCTATTACTTTACTACTAACTACACTATTACTTAATTACTATTACTATTCTACTACTACTACTACCTTTCTATTTCTATTTCTATTACTATTTCTACTACTACTTTTTACTATTCCGACTTAAATACATTCAATTTTCTACTACTTTCTAAATACTACTACTACACTATTTCTTTACTATTCTAAAATTTCTATTTCTAATACTACTATTAATTTTCTACTACTACTACTACTATAATACTACTTCTAACTCTTTCTACTTAAAATACTACTACTACTACTACTACTACTACTTAAATTTAAAATAATCACACTACTACTATTTCTATTTCTACTACTACTACTAACTACTAAAATACTAAATATATTTCTCCTTTTTCTACTACACTATTTTTCTATACTTCTACTCTACTACTTTCTACTACTACTATACTTTTTTTTTCTACTACTACTACTACTACTACTACTACTTTACTACTAAATATATTACTAATACTATACTATTTCCCACTACTACTTTCTACTACACTATTACTTTCTCCCACTTAAATTGGTAATAATTTCTACTACTACTACTACTTTAAAACTACTACGTACTAATATACTACTTTCACTAATATTTTCTACTATTACTACTACTAATACTTAAATCTACTACTACTATTACTTCTACTTCTACTACTACTATTTCTACTATTACTTCTTTCTTCTACTACAAATACTTCACTACTACTACTAAATACTATTTCTACTTTCTACTTACTACAACTACTATATTCCCATTACTACATTTCTAATTTCATTACTACCCCACTTTATACTACTATTACTTCTACACTACTACCCACTACTCTACACTACACTACTACCACTACATTATAACCTTTTATTAAAAAATAATTTCTACACACTATAAACATAACAACACGGGCAAAAAAATAATAATTTTTAAAACATAAAAAAAAACATAAAAACAATTCCCCTCTTAAATCAAACACACAAACACACACCAAACAATTTTAAAAAAACAAAAACTAAAACCAAAAAACAAAAATAAAAAAAAGAAAAAAAAGAGAAACAACAACACAAAAACCAAGAAAAATGGGGGGACCAAAAAGAAAGAAAAGATGGAAAATTTTGGCAAATTTGGGGGATAAAAAATTTGAAAGAAAGAATGATTTGGGGGGGCAGGGCTTTGGGCAAGATTGCAAACAACCAAAAAAGGCCCAGAAGGGAAGAAATTTTGGGGAAAAAAGAGAGGAAAGAAAGGAGGGGAAAAGGGGGTAGAGGGGGGGGAGAGAGAGAGAGAGAGAGAGAGAGAGGAAGACAAAGGGGAAAAACCCTTCCCCAAAGAAATCAAGAAGAATAAAAGGTATTTAAGGGGTGGTTACAAACAAAGAAAAAACATGGAAAAGGGAACAAAATTTGAAATTGAAAGGAAAAAGAAAAAAAACCCCTGGATTGGGGAAAAAAGGGGGTATTTTTGGAATTTGAAGTATGATAGAAAAGGGTTGGGGGGGGAAAAGGTTTGGAAGGTTATGGAAAAGAGATTTGGGGTTTTAAGAAATTTTTTTGGAGGGGAAAATGGAGTAGTTTTAGGGGGTGGTGGGTAAATAGTAGTATTAAGTAGTAGTAGGGAGTAGTAATAGTAGTAGTAGTAGTGGAATGGTTTTAGGAGAAAATAAAGAAAAAATAACCGGAAGGGGGGGGTAAATAGATATGGGGGTTAAAGGAGGGGGTTATAGAGAAAAGAAAAATGGGGTTAACAGAAAATGTGAATTAGAGAGGGGGGGAAGAGAAAAATGGGGGGTTGGGGAAAAAGAGAAGTATAGGGGGGTAATGGTTGGGGGTAGTAAGTGTAGTAGTAGTAGTGGTGGTGGTGGGGGTGGGGTTTGGGGGTAATGGGGGGTAGTAGTAGTAGTAGTATGTAGTATTGGGGGTTTGGGGGTGGTAGTAGTAGTAGTAAATAGTGGGGGTGTAGTGGGGGTAAAGGTGGTTGGTAGTAGTGTAGTAGTAGTGTAGGGAGTAGTAGTGGGGGTAGTAGTAGTAGTATAGTATAGTAGTATTTTAGTTTAGTTTGGTTTGGGAATTGTGGTTTGGGATAGTTTGTATGTATGGGGGTAATGGTGGGTGGGGGTAAATAGTAGTAAGTAGTAGTTGGGGGTAAGTAGTAGTAGTGGTAAAGGTGGTGTTAAATAGTAGTAGTAGTAGTTTGTGGTGGTTGGGAAAGGTAGTAGTAGTAGTAGTAGGGAGGGGGGAGTAGTAGTAGTAGTTTGGGGGGGTTTGGGAGTAGTAAGTATAAAATAGTAGTGGGGGTGGTTGGTGGTGGTGGGAATTAGTTGTAGTAGAAATATGAGGGTGGTTTGGTTTGGGGGTGGGAGTATTTGTAAGGGGTAGTATGGTGGTGGTGGTGGGGGTGGGGTAGTAGTTTTTAATGGTGGGGGTAGTAGGAAATAGTAGTGGGGGTAATGGGGGTGGGAGTAGTAGTAAATAGTAGTAGTAGTATGGGGGGTAATGGTTGGGGGTATAATTTGTTTTAAATAGGGGGGAAGAAGAAAAGTAAAAATGGGGAAAGAAAAAATAAAAAGAGAAAAAATAAAAGTAGAGTGGTTTTTAAATGGGTTGGGTGAGAGTAAAAAGAGGGTTAAAAATGGTTTTTAGAAAAAAGTTAAAATAAAAAATAATTAGAAAAAAGAGAAAAGGGGGTTTTTTGGTGGGATTTTAATAGAGATAATGGGTATGGAAAAATTTTAGAGAAAATTGTTTTTTGGGGGGGTAGAAATATAAAAGGCTGGGTGGGGTGGAGGGTTAAATTGTATAGAAAAAGGAGAAATGGGGGAAAATGTGGGGTGGTAAGTTTTGTAGAAGGGGAGTTTTAAATAGGGTGGTTTAGATAGTATTGAAAATAAAAATTTTTGGGAAAAATAAATTTTTATAGGGTGGAAATTGTTTTGGGAATTTTTTAGGTTTTAAGTAATACAAGTAGAAAATATTTTTGTGTAAATTAAGAGTTAAAAAAAATTTTTTTCTAGTTTGAAATATAACCCGGGGAGTAATTTTTTAGTATGAAAACCCAAAAAGAAAAATTTTTTAAAAACCGAAAGAGGATAAAAAGGGAAAACCCCCAGAAAAAAATTAAAAATTTGGGGGTGATTTTTTCAACTAAAAGGAAGGATATTTGGGGGAAATTTGAAGAAACAAAGGGCACCCAAAATTGGTTTTTAACCTGAAAT
Organism: Chionoecetes opilio; assembly: GCA_016584305.1. Taxonomy (NCBI): domain Eukaryota; kingdom Metazoa; phylum Arthropoda; class Malacostraca; order Decapoda; family Majidae; genus Chionoecetes; species Chionoecetes opilio. Next base: position 5,840 of record JACEEZ010015416.1, on the reverse strand, counting down.
TTCCCTATTTGAAAGGGGTTTCAAGGGTTTTAAAAGGGAATTTAAGGCTTGAAAAGGAAAAAAGGGGAATTTTATTTGGGGTTTTAAAATAGGGAATTTTATGGGTTGGAAAAATTATAGGGAAATGGGTTTGTTGGGAAACCCATGGGAATTTTAAAAGGGTCAATGGGAATTAAAGGCAACCATGGGAAATAGGGAACCATTAAAAAAAAAGGGTTTCCCTATGGGGAACCTAGGGCCCGGAAAACCTTTGGGAAATTCCCAAAAATATTAATTTTTTGGTTTTTAACCAAAAAGGGAAATTTTTAACCTAGGGTTTTCTCGCCTTTTAATTTTTTTAAATTTTTAACGAACTAAATTTCCCAAAAAAGGTTTTTCCCATGGGAAAATAGGGAAATTGGGGAAATTTTCTTTTAATTTTGGGTTTTTATAAACCCCGAATATTTGGGGGTTTTTTAGGGGTAAATTGGGGTTCTGGTTTAAAAATGGGAATTTTGGTTTAACCCGGGGGAAATTAGGGTAAAAAAAAAACCAGGGGTTTTTGGGGTTTAAACCCTTTAATTTATGGTTTAAAAACCCCCAAAAAATTAAATTTAACCCTTGGGAACATTGGGTTTAATATGGGGTTTTTTAGGTTGTAAATTTTTTAAAAGGGTTTAAAACCCCCCGGGAATTTCCCAATTTAACCCATTTTGGGTTTTTGTTTTAAATTGGGAATTTCCCAATTGTTATGGGTAATTTTTTGGGTTAAACCTTGGTAAAAGGGGAATATGGGGGTTAAATTTAAGGTTTTTTAAAACCATGGAAATTTTATAGGCTTGTAACCCCATGGGTAATTTCATAGGGGGTTTTAACCCATGGGTAATTTTCCCTTTGGGTTGGAACCCCATGGGTTTAATTTTTATAGGCTTGGAACCTATGGGTAATTTCAAAAATTAACCTTTGGGAATTTTTAAGGTTGAAAAATTTCTTTTTTTGGAAAACCCAAAAATTAATTTTATAGGTTGTAATATTAATTTTATATTTAATATTAAAATTTTCCCTTGGGTTTTTTAATATTTAAATTTAATGGTTTTTAAATATTATTTTAAAACTTTACCCATTAATTTTCAAAAGCAAAAAATGGGGAAATTTCCCTTTTAAATTAAATTTCAATTTCCCATTAATTTTTTGCTTGCCCCCCCCCCCCCCCCCCCCCCCCCCCCCCCCCCCCCCCCCCCCCCCCCCCCCCTTTTTTTTTTTTTTTTTTTTTTTTTTTTTTTTTTTTTTTTTTTTTTTTTTTTTTTTTTTTTTTTTTTTTTTTTTTTTTTTTTTTTTTTTTTTTTTTTTTTTTTTTTTTTTTTTTTTTTTTTTTTTTTTTTTTTTTTTTTTTTTTTTTTTTTTTTTTTTAAAATTTCCATTTAATTTTACAAAAAAGGGTTTTTTTTTTTTTTTTTGGCCTTTTTTCAAAAAGTTTTTTTCATTAAAAAAACAAAAAAAAGAAAAAAAAAATAAGAAAAATTAAAGGAAAAAAAAATAAAAAAAAAGAAAAGGGCCCGGCCCGGGGAAAAAAACCCCCTTAAACCCCCCGAAGTCATAGGCTTGTAACCTATGGGTAATTTCATAGGCTTGTAACCTATGGGTAATTTCATAGCTTGTAACCTATGGGTAATTTCATAGGCTTGAACCTATGGGTAATTTCATAGGCTTGTAACCTATGGGTAATTTCATAGGCTTGTAACCTATGGGTAATTTTCATAGGCTTGTAACCTATGGGTAATTTCATAGCTTGTAACCTATGGGTAATTTCATAGGCTTGTAACCTATGGGTAATTTCATAGGCTTGTAACCTATGGTTAATTCATAGGCTTGTAACCTATGGGTAATTTCATAGGCTTGTAACCTATGGTAAATTTCATAGGCTTGTAACTATGGGTATTTCATAGGCTTGTAACCTATGGGTAATTTCATAGGCTTGTAACCTATGGGTAATTTCATAGGCTTGTAACCTATGGGTAATTTCATAGGCTTGTAACCTATGGGTAATTTCATAGGCTTGTAACCTATGGGTAATTTCATAGGCTTGTAACCTATGGGTAATTTCATAGGCTTGTAACCTATGGGTAATTTCATAGGCTTGTAACCTATGGGTAATTTCATAGGCTTGTAACCTATGGGTAATTTCATAGGCTTGTAACCTATGGGTAATTTCATAGGCTTGTAACCTATGGGTAATTTCATAGGCTTGTAACCTATGGGTAATTTCATAGGCTTGTAACTATGGGTAATTTCATAGGCTTGTAACCTATGGTAATTTCATAGGCTTGTAACCTATGGGTAATTTCATAGGCTTGTAACCTATGGGTAATTTCATAGGCTTGTAACCTATGGGTAATTTCATAGGCTTGTAACCTATGGGTAATGGACAAAACATAACCTTGTGCAGGAATACAAGTAGAAAAATATCTTTGGTGGACCACCCTAAATATATATATAATATATATATATATATATATATATATATATATATATTATATATATATATACATTGGGTTTTTTCCATATTTATTATCTTATTGATAATATTATCAATACTAATACTATTCATCATATCAATAGCAATACTAATAAGAAATTGTAATAATTATAATTATTACAATTTCTTATTAGTATTGCTATGCTAATATTTCATTATTACAATTGCTATCATTGTTATCATTATAACATAAGAACATAAGAAAATAAGGAAGCTACAAGAGGCCGCGAGACCTACACGAGGTAGTTTCTATTACTTAACACTACCTACATCCACCTTTCATCCCCATCCATGAATTTATCCAGCCTCTCTTTAAAGCTCTTTAATGACTCCGCACTAACTACCCGTCTACCGAGTCCATTCCAATCATTTACCACCCTAACCAGTTTTTCCCTATTTCTTTTTTAAATCTACGCTTTTCCAGCTTGAATCCGTGACTTCTTGTTCTTGAAATGAGCTGGAATACACAAACAGCAGATACATATGAAATAAAATACCCTAAATAAAACACCCTAAATACTATGAAGCATGACATTAAGCATGTTAGAGTTGCTGTGTTTGACCTTCAGTGATGAGCTTACACAGGAAAACCCAAGAGATATCTCTTATCTTCTTATCTGTTTGTACCAGACTTCTGTAAGAGCATAAAGTCCATGTGCCACTACTGATACACTGAATGTCAGCCTTAAGGGTGCGATCAACAATATGAACACGGCAACCTAGAGAAGTATTTTGGTCCTGGGCTCCTTTAGCCGTAGCAGGGAATCACACCAGCCCCTCCCTCTGCCCGCACAACAGGTAGGCTACAAAACCTTAACGAAAGCTTAAACCCTGGAGACCCAGAACGTAATTTCCATTGTAATTCTTGGATATTGGTTAACATTCTATCTATTATATCTATTATATTATTGCTATATTATATCTATCTTTCTATATATGTATTGTATTATTTCTATCTATCTTTCTATCTATCATTTCTTTGCTAGTCTATCTATTTCTACTATGTCTCTATTCTATAATATTGTTTATCATACTATAGTCTATTCACTTAAGCCTGGATTCCTGGGCTGGGAGCTGCTCGATGCCTAGCCGAGTTTGTAAGGACGTCGCTGATTGGCTGATAGACTCGGGCTGGGTGGCGATGGTGGTGGTACTTGCCTAGCCTCAACCCAAAACCCTTGCGTTGCCTCAGAAAAATATTCCTATTTCTTGGCTTTACTCACCTCTTACACAAGATAGGCCTATTTTGTTTGCATCAGTGAATCAGGCAGTGATTGTTCAACAACAACACGCCATTCATAACTCAATAGGGTAAAAAATTAAAGTCATGACTGACTATCACAAGAGTAGGCGGACTTTTAGGTTTTCAGTGCATTGAAATGTTGTACTCCTACCCGATATTACCAAGCTACCAGATGATATTTATAAAAGCTGAGCCTACCATCGGGTTCATAATACATTGCTGCATATCATGAGCATAAAAAAATTACACTAAGACTACACTAATATTAAGATAATTGAAGGAAAGTAAAAGAGTGTATAAACATTTTTTCTTGCTTATTTTGCTTCAACTCGCTGTAACTCCATAAGTTTTGGTCACATTCAATTTTCAAGAAATGTTTCAAAATTCTTATACTTTTCCGCTACCTGTGGTATGTAGCACGTACCAATAAGGAAAAGAGTAGGTGGTCAAAATGGCTAAGAAAGTTAAACCGTTTCAAACTGGTGCCGTGACGGGTGGAGCCTCTGATAGCTCTCCTGAGAAAAATTCTCCTGTATAGGAGCAATGCTCACCCGTCACTGTGCCAGTTTGCAGTAGTAGTTTAACTTTCTTAGCCATTTTGACCACCTACTCTTTTCCTTATTGGTACGTGCTACATACCACAGGTAGCGGAAAAGTATAAGAATTTTGAAACATTTCTTGAAAATTGAATGTGACCAAAACTTATGGAGTTACAGCGAGTTGAAGCAAAATAAGCAAGAAAAAATGTTTATACACTCTTTTACTTTCCTTCAATTATCTTAATATTAGTGTAGTCTTAGTGTAATTTTTTTATGCTCATGATATGCAGCAATGTATTATGAACCCGATGGTAGGCTCAGCTTTTATAAATATCATCTGGTAGCTTGGTAATATCGGGTAGGAGTACAACATTTCAATGCACTGAAAACCTAAAAGTCCGCCTACTCTTGTGATAGTCAGTCATGACTTTAATTTTTTACCCTATTGAGTTATGAATGGCGTGTTGTTGTTGAACAATCACTGCCTGATTCACTGATGCAAACAAAATAGGCCTATCTTGTGTAAGAGATGAGTAAAGCCAAGAAATATGAATATTTTTCTAAGGCAAGGCAAGGGTTTTGGGTTGAGGCGAGGCAAGTACCACCACCAACGCCACCCAGCCCGAGTCTATCAGCCAATCAGCGACGTCCTTACAAACTCGTCTAGGCAGCGAGCAGCTCCCAAGAATCCAGCTTAAGTGAATAGACTATAGTATCAGTAGTATCTGTTAAGCTCCGGACGCCGCCGCTCCGCTACTCCCGAAGGGGGGAAGGAAGGAAATTGCGTGCGCGGAGGCTCAACGGAGGTGTTGATATACGTAGCTCCTGTTTTAGCGTCCCCCCGACCCGCTATGGTTCTATCCCATCGGTCGCTGGTCGTGGCATGACAAATAACCCCGGCACCTCTACCTGAAGGTGCTGGGTTGGGCTTATCTCCTTGCACCGGAAGGTACAACGGGGCAGTGCCCGTAGCTTCGGAGATACGGGGAGCTTACCTCCCCAGGCTTATAACGCCCCGGGCTTTACCCGGGGGGCGACCCTCCCTGTTCCCCCCCGAGGCCCCTAGCTTGCATAGCTGCCCCGGGGTCAATCCATTATCGCCCGCCCCTGTCATGCACTGACAATCATATAGATACATCACCATCTGCTGCGTCGCCTTCAGGAAGACCTGTATGTGGTGCTCAAGAGGTCCTAAGATCCTGTTGCAGGTGCCTCGTAATGCCCCGGGGTTCCAGGGGGGAACCAAGGGGAAGCCTCCTGAAGGAGGTATCTAGTAGGGCGTCGTAGTAGCGTAGAGTTTCACCTCCGGCCCACGCCCGCCCCTAGTGCCTGGCCTCAGCGCCCAGTGGCTCCCCAAGGGCCCTGAAGAGAGGCCACAGGGGTAGGTAGTGTGGAGGGACGTCATGGTCTCGTAGAGTAGCACTTCCCTACCCCCTGGGGCAAAGTGAGGGCGCCCCGTGGTTGCCCCACGGCGGTTCCGGGAACCATGGCCCCAGGGAATCATCACCGGGGGCGGGCAGTGTTGCAGGGACATCTTGGTCTC
>JACEEZ010015415.1:0-22106 GCA_016584305.1 Chionoecetes opilio | reverse complement strand
CTAACAAGGCAACATAAACTATCTTCACAAGTTGAATATAAATATCGCACCTAAGGGTACTCCGTAGTGGTACTCCGTAGTGTAATGGTTAGCACGCTCGGCTCACAACCGAGAAGTCCCTGTTCGATCCCCGGGCGGAGACGAAGGATAAATGGGTGGTCTTTCTTAAAACCCAAGCACCTGTCCACCCAGCAGTGAAATGGGTACCCGGGTGTAGCCGGGGGTTTGTGACCCCCCTCCTGGGTGGTGGCTTCGGCCAACACTAAGCTGCAGGGTAGAATCACTATGGCTCTGAGGAATTATCCTCTAAACAAACAAACAACACAAACCCTAACCTGCAACAATCTATCAGATACTTCCAGTAGATATGAATCATTTAAATATAGTTCACCACTTAACCTAACATGCTACACACTATCAGATACTTCCAGTAGTGATATGAATATTTAAATATAGTTCACCACTTAACCTAACCTGCAACAATCTATCAGATACTTCCAGTAGTGATGTGAATCATTAAATACCCGTTCACCACTTAACCTAACATGCCACAATCAATCATACTTCCAAAGGCAATTGTGATATTAATCATTTAATCTCATTCACCACCTAACAAGTACAAAGACAAAACAATATATAGGTTTGTGATATTAAACATTAGGAAATGTTTACAGTATGTTTTATTACCAACCAACTTTTAATTCCAACTCAGGTCTCGCTCAGGAACAATTCTAGGCTGCCCTTTCTGTCTTTCACATTTTATCTTGGCAATCTGATCATTACAAGCAAGTGTGGATAAAGGGGTTACACGTGTGCACGGGTACCGTTGATTCGGGCCGCCAGTTGAAACAGGCCGCCTATAGTAGCATGCATACCCAGCAGACAGGGCAGTTTTCGCGGGGTCGTTTTCAGACAACCGACAATATTTTCTTGGCTTACAATAGGGGCTTGTTCTAATGGAGATAGTTTTATTTTGCGTAAACCCATAAAAAAAAAAAGGTATAATTTGTGGTTAAGGTTAGGTTAGGTTTCATTAAAACCTATAAGGTTAGGTTAGGTGTCATTAAAACCTTTAAGGTTAGGTTAGGTTTCATTAAAACCTATAAGGTTAGGTTAAGTTTCATTAAAACCTATAAGGTTAGGTTAAGTTTAATTTTTTTTTTTTTTTTTTTTTTTTTTTTTTTTCATTTTTGCGCAAAATAAAACTATCTCCGTTAGAACAAGCAATATTGTAGGCCAAGAAAAAATAGTCGGTGTCTCTGAAAACGACCGCGAAACTCTCGTCCAGTATGCATTTAATATAGGCGGCCTGATTCAACTGGCGGCCCGAATCAACTTTATCCCGTGTGCACGGTAACGGGCTTATCTAGTTTCTTTTATTTTCGCCAGCACGGTGGCAGGCTTGACTACCTTGAGCCCTTTAGAGTTAGAGACATGCCCAGTGATAGCTTAAGAGGCAAGGGAGGGAGCGCTCATAAAGGGTAGCTCTTTTTTAAGGATATTTGGTCACTCTGGATTTTCTCTTATTGACTCAAATATCCTTTAAAACGACACTTACATACCTTCTAGCAGCTTTGGGGAACAAATGCAGCCTCATTCCAGGGTGTTTACGTCTCTTCTTGTCACACACACAGTAGCAATAGCGAGAGGCGGCGGGCGGCATTCTTGCGTCTGGGGTGTCAGTAGCCATGTGGGCCTTGTGGGTCTGTTTGTTTACATTCCCTGATGAGGCGACGGTAGCGCCATCTAAGCGCCAGCAAGTGCATAGGGCAGGGATTTTCTGCCTACATAGGACTCCACCTTCCTTGTCCTCTATATTCCTTGGCCTCCATCCATCCATCTCTTGGCGCCAGGAGTGGTTGCAAAGGGGCGTGATGAGATAAAGAGAATAAAATACCCAAAATTTAAAGAAGAACGAAATAAATTATCACTAAAAGAAGAATGGGGGAAGATAAATAAATAGAAAAAAATAGATAAAGTGGATTTGAAAAGTGAAGATAAGAAGAAAAAAAATATAATTTAAATAGAAAGTGGGATTGCAAGGGCGTGATAAGATTAGATAAAAAAAAAAATATATATATACATGGAAAAGTAGGATTGCAAAGGGAATATAAGAATCAAAAGATTAAAACATTGATGGAAAATTTAGATGAAAAGTGGAATTGCAAGGGGGAATATGAAAAAAAATTAAAAGAAAAAAAAATATGAAATGTGGAATTGAAAGGGGGAAGATAAGATAAAAAAAAAAAAAAAAGGAAAACGGATGAAAAAGTGAGATCGAGAGGGAAGGATACGAAAAATTTAAGATAAAAGATACAAATAATAAAAAAGATGGAAAAGTGGGATTGAAAGGGAAAGATAAGATAATTAAGATACAAATATATAAACACAAAAAAAAGACAAATGTTCCATATGTATTATCGGACAAAAAAAGTCTATGAGACCTCAATAAATAAAATCAGACAAAAAAAACTATCCCTCAAAAATAAAACTATCACTAAAAAATATGATCTGACTTAAAATAAAAAGGAAAAATTTGATTTGTACTTCTTTAAGTCACAACAAAGCCAATTTCTCTCTCTCTCTCTTCCTCTCTCTCTCTCTTCTCTCTCATCTCTCTCTCTCTCTCTCTCTCTCTCTCTCTCTCCTCCTCTCCTCTCTCTCTCTCTCTCTCTCTCTCTCTCCTCTCTCTCTCCTCTCTCTTCTCAATAGGGAGTTTTAAAAGGAGGCTAGACAGCTTCATGGATGGGGATGAAAGGTGGATGTAGATAGTGTTAAGTAACAGGAACTACCACGTGTAGTCTCGCGGCCTCTTGTAGCTCCTTATTCTCTCTCTCTCTCTCTCTCTTCTCTCTCTTCTCTCTCTCCTCTTCTCTCTCTCTCTCTCTGTGTGTGTGTGTGTACCACTGCGACTTACAATGGTGATATTTTCCTCGTTGTCATGAACACTTACGAATAAGGAAGGAGCCTCATCTTTCAAAATTAGAGTGCATCAATGTGGGAGGCTATCTTTGGTAATGCGTAATGCACAAGGTTTTTTGTTTAACCCTTGAGACCCCATAACGTAATTTCCATTGTATCTGGGTACCATTAGACGATTTTGAGTAAAATATAAGCAATATTTATAGATATGACCTGTTTAGTATCCTTATTCACTTACTAATTTGGTATATACAGGTAGTTTTCGTAATTTATGGCGCAACAACATACAATTTTTTATAGCGAAGGAAAGATCTGGGGGTGAAGGGGTAAATACTCTAAACAGTCATACATATACACTGCTAAATTCATTGTTTTCCCTAAATTAAGTTGTACGAATTCGAGCCACACTCTTCCACTTAATTGAACTTCAGAAAATAAGAAAAACTACCAAGAGGCTGTGGGGATCTACACTGGTATTCCTGTGGGTGCATACCGGTGTTCCTCGGTGCCTATATTACCCGGTATGGGGCGACATCGTATCAGTGCGAAATCCTGTAGACCCCCCCATTCATCTATCTTATTTCACTAATTTAAAAGCTTAACTGCTGCCCCGATACATGTTTACAGGGAACATCGTGTCACTAGCTTCCCATGAAAACACTTACAAATAATAATAGTTGATAAAATAATACATGATAAAAACCATACTCATGTACCCACAACCTGACTGTTTTCTACGTGGATATTTTAAGCTTTTGAGTAACTATTATTATTTGTAAGTGTTCTCATGGGAAGCTAGTGACATGATGTTGCCTGTAACATGTATCCGGGCAGCAGTTAACCTGTAAAACCAGTGAAATAAGAGCGATGAATGGAGGGGTCTACAGGATTTCGCGCCTTGACAATATTTCGCACAACACCGGTGCCGATGTTCCCCGTTATCTTGTAATTTTTTCAACCTTTTCAAACCCTCTGAGCACAAAGTTTTTGAACCTTTTGAACCTAATTATCTTAAACACTTTGACCTCAATTTTTTTAAACCTTTTTAACCTAAATAGTTTGAACCCTTTGAACCTACAATTTTTTTTAACCATTTGAGTTTAATTTTTGTTTACCATTTGAACCTACAGTTTTTGAACCATTTGAACCTAATTTTTTTTAACCCTTTGAACTTCAATTTTTTGAACCCTTTAAACCTTTTTTTTTAAACCCTTTGAACCTAAATATTTTGAACCCTTTGAACATAAATCTTTAACCCTTCAAACCTAAATTTTATGAGCCCTTTGAACCTAAGTTTGTTTTAACCCTTTGAACCTAAATTATTTAAACCTTTGAAACTAAATTTTTTCAAATCCTTTGAACCTAATTTTTTTTAACCCTTTGAACCTAAATTTTATGAACACTTTAAACATACATTTTTTTTAACCTTTGAACCTAAATATTTGTAATCCTTTGAACCAAAATTTTTGAACCATTTGGACCTCTTTTTTCCCTTTGAACCTAATTTTTTTCTACCCTTTGAACCTAAATTTGTTGAACACTTTGACCCTAAATTTGATGAACCCTTTGAACCTAATTTTTTTAACCCTTTGAACCAAATTTTGTAAACCCCTTGAAACTACATTTATTTTACCCTTTGATTAATTAATTAAGCCTAAATTGTTTTCACCCTTTAAAGCCTTTTTTTTTTTTTTACTCTTTGAACCTAAATTTTTTAAACCTTTGAACCTAAATTTTTTGAACGCTTTGAACCTATTTTTTTTAACCTTTTGAACCTACACTTTTTGAACCCTTTGAACCTAAACTAACCTAAACATTGGCACCTTATAGATACCGGGGAATATCGGTACCTCATAGGAGGCGGGAATCATCGGCGCCGGGGAACATCAGGATTTCCTGTTACTTAACACACACTTATTATATTTCATTAAAAACCCCGGCATTTGCATCCATCCATACAGTATCAAAATGCTTGAGTCAATGTAGGAAAAAGAATGACTACAAATTGCTGATGAAGTGAAATCTGAAAAATATAGAACAAATAAATGAACTTGTTTGAAAGTTGTTTCTAATAAGTAATACCAGACTGCGACAGGAAAAAAAATATCTCCGCAGCAGCGTGTCATCTCGACCTTGAACTTTGTATACCAATGCTCTACCCGTTGGGTGAACGAACGTTTGGCAATGTTTAATTGTTTAATGACAAAGGTGTCCTTGGATACTGAGTAAGGAGGATCCAGCAACTGCCTGGCGATGAACATTTATAAACATAGTGGTAAATGCGGCGGAAAGCTTCGACCTACAGAAACTCTTCCTTCGGCGGTGACTGCATCGGAGGACACATGGGTGCAGCATGAGCCTCTAATCACAAGCGCCACTATAAAAAAAATCTTGCTTGCACCACCACGGGCGAGGGCTAACTATCATACCCCTCTACCGTAGTGAACCTCCAGGGCCTCCCATCCGAGCCCTGGAGGTCATACTGTCTACAGATGATATATGCATTTTTTTTAAACGCAATACGCAAGGGGAGAGGCGCAGGAGGGAGTGAGAGGTCAGAAGTGGGGTCTCTGTATAACTTAAAAAGGTCCCCTAGTCGGAGGTGGCAGGGAGGACGAGTGGGAAGCCGGGGTTTGGGTTTCCCCACCCAAGGTGGGATGGGGGACTTTTTATTTTGGGGTCCCTTCATAAGGCGAATTTTGGTGAAGAAGCCGGGGAAGGCCGGTTTCTTGCAGCTTGCGTTTTCTGTTGGGGCGGGGCATTTTTAAAGGGAAGGGCCGGGCTTCTTACGGATTGGCCCGGGCGGGGAACCCGGGTAAAAAAGCCATAAAAAAGCGAGAGCCAGGGCTCGTTTACCACGGTTTTTCCCGCTTTTTTTGCCGTGACGTCAGGGGATAACAAAAAAATATGGCGGGGGGGAGGGGGCAGAGATTCGAAACAGGGTTTATCGGCGTAAAAATACGTAATTACAGATAACGGACACAAGTAAACACATGGGATGTACTTTCAGAAGCATGGACATACCTTAAGCCCAAAGAACAAAATATACAAGGTTAATGAAAGACAGGAAAACCCTTTTAAAAACTGGTGAAAGAATGATCATGTTTATAAAGGCTGACGTTTAGGGCCTAGCTGCGACGTAGTATTTTTGCTGAATTTCACTGAAATATGCGGGAAATTACCCTTTGTTTTGTAAATTTAGTGCACGGGCTTAATTTTGGAAACCACACTAATAGAGCTTAAAATGGAATAAACATGGTGATGGGAGAGCGTCGTCTGGTGAAATAAATTTCTCGAGTTTTTTTAACATCAACAAAGACGTTTTTTTTCTAATTTTAATTAGCAATCAAAAACCAGCCCCCGGGAAAACTTTTTCGCTGTTTTAATTATGCCCCAAATTTTGGGTTCTTAGTGACCTCACACTTTTTGAGAACGTAAAAATGTTGGAACTCTCCCCGACGGAGACGAGAGTACCAAAAAAAACCTTTTCACCATCATCCGAATTCCCCCAAACAAAACATTGCAAGATTTTAAAGTACCCTATGCATTCCCTTTAGGTTTGACGGACATGAACAATATTAATGTGTAGTAGAGTGCGAAGGTATTTTTGGAAAGGGGACTACCCATTGCGTTGAGGGGAAAATCTTAAGAACAAGGGCTCCAGGGTAAGCTGCCCCAAAATTTTGGGCCCTCTATGTTTTTAACAAAATGCCCTTTAACACATCTGTTTTAAGATTTAATGAGTGCGACCCTTTAAACTTTGCCTACAGGGCCCCGATTTTAAATTCAGGTTTTTGAAAAAAAACTAAGCCCGTAGGGTTAGGTGGCCCAGGTTAGGTTGGTTAGGCACAGCTCGAGGGGCTCGGGGGGGGGTCCCTGGGTTAAAGGTCTGTAAGTTTTTTAATCTTTAGAAAAAAAAGGGGCTCAACCTCCTATCTTCTTCTTCTTATAGCCCAAAAAAGTTTGGGGGAAGGGGGAAAAACCGGGGGTTTTTTGGGTGGGGGAGCAAACATATAAAAAAAATTTGGGCCCCCGTTTAAAGGGTCTTGAACTAGGAAATTTCCCTAGTTTGGAAATTTTTTGGGGGGGTTTAATTTTTCCCCTTTATGTTTTTGGCTCCCCCCCCAAAAAAACCCCGGTTTTCCCCCTTTTCCCCCAAAGGTTTTTTGGGCCCTATAAGAAGAAGATAGGGGGTGGAACCCTTGTTTTTAAAGTTTTACCAATATTAAAATAATATGGTGTTTTTCTGAAATTTTGGGGGTTTAAAAATTAGTAGGTTTTTAAAAAAGAAGGTTTTAAGGCTTTTTTTTGGTGTACCTTTTTTTTATTTTGCCATAAAATTTAAAGGGTGAAAATAAATGTACTCTCGTTTTGAGAAAAAATTTGGGGAAGGAGCGAGGTTAAAATTTACCCGGGGGTGATCCGAACTTTTCGCATAAAAGCAAATTGTGGTCTTTATATGGGGTGAAAGCCCCCTACCCCCAAAAATAATTCGGGGACCCGTGAATTTGGCCGTTACATTTTACAAAAAGTTCTACATTTACTTTACATGCAGCCACCCAAAAATATTTTACACGAAAAGGGAATTTAAAAAACAATCAAAACCCGCCAACGCTTTAATACTGAACTTTTTCGGAAAAAGACGAATTATCCCGGAGGCAGAAAAATGTGAAGCCGATATTTTAATAAAGGTCCTTTAAAAGTGGGGGTTTTGTGTGTTTTCCCCACAAAATTTTTGGAAAAAGACTACAGGAGCATCAGGGGATATCCTAATACGTTGGGTTTTGGGGGGATTTTTAAGGGAGGTTTTGGGGTTTAGGGGGCAAGAGTGTTTTGTTTATAAAAAAATAAAAAAATTTTAAAAAATTTTATGAGAAATTGTTTTTGGGTTAAATTTTTAGGGAATTTAAAACGTATTTACTAGCTATTTTGGGTTCCCAATTATCTGCCCAAACAGATACACGGGCCCCCTTTGGGTTTAAAAATTGGGGTTTAAATACTTTTTTTAAAATTTTATGTATGGGTTTGGATTATTTGCTTTGTTTTTAATTTTTTACTTGCCCTTTATAAAACTTCTTAAAGGTACAAAATAACAAAATACTTTTTAAAATTTTTTGTTTTCCTTGTATTTTTACCCTTTTTATCTTAAAGGGGGGAAAAATATCGGAAAAATTAGGAGGGAAACTATAAAACAGACTATTGTCATGTAATAAACCAAACACTCAAAATTTGTTTTTGTCCTTTTTCCTTTCATAGCAAGGGTTTAATCTGCAATGGGAAAACACAGTCTATTTTTTGGGTAGGATTTTGCCGGTTGAATGAAGTTTTTATCCCCCAAAGATAAAGGAAAAGGGGATTTGAGAAAAAAGAGTGAGGGGGGGGGTAAATAAAAAAATTTAAAAATCTTATTTTCCATAAAACAGGTTTTCTATAAAATTTAAAATCACAGATGTTCTATCCCAATTTAATACTAAAAATGAAAAAATTTGAAAGTCACGCAAATAAAAAAAAATACATTAAAAAAAAAGTCAAACGAAACATTTTAAAGGAAATTAAAATTTTAAAAAATTAAACAAAAGAACTAAAAAGGGGCATTCCCAAAAATCTTTAAAATACTACTAAAAATATGGGAACTGGCATTTGATATGGGGAAAACAAATTATAGTTCATTAGGGTCAATTTTAAAAAAAATTTAAAGCAAAAATTAAAAGTTTTAGACCTCCCCTTTAATTTAAAGATGCATGAAGGAAAAATTTTTCCATAGTTTAAAGGGCCCTTTTTTACATTTAAAGGGTCTGGCACCAGCTGTTCGGCTTTGGGAATAAAGGTCTTTTAGCTGCCCCTTTTTGTACTGGGTGTATTTTTCCCCGACAAGGAAAACTTGAAAACCACTAGGAACAACCCCCTTGACAGCCTTTTTTAAAAGCGAAACATTTTTTTAAAAAATCTGGGGGTTTTAATTTTTAAACCCCTTTTAAACCCTTTTTGATGGAGTAAAGGATCCTTTTTTTCCCAGCCCCCAAAGCTAGTTTTTGCTGCAATATTTTTCGTTTTAAAACACTAAAAAGTAAAGTTGAGGGAAAAATAAATTTTTTGAGGGCCCTTTTACCATACAGTAATTTTATTTTAAATGAGAGGAGAGAGAGAGTTAAATTTTAAAGCCAAAAAAATTTGCCAAGAATGAAAAACAGCCCCCCTATCTTCCAAGCAAAATATAAATCAGCCCAACCCCCAAAAACGGAAAATCCCGGGCACTGGCGGGCAGATGATTTGGGCCCCGTTTAAAGAATCCCTCATTATACCTGCCCCTTGCCCTCAGGTGAAAGTTAATAAAAAAAAAGCCCCTTTTTGGAATCGGGCCCCGCCAGCCCCAACCCCAAAGATTCCGTAGGTGCCCCCCTCTTTACCCCGGCCCCATTTAAAAGTCCTTGGGTTTTGGAGAAAAAAAAAAACCCTTTAAAGTGAAGGATATTGTTGTGAATTTAAATTTACAAATTGTCAGTCAGTTATCGTAACTTTTTTAAAGGCCCTTTTATTCGGGCGGTACACCCTTTTGTCAGTGTTTTTGTTTTGTTCAGTTATCAGCTGTTAGGCCGACGGGCGAGCCTCGAAAAAAACCCCGTCAGCCGTTCCGGCGAGGGACGAAAACGAGAGGGGAAGCCGCAAAGAAGCCGTAAAAAAAAGCCGGTTCTTACGGCTTCTTCACCAAAAAATTTGCCCAATGGATTTAAATACTCATTTAAAATATTTAAAAAACTGTATTTAAATACATGAAAAAAAAATGTATTTAAATTTAAAATTTTTAAATAAACAAATGTATTTAAATACGTATTTAAAAAACAAATTTTTTTAAAAAAATGCCCAGCTCTGCGAGCGCGAGTGTCTCTCTCTCTCTCCTCTCCCTCCTCTCTTCTCTCTCTTTTCCCCTTCTCTCTCTCTCTCTCTCTCTCTTTTCCCTTAAATTGCCGGGGTTTTTCATTCCAACATTACTTTTTAAAAGGTCGTCGAGTTTTTTTTTCCTATTCCCCATGACCCCTTTTTTTTTCATCCTCCCCCTCCTCCCCGGTCACAAAAATTGTCGGTTTACATCCCGCACTTAATCCTGCTTGGGAAAAAAGAAGAAGAAGAAGAAGAAGAAGAAAAAGAAAAGGGGGAGGAGGAAAGGAAAGGGGGGAGGAGGAGGAGGGGGAGGGAAAAGGGCAAGCATACAAGTCTCCGCCAGGCCGGGGGGCTCGAACCCGCCCCCTCTTTTCCAGGGTTTTTAAGTTTAGCGCCCTGACCAAACCCCAAAAAAGTTTTCCTGCCCCGGGCAGGACATGTAGTACGGTACGGTACGGTAATATTTTTCGTAATTCGTACCTGAGATAAATACAGTACCGTAATTCCGTTCCGTACCTGAATATTTGTATCGTACCATACTAGTACGATTAATTTCCGACCGTAATTTCGAACTATTTTCGTACCCAAAAACATTTGACTTTCATAAACAAAATCAATAATTGACAAAATTTACTAATCATTTTCCATTGTGATTAATATACACATACTTTTACAGGTACATAAAACACATAGTAACTTCTACCCATTTATATCTATATACTACTACTACATACATTTCATAGTTACCTCCTATACCCGAGACTTACAAATCATTAACTATATGTATATATATATATATATATATATAATATATATATAATATATATATATATATTATATATATATAATATAATATATATATATATAATATATATTAATTATATAAAATAATAAATATAATATATGTATATATATATATATATATATATATATTATATATATATATATATATATAATAAAATATATATATATATATAAAATATATATATATTTTATATATATATATATATATAATATATATATATATATAATATACATATAATATAAATATATATATAAAAAAATTATATATATATATAATATTATATATATATATATATATATTTTATATATCCTAAATTAGGGTGCTTTTATTTTATGTATTGCTCGTAAAAGTATGATCAATCAATCAATCAATTATTGGGGCTTTACGCCGGGGGGCGCGTCGCCACGCCCACCTACGCGCCACTCCCGGGGGCACTACGCGCCGAGTTCCCATGCAGGCTCCTTTCCATACCAAGCAGCTCTCGACAAGAAACATCAACTTGCCCCAGCCACGAGCCTTGTGGGTGCCCCCTTGGCCTCCTCCACGCCGGATTGTATCTTACAGATACAACCCGATGGGAAGGATCGGTTTCAGGGTAGCGTGCCACATGCCCATATAGCCGAAGTTGGCGCTGACGGACTATGCAGGTAATAGGCCTCGATTCAGTCTCACGGTTTCAATCGTTGATTTGACACATAATCATCCCAGCGATACCCCATGATTCTGCGAAGACACTTATTACCAAAGGCATTGATTCGTCTCTTCAAGTCATATTAGTGTCCATGTCTCACAAACCATAGAGTAAGACAGGGGTCACAAGCGACTTGAAGATCGGATCTTTGTCCTCCTGCCACAGGTACCGACAACGCCAAATACTCCCGCTGAGCGAGTCCATAACACCGTGGGCTATGCCAATCCGCCGTAAGACTTTGACGTGACCCGCCGTCATTATGGACTGCGTACCAAGGTATGTAAAACTTTCCAAGATCTCAATGTTCTCGCCACACGCAGAACAGGGCTGTACTGTTTCATATAGTAAGTCTCCCAAACACCTGGACCTTGGTCTTGAGAAAGGAGACCTCAAGTCCAAAGGCTTTGCCTCCCGTGCAGCGCCTCGAGAGCCATCACCAGGACCTCCAGTGACTCAGCAAAGATTACTGCATCATCGGCAAAAACAAGATCAGTGATCTTGGTGTTGCCGACGGATGCTCCACAATCACTTTGATCTACAACCTTGTCCAATACCCAGTCCATACAAGCACTGAAAAGTGATGGGGCAAGGACGCACCCTTGCCTCACTCCTGTATTCACAGGAAAGAAGCTGGATACACCTGCCCCACACTTCACAGCACTCTTCAGTCCCAGAATACAGACCAGTTATCAAACCAATAGTCCTTCCAGGAATCCCTCGAAGTCGCAGAAGATCCCAGAGTGACTCACGATGCACTGAGTCAAACGCCTTCTTGAGATCAACATAGGCTGCAAGCATCCCCTGTCGAAACTCACGTCGGCGTTCCACCAGGACACGAAGCGCTAGGATACGGTCCGTTGTTGGCTTACCAGGCGTGAACCCAGACTGCGGAGGTCTCTGATGCTTCACCAGATGACTGCGAATTCGTGTCAGCAATAGATGGGCAAGCACCTTGCCTGGTACGCTGAGCAGTGTAATACCGCGGTAATTGTTGCAGTCCTGACGGTCCCCTTTCCCTTTCCAGATAGGGACGACCACCCCCCTTTTTCCAGTCAGGAGGAATGGTACCTGATTGCCACACGGCAGTCAGGACAGCATGCAACCCGCGGATCATGGCCTCACCCCCAGCTTTGATGACATCAAAATCAAAAGCATGATGGCATCAACAATATCTTCCTTCAATCCCACGCCACCTTACTTATCTCCTTGATCTGAGGAGACTGGGGGAATTGAGGGATAATACCCATGCCACGTCCACACCCAGGCAGAAATTCTACCTAGCTAATGAAGTCACACGGTAGTGTTAATTAATGGGGTCAAATCTCATTCACTCTCATTCCCCTATCCGCTCATCTACCACGCCACCCCCTCACTCAATCATTCACCTACCCGCCCATCCACCCACGCCCTCACTCTCTTACTCACTAACCCATCCACGCCCTCACTCATTTCTTCAATACCCCTCCAACCCACTCACTCCCTCACTCACTCCTTAACCCACCACACCCTTCACTCACTCACTTATTCACGAATCCACCCACCCACGCCCTCACCTACTCACGATCCCACTCACTCACTCTTCCATCACCAGTGACCATGAAGGAGGTTGAAGTGAGGTGATTTTATATATATATATATATATATATATATATATATATTAAGGTAGATAGGAACTAGACACATGGCCTGTTGAACTATTAATCATTATCCCCTGGAGTCCCAGGACACCAGGTCAACACCCAGGCGTTGGATGGAAAATTCCTCCCTGGTAATGAGGTCGCACGGTGTTGTTAATGGGGGGGGTCAACTCCCGCTCCTTGAGTCCCTGACTCCCTGGTCCCTGAGATGGGGTGAAGTCAAGTGATTTTTACAAATAGATATACATGAAGATAGATAGACAGTATGGATGGTAGCCTACCATCCATACTGCTGGGTACGAAAATGGTTCGATATAAGTACGGAAATAAAAATCGAACTTTCGTACCGTACCGAAAGAAATATATCGAGCCGTAATATCGAACCGTACTTTTAGCCCCTAAATTACCGTACCGTACCGTAATTTCGTACCGTACCGTAACGAACTACATGCCCTGGCCCTGGGTGGATGCAGCGCGGTGATTAGCTGTCGCTTGGGCCAATCAGGATGGAGTTAAAAGAGTGTGCGTGGCCTCCTCTACACTATATACAGCAAAAGCCCGTAGTGAGGTTTAGGTCACTGGTTCTATTCTTCTTAACTCCAATCTCCTTATATGTAGCACTTCCGTAACTTCAATCTCCTTTTCCGATATTCACGTTACCCCCGAGGCGAGCGCAAGGCATTCAGTAGAGACTCTGGGCGATGGCAAAGCTCAGGACAAAGATCTTTTGGATGCTCTTCACTTGGAGCGTGGCCATGGCGGGCACCTGGTTTGCCGTCAAGCTCCGGAGCCCCACAGCGCACGAGAAGACTGTCGGGATGCGCGCCCTGCTGCGTCAGGCTGAGGCAGTGTTCTGCTCCAGCGAGGTCAAGTTGTACAAGCTGACAGGCCCGCGATGGTTAGGCCGCTTGGGGTGCAGGCCGCGTCGTCTCCGCGAGGGCTGCACGGCACCGTCTACCGGGCTCAGTTCCTGCCCGTGGTGGGAGACGCGCTGCTCGAGGTGCGCTTCCAACACTACAGTGCCTGCATGGCCAATCTGATGGAAACGTACAGGCTGATACGGATTGCTGTGCATGTGTGCCTTGTGGGAGGTCTGGCGGCGGCGTAGCTGCGGCTGTTGTGGCGAGCCCTGCACCGGGGTAATACAGATGAATTATTGCTCCGAACGCATAAAATCACATATCTAAGCCCACAAGAGCTTCGTGGCCTGACACGCGGAGACTTCATAGCCGAGGGCGTTTTCGGCTCCGTCGAAGAGTTGTTTATCGCTGGCAAGAGGCCCTTATCAAGGAGCTCAAGGATGACCCTGCAGTCTGCCGCTGTTATCCGAGGCTTGGGTGTTGGTGGAGGTGGATGGGGCCGGAGGGGCGCCGCGGCTCCTGGCCCGCCTCCCTCAACCCCCCCCGCGATGGTGATAGAGTTCGTGGGAGTCAACATCTATACCCCGATACAGGCTTGCGCGGATGATTTTTGCGCCAGAAAACCGTCATGGAGATTTACCGCGCAGATTTAAAATTGCTTCCCAAGCTATAAAAAAATGCAGAAGGCATGAATCGTATGTCTGACAGCGACGTACATCATCTTGCACACTCCACCGGTGTGTGGGAGGGAGGGTTTCCCTCCCTCCTCCCTCCATAGGCGGTTTGACAGTTTGCATGATTTTGAACTTATGCCTGCAGCGTTACCTACATCCCGTGTTTTTGCCTGTTTTTGCTGGGTTACATAATGGGTGGAAAACATACGAATGGCACAACGATTCAAGCAATCATCGATCTTTACAAGGCTGGGATCAATAATAAGGAAATTTGCAAGCTTAAAGGACTAAAGCTTAGAACAGTGCAAAATTTGATCCACCGATTTAAGGCTGGCGGAGAGGTGAATCTCCCGCTCCTAAAAAAACAACCTGGGAAACAAAAAAAAACGTGTAACAGAGCCAGGAGCGTGTTAAGGCGACAGCTTGATTTCAATCCTAGCCTTACAGCCAGAGAACTGAAGCAGGAAAATCATACTCTTCTTGGTAATGTGTCGCTTCGTTAGTCCTTGAGCCAACCGGCCATATTTTGAAGTGAATGCTCCGGCGGGGGGAGTAATTCTCATTATGATTTTCCATTAGGGCAATATCTCAGGTATCAGAAAATGCATGATGGACATCTGAGAACGGTAGCTTAGTGCCCGGATGGACGCCATCTTTGAAACCACCCAGCGCGAAAATGCCCATTTGGTGGGGTACATTGTTGCACGTGTATCTGGACTTCTATACTAGCTATCGATGTGCGGTTGACGACTAAATATACGTCCAATGTGTACCGTCTAAATAAAAAATAATATGAAGCATTTTGTTATAGATTAATTATTATAAAAATCAATTATCGAAAAAAAATCATATATTTTTCAATATTTTATTATTAGACTTGTACTTATTTTAGTGAAACAACACTGGTATGATTTTCCAAATTATGCATTGTGCTACACCGTTTATCTGTCTATAAAAATAACTCAAAAACTAAAACATATCATCCACCACGAGTGTACACAAAAAATATATGAAAAGGCATGCACTTTCCACAAACCGAAACTATGTCAGTTGGAATTTCCCGCCGATAATTAATTAACCCACAGAACCCAGTGCCGAAAGTGACGTCAGTCTATTCTATATCTATATTCTATATTCTATATCTCAGTCTGAGATTTGTTGCGGTGACCTGATTAATTTCTGAGGTGGGGGGGGGTGGCTTAAGAACTAAAAGTGAACATGTTAGATGGCGCCACATACAACTCTATTATAGAGTTGTATTGTGGCGCCATCTAACATGTTCACTGACTTGGATGAGTATGTCTATGTAAGCTGGCGAGCTTTTCGGATATCGGCGTAATCTAACGTCAGGCTTTTTGTTCTTTTCAGCTGAGATGGCCGGTGTCGAGGCGAAACGGGCGAAGATTGAACCTGAGTCCGGAACGTGCATCCTGTGCAGCAAGAAGTCGCCACTCTCTGAACTAAGCAAGGCAGCGGGCAACAGTTCTTGGAAGACATTGTGTGACGCAGCCGTAGTTAGAAACTTTTATCCAATTCTAAAGCTAGTCCAAGAAGGCGCAGTTGAACTTCCTAATATTCCAATATTATACCATAGGGCTTGTAGATCAGACTTCACTCACAAAAAACACCTAGCTACTTTGACCAATGCAGACTAGAAGTTCTTCAGTTGATACTGGCGATGCGGTGCGACGGCGATCATCACGGGAAGAGACAGGATCAACTTCAACGGTCTACGATGATAAATGCATTTTTGCCAGCGTGCTTCAAAATTCATAAAAGCAGTCGTACCCGTGAAACAGTTGTCTTGGCTGTTGAACTTCGAGCAGAATAAGACAATAAGAGATGCTGCGACAGCTCGCAATGATGAGAGAGTTTGGCATTCACTACACGAGATATGGTTGCAGCTGAGGCTCACTACCACTTCTCCTGCTATAGAAACTACACACGGCCCCAAAAACCTCAAGTAGAAACTGACATTGAAGATAATATCGAGAAAAATGAAATGATACGATGTATATTCAATTTCATTCGCACTGACTTGTTCTTGAACCCGAGGATTGTTCCAATAGTTGATGTTGCAACAGATATCCTGTCTTCAGATACATTTTCAGTTGATGTTCGTGACTCCATCAAGAAGAATCTGCAGCGCACATTACAAAGAGAGTTTGGAGAATCGCTCATCTTCTTCAATGTGAAAACACCGTGTATACTTGATGCCCGATAATCTGACAAAGCGAGAGATTGCTGCAGAGTGCGTAAACCTGAAAGCAGAAGTGAAAGCATTTGAACGAACGGACGATGAAAGTAACATTGTGCGTGCAGCTACTTCACTGCGACACCAGATCAAGATGCTCATTACAATGAACGTTGGCCGCCTCAGCCAGCAGAACTCACTTCAGATTACGTGAAGATACCAGATTCTCTTCGTGTATTTCTGCATACTTTGATTTGCGGGAGTGGGGGTAGCTCTGCGCGTGCCGACACACTGGTATGGTCGATGGCTCAAAATATCATCAATGCTGTACACCGGGGTACCATCAGAACATCGAAGCATGTCCTACTTCCGTGGTCATGAAAACGCTCACCGGTAATACAGAGGTCATCAGAATATTGAATCGACTCGGGCACGGATGTTCGTACACAGTTCTGGAAGAAATCGAGATAGCGCTATGCATAGACAAATTAGCAAGTGTGGAGAAAGATACAGTACCACTTCCGTCACATGTGCACCCTTCGGTCCCGACTGTATTAGCATTCGATAACATCGACAGGCTAGAGGAATCGCTGAGTGGTGGCGGAACATCGCATCGCGTCAACGGTATCATCGTCCAACCGAAGTCGCAGTCGTGTTTGCCGCCCCAACTCCATCGGCAGTATCCAAAGCAGATAAGAAGCGATCTATCCCGTCATCCAGCGATTTACTTCCAATATACAGCGTTGGGAAACGAGAGGGCCCCCTGCAATCAAGCTGCAGATCTTTCTGACACTCTTGCAGGCGCAACATCCCTTGCGCAGCGCCGAAATCACGTATGGATTATGACTCGCATGCTGGAACCATGCGACCAGACAATCAGTTCGTGGACTGGTTTCAACATCATGACTAGAGATCGTGTTCAGGTGACGGAAGATGTAGTTGGCTACCTGCCGACTATAAACGCGCCTGCCACAGATATGGCAACAGTGCAAAAAATCCTCAGAGAAGCTCTGAACATCATGTCATCACTTCAGCTGAGCGTATTACCCGTGGTGCTAGACAGGCACTATTTGCTAAGGCGACCGAAATAGCATGGAAAGATGTCAATCGATATGGAAGAATCGTGCTCATGATGGGGAACTTCCATACCATCTGTAACTTCATGTCGAGCATTGGGAAAATGTTTGGAGATGCAGGCCTTCGGGATGTAGCTGTTGAGTCAGAGTAATCGCTGAAGGTTCCATCAACAGGGTTCTGGAAGGCAAGCAATACAACCGTGCTGTGCGACTCCACAAGTGATGTACGAGGCACTAATGCGCATCATTTGGAAGGGCTTCCAGGTGTGGATAGAAAGCAATCATCCTGACAAGGGACCCCAGATTCGAAGCACTGACCTCAAAATTCGCAGCATCAAGGAGGATGTTTGCCACGAGACTCTCGCTGCTGCTCTCGATGATGATTCATGTGTACAGAGCTTGACATGTTCGCGAAATACCTACATTTTCTGCGAACCAAACATGGAGACCTGGCTCGCTTCTGGATGATGTATATTGATATGGTAGAGGACCCTGCTGGGGTTGATTCGTGCGGATAGAGAAGGGACTGGATGCTCACTTGGCTTGTGTCAGAAGAGTGATCCCTGGTGTTTCGCAATGAACAAGGTGAACATATGCTAGATATCTACCAGTGTACTATGCACAGATGACGCAAACTCCACGAAACATGTCCCGAGTTGTACAGGCATTTCAATCAAGGCTACTTCTCCGTACAGCTTAGACCAGGGAATCCATTTGCCAGAATCGCTGTTGATCAGACAACAGAAGAAACAGTCAACAAAGATACGCAAAACAGCTGGAGGAACACGAGGTTTTAGTCTTCGACAAGGGGCTGGTCACGATACTATCTAACTGCAGACAATCGGGCTGCTGCACTGAGGCAACTACGAGAAACTATCCTTGTGAATGGCAGCGACACATCTCACGCCAAGCACCCTGACTTGTCTACTTCTCGCATCAAACGTGATGAGTCTGGCGTCACAGCTATCTGTGATCTACTGGAAAATGACTGGACCAATCCATTCGCCGATGATCCGTCATGTCTTCTCAGTATATCTACCGGAGCGGCTGCGAGGGAGGACGTTTCTAATGACCTACTCAACGCCCTGCAAAAGGGGGAAGCGGCGTATCAAAGCTTCAGAAACGTCTTAAAGAGGGAACAGGCTTTATGACACAGTGAAGAAGCTAAACTTGAAGACCTTTGGTAAGATCAAGCAGAAAGTTGTGAAGGCCACAAACAAGGAGATCGTCCTGAGAGCTGACAGACAAACTGTTTGCCACCATGATACTCATCGCCAAGACAAGGAACCTCGACATGCAACTTGTCCTTTGTCACCCACTAGGAACGTTACCATGGTCTTTGGCAAACGTTGATGGGTCAATGAAAAAAACGAACAAAGTTGCACTTGCGAAACACATGGAAGGTCTTGTGGAACCAGCCGATAACGTTGACAAGCGAAGTGCAACAATAATTGATGCGATGGCTCTCATACAAAAGATGCATGGCGAGAACGACACGTTCGAAGAACTATCTGACCGCATCCTTGCTGCAGCGCTTCACGCTGGTCAAGGCAGTGAGCGCATCGATGTTGTCTTTGACACATACACAGAAGAATCCATCAAAGCAGCTGAGCGTGTGAACCGCGGTTCAAATGAAGGCATCAGTTTCAGCGAGATCAGACCCGCACACAAAATACATGAACTGGCGGCGTCTCCTGCTTGCAGCCAGACAAAGGAGGAAACTGGTTGTGTTCTGGCGGAGTCGTGGAAACATGAAACAAATCGCGAAAAGCTAGGCAACAGAACACTATGTCACCTGTGGTGAAAAATGTCTGGTACTGACCCGCGATAGGTGGAAGTTGGTGCAAGCACTCGAATGTAGCCACGAGGAAGCAGACACGCGTATGTTTCTCCACGCAAAGCACGCCGCTACCCACTACAAGACGATCATCTTAGTGGCAGATGACACCGACGTTCTGATCATCAGTCTTCATCTCAGCAGAACCATCGAAAGTCAGCTCTTCATCAGACGAGGAACAAAGGTTCGAGTCAGAATGATTGACGTTGGAAAGTTGGCTGCGGTATTGGGGTCTGGAGTTTGCAGTGCATTGCCAGGGCTTCATGCATGGAGCGGGTGTGACACTGTTAGTGCTCTGGCTAGCCAAGGAAAGATAAAGGCTTTGAAGCTTGTGCAAGCGAATGATCTGTATCTTCAAGCATTCACAGATCTGGGATCTTCGTGGAATGTACCAACAGACGTCTTCAATAGCATTCAGGCCTTCACGTGTCAGCTGTACGCCAGAAACACGAAGATCGTCGGTGCTAATCACTCCGTTATCACATGTTCTGTGCAAAGAAGGGCCAGATCGAATCTGGACAATTGCCGCCTTGTGAAGACTCCTTGATGCAGCATACGCTTAGGGCCAACTATCAGGCGGCTATCTGGCGACGCAGCCTTGAAAACCTGCCAGACGTCCCAGCACCATCAGCAGGACATGGCTGGGAACTCGATGATGGCGGTTCGCTCAAAAATCCGATGGATGGCGGGTCTACCAGCTCCAGATGTCGTCTGAATCTCATCTCATGCACATGCAGAAGGACGTGTCGACCGTCAGATTGCTCCTGCATACTGAATGGGTTGAAGTGCACTGTTGTGTGTAAGCTGCAGGGATGCTCCAACATGGTGCAGGATGATGCTATCGTGGCTCAGGATGCCAATGACTCTGATGGCGACTCTGATGATTAACGTTGTGTGCACTGTATATTGTATAGCATATGTTGTTCTCTATTATAATGCAGGCCAAATTGCCTGAAAATCTTTATAGACAGATAAACGGTTTAGCAAAATGTATAATTTGGAAGATCATACCGGTGTTATTTGACTAAAACATGACATGTTCAATGATACCTCCGCTTGCTTATTAGGAATATACATCGTATGGTGTTAAAATCAGCTCCATACGTCTTTCCAAACTCTAGTAATGAATAATTAAAAAAAAAATATATATATAATTAATATAATTGGCGGCCATTTTGAAATCCAAGATGGCCACCAAAGTGCAGATTTCCTATGTAACAATTTCCGCCTGCTTATTAGATATCGTATGGTGTTAAAATCCTCTCCGTACGACATTCCTAACTTGCGTTATCGTCAGAATAGATAATGCCAGCGGCGGCCTAAGTCATTTTATGCCTCTTTACATATATTGTTGTAAACTCGTGGTGATATGTTGTACTTGTTGAGTTATTTTTATAGACAGATAAACGGTGTAGCAAAATGCATAATTTGGAAAATCATACCAGTGTTGTTTCACTAAAAAAAGTACAAGTCTAATAATAAATATTGAAAAATATATGATTTTTTTTTCGATAATTGATTTTTATAATAATTAATCTATAACAAAATGCTTCATATTATTTTTTATTTAGACGGTACACATTGGACGTATATTTAGTCGTCAACCGCACATCGATAGGATGCCGGAGCATTACTTTTGGTCTGGCTCAAGGACTAACTGTACAGGAAACTTTGAAACGTGACCTTGGCTACAAGTGTTACCGGGCGCGGAATAAGCCACTGATAAATGACCGCCAAAGGAAGAAAAGGCTTCACTTTGCAAAGAAATACAGAGATTGGCCTCTCAACAAGTGGCGGGCTGTGTGCTGTGGAGTGACGAAAGCACATTTTGTGTGAGTGGAGGAGGACCAGCAAAAGTGTACCGTCGCCCCGGCTGAGACCCCACCGAGCCTCGCTACAACACCAAAGACCACAAAACACCCTCCCAGTTTAATGGTGTGGGGTAATGGTATTGGGAACTTAGTTATTTTCCCAAAGAACACAACTGTTAACAAAGTGGTGTATTTTGATCTTTTAAATGACCACCTGGAGGACTGCTTTGAAAAGACACAGGCACAGATTTTTCAACAGGATGGAGCATCCTGCCACACAGCTCGATATGTGATACAGTGGCTGATGACTGCAAGATGGGAGAATAGATGATGCCAGGTAATTCTCCGATATATCACCCATAGAAAATCTTTGGGCCATCATTAAAGGCAAACTCGCTCACGTGACACCTCTACACTCCCCAAGCTTGAAATGGAGCTCCGAAAGTGTTGGGAAGAATTTAAGCCTGAGTTCCTTCAAAATCTTGCTGACAGTGTACCCACGTCGCCTTCAAAGGGTCATCAAGAGGAAGGGCTACGCAACGAAATACTAACTGCAATTGTAAGTGTGATATTCTACATATTTTGTTATAAAAAATGGTGCGTCATACGTGTAAACATTCCTTTTAGGAGGCGCGCAGTGAAATTATCAGCGCAAACGTACGTGTGGCGGTGCTCCGTGCCGACTTCCTCGCGTCGCTCGTCAGTAGCGCAGCGGCGGGG
>JACEEZ010015414.1:262263-272263 GCA_016584305.1 Chionoecetes opilio | reverse complement strand
GTTATTCATAGATACGCATTGCAGAAACGACCTCTGCTCCTCCTCCTCCTCCTCCTCCTCCTCCTCCTCCTCCTCCTCCTCTTCATTGATAAGAGTGAAAGGAGAAATAGCGAAATGTACCCACGATGATAAATGATATGGTAAACAGATACATTATTTTCCACGCCTGTGTGATAGCTGTGGCGGCTTGAAATACGGCAGAAAAGTGCTGAGAAGAGACGAGGAGGAGGAGAGGAAAAAGGAGATACGAAGAAAGGAGAGAAGAGGAAAACTGTACCGAGCAGAAGGTATATGGAGAGGAAGATAAAAAGGAGGAGGATGAAGAGGAATACACATTTAGGAAAATAACAAAGAACGAAAGACCTTGTGATTTAAAAGAGGTAAAATAATAAAGTATACTAAAAAGGTACTCGTAAAGAAGCGAGGTCTCTCTTGAAGGTACTCGAGGATATTTTACTGAGAAAATGGAACATAAGAAAAAGGAAAGAGAAAAATTATCCATTTCATAAACAAATACTACAGTCGCCTGCTGAATTTACGCGGGTGAGAAAAATGTTAGGAGGAGGAGGAGGAAGAAGAGGTGCTATGGAAGAGGAGGAGGAGTAGGAGGTAACCAGGGCGAGCAGCTTGACTGACTGAATAATGTTGTCGCGTGGAGCTCGCTGGTACCTCAATTTTCTTTCCCGTGTGTGTTTGTGCTTGTGTGTGTGCGTGCGTGCGTGTGTAGATATGATTGATTGTATATAATTTTTGCCTCAATACTGATTATCATATTTCCTAAAGAGACACTAATAACAAAGCATTAATAAACTACAGGAACGAAGTGCAAAAAAAACTTTAAAAACTCACCAAAGCAAGGATTTTTTCAACATCTTGATACTCTCCTCCTGGAAGATCTTACATAAATAAATAGGAATGTTGACTAATAAATATGTTAAAATTAAAATAAATAATCATTCATATGGATGCTAGAGCAATAACACAATTCAGCGTCTGTACCGATGACAACACAGGGAAACACCCTTCAATAACACATAAAGTAACCTGTAGGTTTAAGGTTATTGGTAGGTTGTTGGTTTTTATTGTAGGGATGGTGGAAAAAGGGAAGGGAAGGGGAGTGAAGGGAAGGGAAGTGGTAAGGCAGCGAGGCACCAACACTGCCCCGTCAGCGTCGCCTTCACATCGGGATGAAGGGCAGGAGGCTTTCCATCAAGGCACAACCCGGCGTGATCCTCCTTCTTCCTTCCTTCATTGTTTTCCTACCATAGCATCCTCCTCCTCCTCCTCCTTGTTTTCCTTCTTCAAATTCCTGATTTATGATACTACTTCCTCCTTCATTCCTGCCTATCTCCTCCTTTTTCTCCTATTATCAAGGTTGCTTCCTCTTCCTTCTTTTATTTTTCCCCCTCTTTCTCCTACAGCCTCTTCCTATTCCTGCAAACCTGTCATGATTTTCCTTTCCTACCTGCTTCCTCTCTCCTCCTCCTTCTAATCTGTCACGATGACTCTACCTTCCTTCCTACCTCCTCCTCCAGATATTCCCTCCTCCTCCTCCTGCCCCTTCGTCACCATCGTTCAGGCCAATGCCGCGGCATCGACCGTCATAAGCCATAATTCCCTTCCCTTCGTCAGATAGGTGGTGAGTGGAGGGACAGATAGTGAGGCAAAACCCATCACGGGCCTGTCATTGCCTCCAAGCCCTCTCTTCATTATCTCCCTCTCCCTTCAGCTCAATCATGTGTTTCTCCCTCTAGCCTCTCTATCATTTATTTATCTTCGTGTATCAATAATATAGTCTTCATCAGTTGTTTTTTTTTTTTTTAGCTTTACATAAATTGTTTTTATTCCATTTTGTTATAATCTTAAGAATATGGTCTCTCTCTCATATTGACACCTGAAAATTAAACTTCATTTTTCACACGTCATATACTAGGCGCAGCAACGAACTGATCATGATCCATAGAGGTTGGACAAAAATGTTATCAAAGCTTTTTCACCTGAAATGTCTTCATTGGTGGTAGGTCTCATCAGAAAGAAAAAAAAATCCGAATATCCCCATGGGAAGCCTCGTTTTCACCTCAAATCCAAAATGGCAGACATTATACAGGCTCAAAAAAAAATAAATTAAAATTTTTTAACAAACAAAAGATAGTACATTTTGCGTAGCTAATTCAGGCCGCCTCCGAAAAGGGAATTTTACAACTCATGAGCACCACATATGTTTAAGTAACAAAATAATGTATATATCAAATTTAAAATTTGATTAAATCGTTGCAAAGACCTTCCTTGATAACCCTTTGAATGCGACGTGGTCACCATGATCAAAGAATTTTTGAAAGGGAACTCTGGTCAATTTTCCCAACACTTTCGGAGCTCCATTTTCAGCTTTGGGGTCGATAGGAGAGGGTCCGTGAGCGGAGTTTGCCTTTAATGATGGCCCAAAAGATTTAAATATGGGTGATATATCGGAGAATTACCCTGGCCTCACTATTCTCCAATCTTGTAACATCAAGACACTGTATCACATCTAGAGCTGTGTGGCAGATGCCATCCTGTTGAAGGGAAAATCTGTGCCTGGGTTTTCAAAGCAGCCTCCTGTGGTCATTTAAAAGATCAAAATAACACCACCTTTTTAACAGTTGTGTCTTTGGGAAAATACTAAGTTTCCCAATAACTGAAAGTAAAGCAACCCACACATTAAACTGGGAGGGTGTTTTGTGTCTTTCGTGTGTAGCAAGGCTCGGTGGGTCCTGAGCCGAGCGACGGTACACTTTTGCTGTCTCCTCCACTCAACAGACAAATGTGTTTTCGTCACTCCACAGCACAGCCCGCCACTTGTCGAGAGGCCAATCTCTGTATTTCTTTGCAAAGTGAAGCCTTTTCTTCCTTTGGCGGTCATTTATCAGTGGCTTATTCCGCGCCCGTAACACCTGTAGCCAAGGTCACGTTTCCAAAGTTTCCTGTACAGTACGAAGCGACACATTACCAAGAAGAGTATGATTTTCCTCCTTCAGTTCTCTGGCTGTAGGCTAGGATTGGCCTCAAGCTGTCGCCTTAACACGCTCCTGGTTCTGTTACAAGTTTTTTTTTGTTTCCCAGGTTGTTTTTTTGGGAGGGAGATTCACCTCTCCGCCAGCCTTAAATCCGCGGATCAAATTTTGCACTGTTCTAAGCTTTAGTCCTTTAAGCTTGCAAATTTCCTTATTATTGATCCCAGCCTTGTAAAGATCAATGATTGCTTGAATCGTTGTGCCATCCGTATGTTTTCCACCCATTATGTAATCCAGCAAAAACAGGCAAAAACACGGGATGTAGGGGAACGCTGGAAGCTATAAGTTCAAAATCACGCAAACTGTCAACCGCCTATGGAGGGAGGAGAGGGAGGGAAACCCTCCCTCCCACACACCGGTGAGTGTGCAAGATGATGTACGTCGCTGTCAGACATACGATTCATGCCTTCTGCATTTTTTTATAGCTTGGGAAGCAACTTTAAATCTGCGCGGTAAATCTCGATGAACGGATTCTGGCGTAAAGATCATCCGCGCAAGCCTGTAGAAAGACGTTTAAGGTACCATTTTAACTAATTTGAGGACTCCCATTCGTTTGGTGATATTTTCGGAACCATTAGAGGTCCCGATTATGTGTTAAGGTCAAGGTCATTATCAAATTTGATCAAAATTTGATCTCAAAGCTCACCAAATGACGCATATCAGTTCGAAAAATCGCTCAGTGTGGCATCTTCACCTATCGATCAAATTAATTTTTCTATATTGCAAAATTTAATCCTCTCCATGGTATGTTGCAATCTAATCAGTATATTATTATTTTTGTTTCAGATAGGACCGTAATGGCAGTGTGCAGTCAGCATGCTATTTGTTTACTGTGCGAAAATAATATAACATTCACTGTGAAGTATTTTTAATGTGTCAGTCGCAAAGCCCTTGCTGCAATCAATTATTTCAGTGTCAAATACAATGAACTAAATCCAGTAAAGACTATCCCGATTCAAGTATTTGACGACAATGAGAAGCAGTATGTGCATGAGAGATGTCGTAAAGCTCACACTAATACCAGGTGATATGAGCAAATGCGCAAACGTAAACATGACTGTGACTTTTCCTCAGCACACAAACTCAGATCTGATGTCAACAAATTCTGTTTCCATACTGACTGTTATCTCTGTGGAGAGTTGGTTGATCAAGAAAAAATCAAGCGACATCCAAACAGCACTAACAACACTATGAATTCAGTCGGGTCATGCTGCTCCAGGTGAAAGCGACGATTACAAGAAGATGTGCAGAACGTCGTGCAAGCAAAGTAGGTGAGTGGGCCGATGCTATATCGCATAAACTCTCATGCATCAACGATCTGCCTGCAGAGGTGGCCATTTACCATCGTAGATGCTACCAATACTTCATGTCGCCCCGTAATTTGAAATTGGATGCACCGTCTACTACCACTGATGGAGCGCTTCCTAAGAAGCGAGGACGTCCAAGCGGAGTAGTTGATGAGGAGAAAAAATCGGCCTTCATGCATGTCATTGAATACCTGGAGAACAACGATGACGAGACAGTCACTTTAGATGAACTAAACGAAATCATGGAGAAGGAAGCTGGTGGTGGTGAAGTGTACTCCAAGAGATCACTCAAGCGACAACTCTATGCGCATTATGGCAGCAGTCTCAATCACATCATCAAAACAGCAGCCACTTATCGTCCATACTATCTTCGAATGTCAAGCAGTTGATTCAAGAAGCACATACACAATTGAATGACGATTCCAAGGATATGGATTCGCTAATCAAAGTTGTGGGCAGCTATATACGAAATGAAATTAAGAGTGCTGAAAAACACAGAGATATGTATCCAGTCACAGCAGATATGAAATTCATTGATCACAATCTCGCCATTCTGCCTCATTCCTTGTGCTTGCTTCTACAGACCGTCATCAAAAGTAAAACTGCAGATCTGCGATGTGCATCTATCGGCCAAGTCATCATGAGTGCCACTTGTCCCAGAGCTTTCCTCTCTCCTCTACAAGTTGGTTTGTGCGTCACACTCGATCAGAAATATGGTCATCGCGACCTGATTCACTTACTCTTCAACTTTGGCTTCTGTTCATCGTATTCTGAGTCAGTTCTCTACAAGAAAAATGCGGCTGTTACACATGGAGTAGATATTGGTGAGCTTACAGCAGATTCATTGCTACATTTCATCGCTGATAATGTTGACCACAATGCCAAGACACTAGACGGCGAGGATGCCATACATATGATAGGTCAGATGGGTGCTGTAACACCAGCTAAGCCTAGCAAGAACAAAATCCCAAGAATCAAGGTAACGCTGGAGGAGATCCGAAAAATGGGGCAACATACAATCATAATTCAAAAGGATCCCAAGGCAGTGCTACCAAATATCAGGTACACCAATGTTTGTACATTGTCACAGGACACCCAGAACGCCAAGCTTGACATCATGTGGCAAGTTTCGATGCACGTATCTCAACCTCGACCTTTATGGTCCGGATACATGCAATCACTTCATACTGGGATATCCAATCCAGGTAAAAGCACGCAACTGCTCCTACCCATGATCGATCTAACACCAAGCAACCCCACATGTGTTCGTTCAACCCTTGAGTACAAAATTGAGTAAATTAATGAGCATCTTAAGGGCAATAACAATCAATATATTTCATCAATAAATATAATTTTGATATAACTCGGGATACAGTTTCGGTCAATTTTAACTTTGACCTTGACCTTGACACATGACCTTGATATCTAACGATCTTATAACTATCACTAAACGAATAGGGGTCCTCCAATTAGTTGAAAATTACACATTAAAAGGGTTTCTAAGTTGTTTCTTTACAAAATTTGGTCCATTTTAAGTTTTGCACCCATACTATGTCGGCCATCTTGGATTTGAGGCCAAAACGAGGTTTCCCATGAGTAGATTGGGCTGGGTTTTTATTCTGATAATGCACATCACCAATGAAGTCATTTCAGGTGAGAAAGTTTTAATAACATATTTGTCCAACCTAAATCGTTCATTGCTTAGACTATACTCGTATCAACGAAATATACTCGCGCAGAAAACTTATGAATTTAATGTTTTTTTAATTTTATGTATACAGTAAGTTTTCCGGTATTATTATGATTTAAGTCATTCTCGAGCCTGACAATTCTAACATGTCTCATCGTGTAGATCTCCTCATTCTGAGTTCTTTTAACTCAATTTCCCATGGCGCACTTGAATAATAATGGCGATACATATACTACCGAGAATTTAGTTATTTCGGCCAAAAACGGATAAGTGAGGTTAAATGAGATTCGGTTAGGTTAGGTTAGAGGTGGGAGTTGGTTTAGTAACAGATGATATCTAGAAAAAAAAAATCAAAACTACGGCGGTGCAAAGCGGAACAAGGTTTGCGGGGCGGGGAGGGAGGGGCGGGACGGGCACCCCCCACACATATACAACAAAAATTGACTTCCGGCAAAAACGAATGCCAGATTCATTCAAAGCACATCAAAACTACTCAGGAAAACTAAGTTTCAGCCTCGAAATCGCGGGATGATCTAAACCGTAAATTTACCAGTTTTCCGATAGGTGCATGACATAAAAAAAACACATAGGTAGCTTTGTTTCCTGAGATTTTCGTTAACTAGGGAATTGCAGACTCCTTAAACATTAACGACCCAGTGCAACCTGTTTATTTTCTACTTGTGCCCTAATTAATTTATCTATCCATCTATCATATCTTGTTTTGCAGATATAATCCACATTCTATTTCCAGTTTCCAGTTGCCGTAATAGTTTGCTTGAAATGACGGTATATCGCATGTCACTCGATTATTTGGTCTATGAAACCTTACCTTAAACCTTATGGGAGAGAAATCCATGATATCCAGGATGGAGGATTGCTTTATCGTGGATGCTGTGCTTGGTTACGTAATGACATTATCTAGAGGGAATTCAAGCAGTCTGCCCGAGCATACGATGTTCTGAAGGAATTTACATACTATTGGTGGTGTTTTGGTGGGCGAGAGTGGAGGATGGGGTGGAAGGACGGGGAGGGAGGATTGGGGAGGGATTCGAGTGGGGGAGGAAATGGATGGGAGTATGGATGACAATAGGACAGGAAGGATGTGAGAGGAAGGGGGATGGGGTAAAAACATCAGTACTTCCAAATAGACAAACACAATACATGCACAGAGAATAGAAAGAAAAAAAAATGGAAATATAAAAATTTATAAAGAAAAGGCTAAAATAAAAGGTAATGAATAAGAAAGAAAAAATAATTAATGCTTACTTGAGACTCACAAGGCACACACACATAAATACAATACACAAAGTCATTTTACCTACATTTTAATCCTTGACAGGGAAATTATTGTATTGAGAAACCTTAGTCAGCATGTTGAAAAAAATATAGGAAAACATAAGAACATAAGAACATAAGAAAAAAGGAAGGTACAAGAGGCCGCGAGGCCTACACGTGGTAGTTCCTGTCACCTAACACTACCTACATCCACCTTTCATCCCCATCCATGAACCTATCCAGCCCATCTTTAAAGCTCCCTAATGACTCCGCACTAACTACCTGTCTACTGAGTCCATTCCATTCATTCACCACCCTATCTGTGAAGCAGTTTTTCTCTATTTCCTTTCTAAATCTACGCCCTTCCAGCTTGAATCCATTACTTCTTGTTCTACCCTGGTTAAAACCCGTAAGAACTTTTCCTACCTCTCCTTTATTAAATCCCTTTATCGACTTAAAAACTTCTATCAGATCGCCCCTTACTCTGCGTCTCTCGAGTGAGTGTAACTTATTAACTTCAATCATTTCTCATAACTAAAGTAACGCATCCCTTATATAATTTTGGTCATCCTTCTCTGCACTGTTTCTAACAAGGCTATATCCATCCTGTAATATGGAGACCAAAACTGAACCGCATTGTCTAGGTAAGGTCTGACTAGAGCCAAATAAAGCTTTAGAATAAGTTCCGCACTTCTACTTTTAACACTTCTGGTAATGAAACCTAACACTCTATTAGCTCTATTTCTAGCCTCAATACATTGTTTCCTAGGTCGGAGGTCTGGGCACACCCTCATTCCAAGATCTTTTTCACCTTCTGATCTTTTCAGCGATACATTGCGTATGGTGTATCTATTATCTGGGTTTTTTCTACCAACGTTCATAACGCTGCACTTATCAATATTAAACTCCATCTGCCATCTGACTGCCCACTCATTAAGTTTATCTAAGTCTCCCTGCAATATGTTTACATCAGACTGTGATCCAATAATCCTTGTTGTGAATCATTGACCAAACTATGTTTATCTAAGCACTTTCTAATGTTTTTTGCAATAATAGATTCCAATAATTTACCTACCACTGACGTTAGACTTACGGGTCGATAATTTGACTTTAGTCCTCTGTCTCCCTTCTTAAATATTATGGGAACAACATTTCCTTTCATCCACAATAATGGCACATCGCCTATCTCAACCGATTTCCTAAAAAGGTGCACCAACGACTCACTAACAACCTCTTTGCATTCCTGTAATACCCTGGGATACACTTCATCTGGTCCTGGCGATTTAAAATTCTTCATTTTATCTATACCCTCTTCCACCATTTCCCTAGTTATCACAATATCTTTGAGTTTCTCCTCATCGCTTCCTTTGAACATCTGTTCACTATCAGGTATTGTCTGTGTATCCTCCTCTGTAAAACACTTTTGAAATAATAATTTAGACTTTTACACATATCCTCATCCCTATTTAAGACCTCAGTCTGTCTTGACCTTAACGGCCCCACTAATTGCCTTGTCTTGGTTTTATATACCTGATAGAACCCCTTTGGGTCACTTTTCGCCTGTTCTGCTACTTTAATCTCATAATTGTTCTTAGCTACTCGAGTTAATTCTTCACTGTCCTCGCCATCACGTTATACTGTTCTTTGCTTACCTGACCAGCCTTGAATCTTGAATACCTGTTTCTTTTTACTCCAATATTGTGTTTTAAACTAATGGTCATCCATTTTGGGTCTCTCTTTCTTGACCTTATTTCCCTATAAGGAATATGTTTTTTCTGTCCATCAATTAAATTCTTTACAAATAAGCTATAAACTATAATCCCCCTCCGCCCCGACATCACTTCCAATGCTAATCTCCACCAGGTGTCTTCCTAATCCTTCATAATTGGCCTTTCCAGCTGTCACCGCCCTGCCCTTGACCGCATTAACCTTGAAACCTTGCTTCCCCTCCATTTCACACCCATTTTTAATCCCCACCAGGTGTTTTCTTACTCCTGCATAGCTGGCCTTTCTGAAAGTAGGTATTATTTCTTTGTTGACTCTTAATTTTCCAAGTTCCAATTTCAAGCAAAATCTGATTTCATAATGATCACTATTACCTAACTTCCCACCAACCTCCGCATCTGTAACTAAATCTTCCCTATTTGTCAGTATTAAATCTAGAATATTATCTCCTCTAGTAGGCTCCTTGATTGCTTGGCTTAGGAAGTTATCCTGTATTATATTTAACAATTCATCTGCGTCGCTGTTACCTATAATTAAATCTCAGTCTATATTCCTAAGATTAAAATCTCCCACCACGCATAGTCGATTATATCTGCAGGCCTTGTTTATTTCTTCCCATATAGGAGCTGAATCCTCTTTACATAAGTTTTGAGGCCTATACACTACACCCAAAACCATTTTCTCAGTTCCCTTCATAACCTCTACCCATATAGACTCTATGCTGACATCTGTTTTTATAAAATTATTAACACAACACTGCAATGTATCCCTTGCATAAAGCGCAACTCCTCCACCTCGTATGCCTACTCTGTCCTTGTGAAATAACTTATACCCAGCTATCTCGACTTCCGGATCAAATACCTTTCCTGACATATCCAACCATGTTTCTGTTAATGCTATTATATCAAAATCCTCTACACTATTTATTCCTCTCAGGAAATCTATCTTGTTTA
>JACEEZ010015414.1:227263-257263 GCA_016584305.1 Chionoecetes opilio | reverse complement strand
AAAAAAAAATATATACATATTTATTTGACAAAAATGTTTTGTAATAGAATAAAAAAAAAAAAAAAGTTAAGATCAAACTGAAAATGAACAATATAATATTTTTTACCAAAAAACAAACAATTCAAAGATTAAAACTAAAATGAATACCTATGAGCGAGAGAGAGAGAGAGAGAGAGAGAGAGAGAGAGAGAGAGAGAGAGAGAGAGAGAGAGAGAGAGAGAGAGAGAGAGAGAGAGAGAGAGAGAGAGAGAGAGAGAGAGAGAGAGAGAGAGAATCAGAAAAGACACACGATATTCAGGAAATAAAGCGATAAATTAAAGCGTACAATCTCCCTCCGTCAGCACCTCCGTCAGAGTACCAGCAGCAGCAGCAGCAGTAGTAGTAATACCCCAGAGGCTGCCACCATCAGGCCAGAGTCCGCGGCGGTGCAGGAGGGATGGAAGGAGGGAGGGAGGGAAGGAGGAAGGATGGAGGCGGGGAGGAAGTAGAAAGCAGGAGCAGCGGAGCAGGGAAGAGGGAGGAAGGGAGGGAGGGAGACATAGGAATACATAGGAAGAACAGATACCAAGAGATCTTTTGGTCTGTAACGAGGGTATCTGCTGAACTACATACCATACTACTAACAATCGAACTATGGTTGTAAGTGGTCGTGGTGAGTAGGTGTCAGCAGAAGACCGATGTAATTATGAAACATGGCGGAGAATGGATGGCACACACTCTCTCTCTCTCTCTCTAAAAGTCGTAAAGTCGGTGGCCTTTAGCTCCCGTCTGCTTGCTAGAATTTATAAGCGATTAGGTCTGTATAAGAGCTTCGGCTCAACAGACCTGGGCTTCAAATACAATATTGTATAAGTACTATGATATTATGTTACAAAGGCCAATAAAAAGTCAGTCAAAGTCTCTCTCTCTCTCTCTCTCTCTCTCTCTCTCTCTCTCTCTCTCTCTCTCTCTCTCTCTCTCTCTCTCCTTCTCTCTCTTCTCTCTCTCTCTCTCCTCTCTCTCTCTCTCTCTCTCTCTCTCTCTCTCTCTCTCTCTCTCTCTCTCTCTCTCTCTCTCTCTCTCTCTCTCTCTCAATAATACCGGCATCCAATAGTAGCTTTAGCAAGATTTTTTTCTTTCAAAGTCTTTCTAACCTTTATAATCTATACCCAGAGTCTGAAACGAATCTTACAATACCAAAACACACATCATTCAGGCAAATCCCTCAACAAGGCTTCACCTAACAGCACGCCGCGGACACCACTGTAAAGATGATATAGGAGTGAAGACGGAACTGGCATCACAGACTCCCAAAAACCATGTCGCATCAACGGCAAAAATATGGTCGACATTGTACGTAGTACAATAAGGGGAGCATAAATTCGCTCCATAAGACTAGTGATTTATATGTCCTTAACTAGCCGCAAAGCCGCCCTCCGGGCGGAATTTTTGGCTAGCTCCTGCGGAGGACTATTGGTGGGCCTTCGGCCTACCAAACACAGACTCTCCAGATAGCCCCTTCTAACTTTCCTGAAATCATGGATGTAGAAATGTATGTATTAACGGCAACCCATTCACATCACCCCCAACCCATTCACTCACCCATTACCCATCACCCCCCACCCATTCACTCACCCATTACCTATCACCCCCCACCCATTCACTCACCCATTACCCATCACCACACACCCATTCACTCACCCATTACCCATCACCCCCCACCTATTCCCTCACCCCTCACCCATCACCCCCAACCCATCACCCCCCACCCATTCACTTACCCATCACCCCACACCCATTACCCATCACCCCACCCATTCACTCAACCATTACCCATCACCCTACATCAAGGTTTCCTCAATTCTCGCAACCCACATTTTTTTTCTCACAATTCTCGCTAATAGGCTGCTAAAAAAAAAGAAAAAAAAAAGTGATTGGATCATCCCATAAGTGGGCTTAAAATGTGCCCCTGGTCGACCTGGTTCCAAAACTGTGCCATATGATGGGGTTGCGTCACTGGAGGCTGAACCTATCGCGGACACACACACACACACACACACACACACACACACACACACACACACACACACACACACACACACACACACACACACACACACTTACGCTTATATTATTATAGATAAATACAAGCATAGAGTAATGAAAGATTATTTTGTGAAAGGAGAGAGAGAGAGAGAGAGAGAGAGAGAGAGAGAGAGAGAGAGAGAGAGAGAGAGAGAGAGAGAGAGAGAGAGAGAGAGAGAGAGAGAGAGAGAGAGAGAGAGAGAGAGAGAGAGAGAGAGAGAGAGAGAGTACTTTCTTATATTCTCCTCTTCCTTCTCGTTCACCTTTACTTCAATCTATTTATAAACATATTTCTTCTTCGTCCAAGTTCCCTTTGTCGTGTATATTTCTCTCTCTCTTTTTTCCTCCCTCCTTCTCCCTCCCTCTTCCTCTCCTCCCTCCCTCTTTCCTCATTCTCCCACCCTCTTTCCTCCTCATTTGTTATAGGGATTCAAGACGATTTATTCCCTAAGGATTCAAACCCTCGGACCGTGCTCGAACTCAGAGAAGAAAAAAGGAGGGTTGGTTTAGAAAATAGATAAGTCGAATGAGGTTCAAACTTGCTCGCTCCTGGATTATCGATAACACTGGGGAACAAATTTTTATTGAGTTAGGTCTGACACTTGTTATTAAGTAATTTTTGGGTGCTGAATCCAAAACTGATCTCAGTTTTTCTCTATCACGTCAAGTTTTTGAGCTGTAGGATTTTCGTTTTCCTAAAAAATATGAAAAATTATGTACATAACAGTAACAGTGCTTATTATATAAAAAGTTGCAAATGTTTACATACAATGAAAAATGAAAGAAATAGGCATGAATAGAATGTTTATTTAACATTATCATGTTTTTAGAAAGGATAAGGCTATAATTGTGTGCAGTTAAGGTAAAAATTTACGTTTGTAGCTTTGTCTGGAGTGTTCAACTTGAGGACTATCGCGTTTGATGCTCCAACAATAGTCAGCCATCATATGCACATCCCATCTACCCTGGTAACGTTCTTCCATAACCTTCAAATCTTGGTGAAATCGTTCACCTTGCTCGTCGCTAGCAGCACCAAGATTTTCCGGAAAGTTGGCAAGATGGCTATGCAAAAAATGTACTTTAATACTCATGTTGACGTGGTCATTCCCGCCGCTGTCCCCCCCCCCCTCTCGCCGCTCTGCTCAGCCCCCCTTCGAGGGGGTGTGGGTCAGTGTTGGTGGGGGGCGGCGCCCGGAGTGATGTCGCTTCATGGCTTTGGCCGCTCGCCTTCCTTCTCCATTTCCTGCCCTCTTTGCCTTCCTTGTCAGGAAGGGGAGAGGGAGCGTGGTGTTTCTTGGTGCCTGGGGATTCGCAACGTCCCCCGCCCCTTCTCCTCTCCGTGGGTCGGGGCGGGGCGTGCAGCGGGTCGTGGCTGGCCTCATCGGGGCAGGTGTGCTTCGATGCAGTCTTGGCCTGGATCATCCCACCTCTCTACTCCCACCCTCCGGGAGGGGCATTGAGTCGGTGGTTGTGGCGTCGTCTGGAGCTTTGTCTTTCATGGCGTTGCTACTCAACTCTTCCATTCCCTGCCCTCTTTGCCTTCCTTTTCAAGGAGGGGTCAAGGGAACGTGGTGAATCTTGGCGCCTGGGACTTTGCCCCACTCCCACCCGTCCCCCTCCGTGGGACGGGGCGGGGTTTGCGGCGGTTCGTGACTTGCCGCGTCGGGCTGGAGTGCGAAGTTTTAGTCATGGTAAGGCCCCTTTACCTGCCACTCCACTCCCCCCTCTGGGAGGGGGAGTTGGTCGGTGTTGGTGGAGGCGCCCGGTGCTTCGTCGTAAGTGGTTTTGCTACCTGACTCCATTTCCTTACGCCTGGGGCTCCGCCCTCTCTCCCACCCCCCCTTCCCCCTCTCCGTTCGCGGCTGGGGGCGGGGCAGGGTGTTCGGCGTTTCGTGGCTCGCACCGTCCGGATGGGGTCCTTCTCTGCTTGTGGGGTGGGGGCGTTTCGTTCTGCGGTTCGTCCCTTCCCTCTCCCTGTTTTGCCTCCTTTTTCGGAGATTTCTCTGCAAAGCCCAGGGCTGCTCGACGTCCTTCACGTCCCGGTGCCTCCAGCTCTGCTCCTCGCTTGCCCCGTGCCTCTGGTCAGCCCTCTACCGTCCTGAAGGTTGTCCGGTCGGGCGTTGCTGGCTGACGGTCGTTTTTCCGGCGGGCGTTCTGCCCTGCCTTCTCGGCGGGGCCTTTGCTGTCCTTATGGATTAGTGGTCGTGGGCCTTGGAGTCTCGCACCCGCCACCACTTCCGTCTGTCCTGCCCAGACGGGGCTCTGGGTTCCCGTCTGGGCCTCGGCTGTTCGTCCTCCTCGTCTCACATCGTCTCACCTCTCGTCTCGTCCTCATCGCTTCTCGTCTCACGCTTCCTGGCCTGCTGCCTCTGCTTAATTTCGGTAGCCGTCGGGCATGCTGATATTGGATGGGGATATGGTGGTGTCTTCTGCCCCTCCTCCTCACCGCGGTTCGCGGGCCGTGGCCTTCCTGGGTAGAGACGTCGCTGCTCCGGTTCGGCGGGCGTCTCCGGAGCCTTCCCCATCCTCACCTCCCGTTCCTCTGGAGTGGTTGGGGTGGATCGATGGTCTCTGTGAACACCTTACTGGTGTGTTTGGTGGTCCGTTTCGCTACCGGGACCTGTTCTTCGCCTCGACTGAGTCACAGGTCACCCTCTTCCGCGTCCCTCTCACCAGGGTTTGCTTCTGCGACTGCAGGCTTCGGTGATGTCTGCTGGGAGTGCTCGACCGGGGATGGGGTTAGGGCCTTCCCCAGGCCTGAGAGGTGGCGGTTCGTGGTCTTCCAACTTCCTGCTTCTTGTCTGCCGGGGGCTTCCTCCTCCCTTTTCGCTGCGGAGCCTTCCACTTGTGTCTTCCTTCGTCCCTCCGGGGGTGCTTCCTACGACTTGTTTGCTTGAGCGCTGGTGCTGGCGTCGTTTGCCTGCCTGGCTTTCGCCAGGAGGGTGCACGGGTGGCCGGGTGGCTTTCTCTTGGTGGCCAGTCCCAGCCCTGGCCTCGCTATCTGCTGTCTGTCGGGGGCTGGCGACCGCATGTGCCGCGGTCGCCAGCCCCGCGACTGCCCCGCGATTCACAAGCTAACTAACATGTACTAACTAACACATGTACTCAAATTATTCACTAGCTGGTATTCGAAAATGGTCCGAGCTGGTTCACCAGGTGAGCCGAGTTGGATATCGTAAATGGGGCGAGTTGGGAATGGGCCGAGTTGGACGTACACCGGTGTGCATTGGGGCTCCTTTTCGGCCACAGTCTCGTCTCGGTGGTGACGGCAGCCAAGCTTCTTCCCCGCCTCTGCCGGGCCTCGGTGTCCCTACCTCTTCCTCCGGTCGTTTCCAGTCCCCCAGGGGACGGTTCTCTACTTAGGGATGATCACCATGGTCGCCATCCTCTGTTTTGCTACCCAAGAGACCTCCGGGTCCGTCCTTCTTTTGCCCCTTTCGGTGTGCGTTTTGGTCCTGGTGGCCCTTGTCCCCCTCCACCTGTCTGCCAGGTTCCTGCCGGGTGTGGGGTTCGAGTGGACCGCCGCACTCTCTCGCCTCCGGGGTGCGTTGGTGGTGCGCTTCGTCCGGAGCGCTTTGCGGCTCTCTGTCAGCGGTGGGTCTTCCGGAGATGGCCCTCTTT
The DNA here is from genome assembly GCA_016584305.1 of Chionoecetes opilio. Taxonomy (NCBI): domain Eukaryota; kingdom Metazoa; phylum Arthropoda; class Malacostraca; order Decapoda; family Majidae; genus Chionoecetes; species Chionoecetes opilio. The sequence continues at coordinate 251,578 of JACEEZ010015414.1, read as the reverse complement.
GCGCGTCCAGGCGCTCTGCCCACCAGCTGTCCTTTTTGACGAGGCTGGTCCGGGCCCTGCGGGGGCGGCCGGACGCCCTCTTGGTTGGCTGGAACAGGTGGCGCCTTGTTTACTTGTTTTCCTCCTCCCTGCCCCTGCGTCCTCCTGAAAGTGTGCTACGTTCTGCGATTCTACAGGGGCTGGGTCCTGGCTATTGCCCTGGGGCAATAGCCAGGGGCTATTGCCCTGGGCTCCCACCTTCCGGCTTGTTTGGTGTGATGGTTGGTCAGCGATGCCTGCCCATGGCGACTCCGCCTGCTACTTGTGGATGCGTTTCGATCCCTTTTGTTTATTTGAGCAGTTGCCTTCCTTCTCGCCTCGGGGGTTGGGGGCTTCTTGCCCCGTCTCCAAGTGGCAGGTAGCAAGTGCACTAGCTATAAGGGGACCTAAAATGACGGCTTTGAAGTATGAAAAGCCTATTTTTGGGTCCACGATATAGCTAGTGCACGGCCTTCGGCCTCCCACCCTTCCTTCCCCACCAAGTGTTCAGCCCCTCTCCCTGGGGGAGCTTCTTGGGATAGGTATGAATGTCTGGCGTCTGCCGGGTGTAGCGGGTGCCGGCGCGTGACTACCAGACGTGTTCTTCTTCTTAGTAGTTAGTTATTTTCTGCAATGTTGCAGCTTTCTAGTGCAGGCTGGTTTTCACCAGATGTGGGATAAGGTTGCCGGATTACCCAGGGATTACCCTGGGTGGCGATAGATCCTATATGTAAGCTAGTGCACTAGCTATGTCGTGGACCCAAAAATAGGCTTTTCATACTTCAAAGCCGTCAATTTGCTGTACGATTCATGTCTGCGCCGCTGCCGCGTCACATGTGAAAACAAAGAGCTGCAGTTCGAGGCAGCTAAGTCTCGTCCCTCTCGTGTTTACAGCAGTGCGTGTAGACGGTGTGGTTAAATCGTGCTTTCTTTAATTATCCTATGACGATGGAAAATCCAGTGAAGTATTTGCAAATCATCAACTTATCCCAGCTGACATTAAATGAAAAGACTGAAATCAAGCGGTACCGACTTTATTTTCAAGTAATACTGTAATTCTACCATCACCACCTAAGCCATCCCCTATACTACCAACACTACCACCCCACCATCCCTTCTACCACCACCACTACTACCATGCCCTGAAATTCGTGAATATCAACTACAATAATCATACTTGAAATAGGTAAAATTTGTGTATCCTACTGTTGTGTAAAGCATGCAGTCCCTCTGTCGTACCTGCAACTGTTGATTATTAGCATACGATCTTTTTTGTTGTTCCTGCTCTTCTGGCCTAGTTAGGTTCAAGGAACAACGCTTACATTTTCTTCAATTCTATTGACATATCTCATTTGCAGTACATCTCTCCATCAATCTCCTATTATAACATAATGTCGTAATACACCGCATAATATAATCCTCCCTACTTCATAAACACATAAGACAAAGCTTTATATAAGCATGCGTCACTCCCTGACTGATTCATAATTCACAACATATTAGACAAAGCTTCATATAAGCATGCGTCACTCCCTGACTGATTAACATCCTATCACGTAACATCCTAACACATTGAATATGGCTGAATGTCTACCTAATTAAAATGACCACACTCCCGAAGACACAATTTCTACTTACCTTAAGGAGGGTTAGGCCCATGGTTAGTCAGAGGTATGAATGAGTACAATTTCCTCTGTGTTTCGCCTTATATAGGGCATTTTTCTTTAAGGTATTTGGCAATTATCAGTCGTCCTCCTAAACTTATTTCTATATTATTGGTGCTTTCATGTTCCTAACACGCCTACATAATTTATATTGATCACAATATTCCTTTTAGACACACCTTCTCATCTCCTCATGAGCTTAGTATTCTCAAGCTCCATCTTATTTTATCCTACACAATATTTTAACTTTCATCATTGGCTACATATTTCTTCCGTAAGGGCGTGTTGGACTTCCTTCCCTTGTCATTCGCCAAAAGCTACTTTCAACCACACCTACACTTTCCAAACCACGCCTACCCCGATTTTCCTTCATACAAAGGACTACAAAGGATCCTGGGGGGGGTCAGGTTATGGTGTAGGTAACGACATGATTTTTCTCCCTGTCCTCGTCTTAGTATTATTTACGCAAAAGCCAACTTACCCCTAACACGGTCATTTTGTCTTTTTGCCTTTCCTTCACATCTGGTTTCTTGAGTCTCTCCATCCGGGTTATGCCTCTTTCCCCCAGGTCAATTGCCCTAAAGCCATTATTTTCTTCTGTTCTTTTTCCTTATTTTCGTCCTATTTTCTCTTATTCCTCTCTTTATTTCATCTCCCCCATCCACATTATTTATCTTCTTACACGCTTTGCATTTGCAAACGGCTCTGCAACACTTCCATTTTATTTTATCATGAGCCACCACTGTATACAATCATGTTTTCCCTCTCTCCCTCCTGCAGTACAAACTGCCCCAACCTTTACCAATCTGCACAAATACCAATAATTTCACCCTGGCAGTTTGAGGGTAGCGCGTTGCACGCTGCCATCTTTCCCTCACCCCCACACTTGCCTTACCTTATTTGTGCATCCTTGGCTGCTGCCACGCACCCCTGCCGGTGATGGCGATGAGGAGGATGTGTTGAAGGAATCCTAGCACCGTGACGCAAGGGAATTATAATCCTGGAGACGCAAACACAGATAGTTTGCGGTTCAAGGGTTGGCGAGGCCCACGAGAGAGAAAGCTTGTTCGGTGGGGGTAATACGTCACAACAGTAGTGCAATCAGTTCAGGGTTCGCAGAGTGGACTTAACTCTCTCTCCCCTGTAAAATGCTGTGTGTCTCACGTTTTAAGTAATCATATTTATTATTATTCGTTTTTGACAAATTACATAAGAACATAAGAAAATAAGGAAGCTACAAGAGGCCGTGAGACCTACACGAGGAAGTTCCTGTATAATATGCAGTAAATTACATGCAGATTAAAGCATTACCCCAACAAGGTTAAGAATAAGAAAAATATATACATACACTATATACATTTTATTAACATGCATAATACAGTATATGCATAAACCAAAATATTTTCCTGCCTTAATGATGTAGTCAGGTCCTAGGTCTTTCAAGCTTTGCCATCAGCTTTCTCCCAGTAGCCAAGTCGAGGAACGTAGTATCATATACTTGATCCTCAGGTTTGAAGTGCAGTTCACATACCTGAAAAAGAGTTGCACATTGTTAACCTCCCTTTCCATAACTCTGCCGTTGTTTATTTCCTGCTTATATATTACGGTTATTTGGAATTTTGCCAACCCTGTTTAACAATTCAAAATATTTAAAATGACTGGAAATACCAAACTAAACTTGAGATTTTAAGTATCTCGAGGCCCGACATCTCGTTTATTATATTCCTTTAACGACTTAACAACTATCAGACCACCCCTTACTCTACGCCTCTCGAGTTGAGTGTCAATTCAATAGCTTCAATTTCTTCTCATAACTTATAGTTACGCATCCCCTGTATCAGTTTAGTCATCCTTCTCTGCACTGATTCTAACAATTTCATATCCATCCTGTAATACTAAAATAATATAGAATTCAAGCTAAACGTGCTTTATATATGAAAAATAGATTACAACAGTAACACATTACTTACAGATAATTTATAGTTTCACCCAAACAACGATTTTCTGATGCGCCTTATGTTTTTCTGGTGTGTTTTATGTGTTTTGAATGAATCTGCTAACCGTTTCTGTCGCAATTTTTTTTTTTTTTTTTTTTTTTTTAGGTAGTAGATAAAGGTTTTTTTTTTTTTTTTTGGTAAAGGATAAGTTATTTATAAGTTAGGTTAGGTTAAGTATAGGTAAAGGTTAGGTTTAGGTTTAGGTTTTTTTCCCCCCATATTTGGAGAAAAAAAAAAAAAAAAAAAAAATGCGACAGAAACGGTTAGCAGATTCATTCAAAACACATAAAAACACACCAGAACAACATAATGCGCATCAGAAAATCGTTGGTTGGGTGCAACTATAAATTGACCTTACTTACCCTGCTGTTTTTATTTGGAGTGTAGTGGTCTCTCATTATAGCCTGCAACCACTTGTCCGACCCATCCTCACTTTTTGGAAAAGAAAAAACACTTGACTCCTTGGTCCTTTTCGATAATTCCCTTTACAATTTGGGACACAACACATGACAGGCATGTTTGCCTCAATAAATAAGTCTCAACTTTCGTCCTATTGGAGACACGACGTGACCTCTCACGCCCACGTCTGAATCAGCACTGATGAAATGAAGCACTACTGTTGTTTCGTCATCACTCTCTCACCCCCCCACCGAATAGACCTTCGCTCTCGTGGGCCTCGGGGTTGGGCGTCCTTGCCCCGCGGCTACGTAAGCTTGACTGAGGCTGCCTAGCGGAGTGATGGATCATGGATGAAGCAATCCGTGTTCTGACGACGTTCTCTTCTTTCATACGGGTAAACCCATTGATAGATTAACTCAATAGTAGTTATTATAAAGCTTTTGTGTTCTTATGTTATCGTTACTCATTTGAAAGTCATTGTGATTTGGTTATTCGACTAGAAATACAAGAAAAAAATAGTTTTGGTGACGGAAGAAGAGCGCCTTGTGGCTACAGACCGGTGGGGGGCCACAGAGGGAGGCAAAATTACAGCTTCATTTTCTTGTTAACATTTTCTTCTTTTCTATATATATTGAAATGTATTTATCTAGCATATGTGAACAATGACACTATGGAATAGGCTAGGTAGTAACATCTGTTATAGACTATGTGACCATATGTTTAGGTATTAAAGCTTATTAGCGTGTCAGTAATTCTTAATTTCTTTATACAGAAGCAATTTTAATTAATGTTTTCTCTACTTTCATCCATTTCTATCATTCATTCTCAAACATCACTGCGTTACTGCTGATCAGACCACCAACCAACCAACCAACACCACCTACCACCAACAGTTGGTGGTGTTTTTACCACCAACACTACGTAACCTTATCACAATACGATGAGGAGCAGAGGAATAACGAATACTTGAATAACTAGAACAGGGTGTTAAGGATATGGTCAGAGAAAATTGAATAAAGAAGGGAGAAGAGTAAAGAGAGGAAGGAGGGAAGGAGGGTTGCAGTGTAGGGGAGGCGTGATCCATAGGTGACTGCAGGCAAACATTCTTACACATTTTGTGTAATGATTATGTCAGGTTATCAGGGGAAATGCCTTGATTTATTGCCTGAATCAGTTAATTGAGGAGTAATGGTGGATAAATACACTCACTGTTTGTTGATGGATCATTTAACGGTTTACTGGTGGCATACAAACCCTACAACAGTATTTAAAAAAATTCAAAAATCACGACGAAATAAATACAAACTACTTTTTTTTTTTTTTTTTCTTCTCTCTCTCTCTCTCTCTCTCTCTCTCTCTCTCTCTCTCTCTCTCTCTCTCTCTCTCTCTCTCTCTCTCTCTCTCTCTCTCCTCTCTCTCTCTCTCTCTCTCTCCTCTCCTCTCTCTCTCTCTCTCTCTCCTCTCTCTCTCTCTCTCTCTCTCTCTCTCTCTCTCTCTCTCTCCGCCCTCACCCATCTCACTCCCACACTCTACTCCCCCCCCTCCATACCATCTTAACGCATATCACACTACTACTTAAACTACACACGACAACACAGAACAACGTTCCTCCACACAAAGAAAGTGCAAAATACTTGAAAATATTAATCTCTAAAAAGCAGGTATTCTCATCTTATACATACAAATATATATATACGTGGTTTATTTTTTAGTTAAATTTCTTGTTTTCTTTCTTCCTTCCAAAAGCTTCCATCCACGAAAAAGGGAAAGATAAGTTAGAGAACCGTATGAGGAAAAAATGAGGTGGATGTGGTTTCTCCTTATATATGATGAGTTTTCTATTTTGTCTGTTTTGCAGGTCAGTGTGTGATGAAGGCAACCTATTTCATTATATGACTATGTTTGTAGATGTAAGATAATGGTCCCGCCGAGATTAAGTTAATTTTGAGGATTATTTCATAAACAGCCTATATCTGAATTCATTTTTACCCTTTTTGGTACTTATAATGGACGAGAACTGCGCGATCGCTACCGCCATTACCACTGACGTTTTCTATATTATTTTTTGCTCTGTATACTGTGCAGTAGGATTAATCCACTTCCGTGTTACCTTCAAAATTTATATACATATTGAAGAAATAATATCGTTGTCTTATAGCGCATACACAAAACACACTCCCCATCCGGAGGCCCCCCACTAGGTTACGTCGTAGGTCCAATGTAAAGTGAAATATAGATTATTTCGAATTTGGCAGGGTATTTTCTTATGTTAAATTGAATTTTAAGGGTGGTTTGTCCGCTCCAACTTTTTGGTTTGAGCACTTCTTGCTATGCAAAAAAGGACTTTTATATATATATGCAAAACATAGCTTAAAGTAATCGTCCAGACCCAATTTTTTTTTGCCGAATTATGTTGAATGTACATTCAAAACACCTAATCCACCAAAAATAATTGATTTCCAGGCCTTATTTCCGTAAAAACACTACTTTTGTAAAAAGCGCGCGAAAAAAAAAATCTTCCCTCCAACAGGGCTACGACTGTTATTGATTACGTCAGAACAGGGGCGCCCGCAGACACTCTGTCTGACACCTGTCGGCAAATGTTATGATGAGCGATTGTACTTCGGTGTCAGACAGTGAATCTGTCGCTGTGACAGATCTAGAGTACGATGCTCAATCTGACACCGAAAGAAATGACGCTGGTCGCGTATACTATGAGGAAAACGAACCTCAGATTGTCATGGGATCCTATATCTTTGAGCCCGAGTACGAGGTGGATGAACAGGTGTTAGCAGAGCCTGAGGTTCAGCAGGAGGACCTGGCACTTCTCCAAAACATGGATTGGTAAATAAGGTTAAACCATGCGTGTGTGGGAATCACAATGAGGGTACTTTCGAGAAAATCCTATGGTTAGTTTCGGAGCTACAGTCAAACTTCATTACTCGGAAACCACATACTAGCATTAACTACAGCATAGAGTTGGAAAATATGCGGGCGGGAAGGCGGAAAGTGTGACGGCCACACCACCACAGGGTCTCTCACCACAGGGCACGCCCACTCCACAACTGGTTTACTTGGTTTACTTGGTCTTGTTAAGAGGCAAAGCCTCACAGTCGTGGTGGTCCACCGCTGCTGCCAGTCCTGGCGTCCCTGTCTAACAGGGCCACCTGGTCTGGTATGGTGTTGGACTGAGTCACTGTCTTACGGGGGGGGCGCCGCCCTTGTCCAGCACACCCGTGTACACAGGCTCGCCTCACACTCGTCGTCTCAACCCACACACTGGGTAGGCGACTAGTCGCGCTGCACACTCTCACCCAGTCTTTCACCCGCTGTGTACACTACACACCGTTTCTTAACACAACTGCTCGCCCCAACACACTATAGGCGTGTATCACCCTACACACGCCACATCTTTCAGTGTGCAAACTTTTCTCGAAAGGCACAGCTGTCTTGCTGCACCCATAAAGGATGCATGCATGTGGCATATAGCAAAAAAAATCTATCAGAAACACCCAAATATCTTAAAGTACTATATTTATCTCTGTGTTTACGTGCTTCTCTGATCAAGCGCGGGAAGAGGAGCCTCCCTGATGCTACGTCACAGAGCCTGAGCATGAGCGTCTGCAAACCTTGAGTGTGTTTTGAAAACTCGGGGAATTTGCAGATTTTGATTGCGGATTATTTAAAAACGGCTGACTGGATACAAAAAGTGACTACGTATTGTTGATATACGCGTTAATGGCTATGATTTGATTGCATTAAATCAGGAATGATGAAATGGTCTGGACGATTACTTTAAAGTGCGATTTTGCATAGTAAGAATTGCTCAAATGCAAAAAAGGATTAGATAAAATCATCTTAGAACTCCCTTTTACATAGGAAATTGGGATGCCAAAGTTGAGAAAAAGAATTTTTGTTATACGGCGATCCCTAACCAGGGTACCAAAATAGTTGGATTGGGTTACGATGGGAGGAAGGACAATGGTCGATGGTCGATGTCGATGGTGCCCGACAGCTATGGGAAACTGCACCCAAGGTTGATCAGGGAGGAGCATGTCTCAGTGACAGAGGAGCCATCTGGAAGGTACCTTTGGCACTTTGTACCAGAGGACCCGGTGCCACCTGAGAAGCCTGCGTTGAAGGTGGCTCATTCTCTCTATGATCTGCTGGTGACATACGATTCCTCCGACTCACTGATCGTACTGCAAGGTGACTCAACTAGGGCCAACACGGGGTGGAAGGGTGGTACTCACGCCCATTTGGAGAAGATGCTGGGACGTAAGCTCTTCTGGAGTATATGGGTGTTGCACACAAACGAGTTGCCCCTGCGCCACCTTATCACCAGCATCGACGGGCCTACCTCATCTGACACTGGCTTCACGGGTCCAGTGTGCAGTCTGCTGCCCAGCGTGAATGAGATGCAGTACAACGCAGAGTTCAAAGGAGTGCCAGGCGGTGAAGATCTCACGGAGATACCGGAGTATATCCTGGTCAACATGTCCACTGACCAGCAGGTCTCCTACCAGCTGGTCCAGGCTGTGAAGCGGGGCGTTCTCCCGTCCGAGCTGCAAGAAATCAAGTGTGGCAAGGTGTCCCACTCCAGATGGCTCACCACAGCCCAGTCGCTCGTGTACATGTGGACCAGAAAGCATGGACTGACTGGCAAAGAACTGAACACCCTGGAAATTCTAGTCAAGTACTGCCTGCAGGTGTACTTCAAACTCTACTACGACATCAAGGTTCACCACAGACTAGAGGACGGCCCCAAGCACTTCCTCACGCAGCTCAGAGTGATGAGGTCGCAGCCCAATAAGGTCCAAACAGCTGTGACCTTCTACGTGTGGACAGGAGCATGGTTCGCACACTCAGAATGTGTCCTCCTCTTGCTGATGGCGAGTCAGAGTGAGGACGACCGCAGGTTCGCCGTGACCCAGATTTTGAAGCTGAGGGCTGGCGAGGAGTATAGGGACACCAGTGTAAGACCTCGCATCACACCCAAGCTGAACTTGTCAGCCACCAGCTTGCAGACACTGATCAGCTGGCAGCCTGGCCAGGTGCACGAGCCGGCATTCACCTGTTCACTGTCCGGGGATCAGATCCAAGAGATCCTGGTCAAGCCGTACGAGGTTCCGGAGTTCTCTATCCACACTCAGAGCACCGAAAGAGTCGTGAAGCAGGTGACAGAGGCTGCGGCAGCAGTGGTGGGGCAGCAGGCCAGAGACGGATTCATCCGGGCTCGGGCCCACCACCGGGAGACCATGCCCTGCTTCAGGTCTAAGAAGGACATGATGGACAAGTTCTAGGCCAACGTAGAGGCTGTGACACGGTGATGTAGTGCCTGATGAACCAACTGATCAGAAAGAGCTCACCACGCTAGTCATTTGGAACTCATATTGGTGCATGATGCAATAAACAGGACCAACCGGACACTGCGTACTCATTTAAGCATTATTCGGATAGGGTGCAATATAAAAGTGCGATTTTGCATAGTAAGAATTGCTCAAATGCAAAAATGGAACAAGATAAAACCGTCTTAGAATTTTATTTTACATAGGAAATTGGCATGCCAAAGTTGAGAAAGAGAATTTTTGTTATACGGCGTACCCTACCCCCCACCCTTTAGGAGGTTTAGGAGGGTAGGTAAGATTCGATTAGGTTAATTATCTCGACGGGGGGTCGATGGGGACGAAGCCCCCCGCTAGGTTAGGGTAATAATCCTCCCGGCAGGGCGGGACGCATATTACCCAAGTCTGGAGAGGAGCGCCTTTTCCGATGTGGCAGATGTGGTTGATGTGGAAGGAGGGGAAGGAGCGGGGGTGGAATGCAAGTCAAACACCCCAGAAGGCCCACTGACGCGGCGGTGAGGATGAAGGGAGATGTTGGGGGGGGGGTGAATACTGCCGTAGTAGGGGGGGGGGGAGGACGCAGGGGATTTCGTATATGCACTTTTGTTATTCACGTAATAATTCAATAGTCCAAAAACACGACCAATAAAGGCAACAGAAAATACCTCAAGAGTCCAACTACAGTAAAGTAAAAAATGTTTGTATATGTATATACTTATATAGTTATGTATGTGTATATAAATATATATGTATATACTTCTTCGATTCATAAATTATCATAGGAGGAAGAAGAGGAAGAGGACGAGGGTATATAAAGATCCCGCTGGTGATATAATGGGAGAAGGAAGTAGCAGAGAGGCGCCGTGTTCTGCTGTGTCCACCCACCTTCGTGTTATCTCCAAGTGCTTCCAGCTTCTATCTACAAAACACTACGTACAACCTCATTTTTGGACAAAATAAATCGAAAATAATTATGTTCAGTGCACTTATTAACCGTAATAACCGTGCACCGTAACCATCCATCTCCTGAAACTCATGACCTTTATATTTCTGCCCGTAATCATGCCAAATCTTTACTACAACTTACCAAAAACTCCTTCATTCATAGAAAGTGTCCAAATCTTTCTGAATCGAATTCCTCTTGTGACTTCCGGCATATAGCTAATAACATCTCTAACAACTTTTCTTCTTCATCTTTCCCTCCTATGCTTCACCCAGATGGCTCCACAGCTGTCTCATCTATTTCTAAAGCTGAACTCTTCGCTCAAACCCTTGCTGAAAATTCCACTTTGGTTGATGAAGGGCCTGCTCCTCCTTTTCCTCCACCCTCTGACTATATTATGCCTGATATTAAGATTCTTCGTAATAATGTTTTCTGTGCCCTCTCTGGCTTAGATCCTCGGAAGGCTTACGGTTCTGACAAAGTCCCTCCTATTGTTCTCAAAAACTGTCCTTATGTGCTGGCACCCTGCCTGGTCAAACTTTTCCGTTTTTGTCTATCTACTTCCACCTTTCCTTCTTTCTGCAAGTTTGCTCACATCCAACCTGTTCCTAAGAAGGGTGACCGTTCAAATCCTTCAAACTACCGTCCTATAGCTTTGACTTCCTGCCTTTCTAAAGCTTTTGAATCTATATTTAATAAGAAGATACTTAAGCATCTTAAGCAGTTGCTTCTGACTTACTGTCTTCATTCTTTAAATCACCGCCGCAATATTGCTGCTCTTGCTATCTTCTACCGCTATTTTCATGCTCACTGTTCTTCTGAACTTGCTAACTACATGCCTACCCCCCTCCCGATGCCTCGCTGCACAAGACTTTCTACTCATTCCCATCTCTATTCCGACCATCTTCCTAATGCAAGAGTTAATCAGTATCTTTACTCTTTCATTCCTTTCACTGGTAAACTCTGGACCTCTCTTCCTGTTTCTATCTGTCCACCTTCCTACGACTTAAATTTTTTCAAGAGAAGCTTTAACAAGACACCTCCTGAACTAAATTGGCCCACCCCCCTTTCTTTATTCTCTTACCGTCTTCTTTATAGGGACTGGCGATTAAGCGGGCTTTGTGTTACCACTTTTTTTGTGTGACCTTGGCCTGTCCTTTGTGATGTAAAAAAAAAAAAAAAAAAAAAAAATTGTGGCATTCTTCTCACCACCATTCATTTACTACAAGTTTATATTTATAGATCCATACTATTTTTTCACTTCCCTCCCATCCTATCCTCCTTCCCCAAACCCATTTTTCACTCCTAATTTCCTCCCGTTAAGTTAAAACCATGGGCTCCTGTCTTCCTGGAACGCAATTTGGAGTCGTACTGATAAAAAGACATAAATAAATCACGGCAAATAGCGGAAACACTGGGAAGTTCTAAGCCACGCCCGCTCTTCGAGCAAGACAATTTCACGGCGGCCAATGGGCTATATTCAAACATTTTTAACGATCCGTTGCACCGCGCGGCGACAGTCAAGAATAATTTGTAAACACTCGACTGGATCAACGCCTTCTAATAGATTAGTTTCTCCTAATAGGAGATAATTTTCTCTATTAAATGACTGGTTGACTGGTTGCGTTGACCATGCTTCACCCTCTGCCCTACTTCCATCATATTTCTTCCCAGACCATTACATACCATTACATTACAGGTGAGTTTTCAACATAACCGAGAGTAACATATATATACATACCTTGTGAATGCACACGTGTCATATTTAAGGTAAAATTAGGTCCAGGAGGCCTGATGTTCGTGTGTTAACTGGTGAGTAGGCCAGGCGAAGGTGGTGGTGGAGCTCAGCCATTGTCTAGTGGCGATTGGCGGGACGTTCAAATGTACTCACAAGCATCACTGAGGCCCATTTTTTCTACATCAACGCCTCAGGCAAGTGGCGAACACTAACAAAGCTATTATTTTAATGGCAGAAATGATAAATTAGGATGGTAAAAAGAATTAGATATGTGTAAAACTGTCAAAATACTGATGCCGCCTTGGACTCGCTTGTGTTGGTACGTCTGCACAGCTCTCCACTCGCCGGGGAGTTGAAAACAATTCTTGACTTGCCCACCCGTGAAGTTACGACAGTCGGCAATATTCACCAGCCGGGACTCGACGACCATTCTTGAATATAGCCCTATAGCTCCCTGTGGTCTGTGAATAGCGTCGTGCACCTTCCTTTCAGCTCCTCGGCTCCACGCTATTGTGGACACGTGTCTGTCTGTCTTCTGCCTCTCCGTCTTCGTGTTCTTGCACCAGCGGGAGAGTGAGAAAAGGGAAGGGCAGGGAAGGGAAGGGAAGGGAAAGGAAGGAAAGGATATAATTTGGTCAGGGTGAACGATAACTGGAAGAACGCGTTAAGAATGTAAATGCGTATTTACTATTTTGTTTGTTACAGTTTGTAGTTTCTTTTTAACGCATTTACAGATCATTAATTAATATTTGAGCATATAAAGACGATTTCCGAGCTCGTGTCCGCCTCGCCACACACACACACACACACACACACACACACGAACACACACACACACACACACAAACACACACACACACACACACACACACACACATACACACATACACAAACACACACACGGGCGACTGGCGGCAGGAACGTATACGTCACCGCCCCTGCAAGTCGCCCTTTGTGTGATGCAAAGGTTCCTTGGTTCATGGTGGAGGCGGCGTATGTCTCTCGGGGTTCCGGCACATCAACACAACAACAACACAGATTGGCTGCTGTCACTCGGCAGCTCAACCGAGGGCGATCCGTTTTATTTGCCATATTCTCCTTCAGAGGCGACAAACCGTTTACTTTCACTCCCTTCAGAGGCAACAAACCAATATATTTCACTCCCTTCAAGGGCGACAAACTATTTTTTTTCCTTCCCATCTGTTGGGAATGGGTTTGTAACTTTGGACCATTGGGGTTTATTTAATTCATTTATTTTTGCTTTGCTTAGTTTGATAGTTTTGGGATACGTTAACACTTGTTTCACTGGTTGTATTGTTGAGCGCGAGAGTGAAATAAAGTCAGTCTGGAACGAGCGGCCATGGTGTTTACATCCCCTCCCTCCTGACCGGCGGCGGCGGCTGGTACGTGAGCCGTCTAACACCACCCCACAACTTCGCCTGGTCGCCCCTGCCCTCCAGCTATTCCAGGGGCGAACATGGTGCACAGACCCGGGATCCTGTCACATCAAGTGATCCTGTACGTGATAATTGGCGAAGATGTCAGTGGACGAAAAGTTGTCAACTTTGACAGATGACCAGCCGGTCAGCTGGCCGAGGAGGGTGAGCCTAACATGGCTGCCGGGACAGGGCCGGCTAACTCGACTTGGAAAGAGACCGTCACTGTGTGTGCCTCAGAAAAGGCTGTTCCTGCCGGGGCCCTTAGTTCCAGCCGGGGCCCTTAGTTCCAGCCGGGGCCCTTAGTTCCTGCCGGGGCCCTTAGTTCCAGCCGGGGCCCTTAGTTCCTGCCGGGGCCCTTAGTTCCAGCCGGGGCCCTTAGTTCCTGCCGGGCCCTTAGTTCCAGCCGGGGCCCGTAGTTCCTGTCGGGCCCTAGTTCCTGTCGGGCCCTTTTGAAGAGCGGGGCCCTTTGTTCCTGCCGGGCCCTTTGTTCCATCCGGGGCCTTTAGTTCCTGCCGGGCCCTTAGTTCCAGCCGGGGACCTTAGTTCCTGTCGGGCCCTTAGTTCCTGCCGGGACCTTAGTTCCTGCCGGGGCCCTTTGGTCCTGCCGGGCCCTTAGTTCCTGTCGGGCCCTTTGTTCCTGCCGGGGCCCTTAGTACCAGCCGGGTCCTTTTGTTCCTGTCGGGCCCTTAGCCCCAGCCGTTAGTTTTTGTTTCTTTTTTGTCCTTGGTTTACTGTGGGGCTCCTGCAGGTCAAGTTTGTAAGTGGCCCCCTTGGTGTGTATTGTTGACCATCTTGTTGTCCCAAGGTTGTAATGGTCTCCTTGGTTAAATGGCCCCCTTGGTGTGTATTGTTGACCATCTAGTTGTCCCAAGGTTATTAATGGTCCCCTTGATACTGTGGGGCTTCTGCAGTAGACCCTCCTGGCGAGCCCAGCGTGTGTGGTACAGGGTCGGGAGTGCAACAGAACACTCCTGTCGAGCCCAGTGGCGGGGAGGACCAACACTCCTGTTGAGCCCAGTGGCGGGGAGGACCAACACTCCTGTCGAGCCCAGTGGCGGGGAGGACCAACACTCCTGTCGAGCCCAGTGGCGGGGAGGACCAACACTCCTGTCGAGCCCAGTGGCGGGGAGGACCAACACTCCTGTCGAGCCCAGTGGCGGGAGGACACTCTGTCGACCCCAGGGCGGAGCCCAACATCCTGTCGAGCCCAGTGGCGGGGAGGACCAACACTCCTGTCGAGCCCAGTGGCGGGGAGGACCAACACTCCTGTCGAGCCCAGTGGCGGGGAGGACCAACACTCCTGTCGAGCCCAGTGGCGGGGAGGACCAACACTCCTGTCGAGCCCAGTGGCGGAGAGGACCAACACTCCTGTCGAGCCCAGTGGCGGAGAGGACCAACACTCCTGTCGAGTAGGGTGGAGCGTTTTTGGAGGGTATTTCCATTTTTTTGTTAGAACGTTTGCGACTAGTGCGGCAAAGTTGCGAAATCACACCAGTATAACACTGTTAAAATATTAGAACATACAAATAATTTCTTAAGGCGGCCCAACGCGATCGAAGTTTGATTTTTTCAAAATTTTCAAAATTTATACGTTTTTGCACTTTTTGGGCAAATAACCAACCTTCTTTATTATTTATAAATTGCAACTAGTGTATGAAATATGTGCAACGTATTCACGTAAACGTGGGTAAAATTTGAAGCAGAAATTCAAATATCTTCAGGTGGCCCAACTCAATTATGTGTAGAAAAATATGTTAAAACTCGATATTTTCATTTATTTCATCAAGCAGGACCAGTATGAGTGATACAACTGACACATATATCCAGTATGAAATAGGCCAGAACTCACAACAGAGAGGTGGCTGTCACCAATCAGCACCGCGCTTTTCTCACCAATTTGCGCCGCGCTTATTCTATTTTCTCACCAATCAGTGCCGCACTTATTCTAACCAATCAGCGGCAGCTACCGCGACACCTACCACCAATAGCTACGTACTGCGCTGCCGTGCACTGGGTTTATAAGCAAGAGCTCACGGCTGAGAGATTACTTTGCCCGCAGCCAGCGCAGTGTCAACATCTCCACTCTCCAGATCGACTCACTGCAACTCGGTTCTTGACTTCCACTGTTACGACGTACGTGAAGGCTGTGTTGCGCTCACGCTATCATGGCAGGCTTGGCGTCGGCAGCATCTGCTGCGGTACGCACTAGACTAGAACTTTCGTCTCCGATCTTTGGCAGTGCTTGTGATTTCACAGGAGATCAACTCCCAAGTTACAGGGATGTCATGAAATGTTTTCTTCTGCAAAGGTACGACTGCAAGATACAGGGTTCAAATAAAGATCCTGCAGTGAGAACAATTTCTACTATTGTCGAGGAAAAATTGAGGGAAATATACGCCAGAGCATCAATCCCAACACTATCCAAGCCACGCATCGTGACCATGATTGAGGCTTATCAATCCAGGTATAAAAATGTATTGAAATGTTACAAAGACCGTAAGATGTGCAAAGTTACAAGAAGAAAATTGAAGCATTTGCGGAGAATTCGCAGAAACTTTTCGACATAGCAGCTTGTAAATGCGCGTTTCGTCCACTGTGTCACTGTCATCGCGATTCGAAAGTACCTGTATTAGAGGCAGCATTTCTTACTGATCAGAGGACACAGCGGTAGATGTATATCGGAAGACTAGATAAAAAAACAAGTAATGTTCTTGCGAAACGTAGTGCAAGAAACGTCAGAGATGAAAAGGATTCAGGATCAGAAGCCACCACATCGGTAAATGATCAGCAATTTCATGAATCACCGAGTATATCCTCCATGAATATATCATCTGATGAGGATTATGTTCCTCCAAAAAAAATTCAGATATTGATGCGAAAACAATCATCAGAAGATAAAGAGGCAAATAAAGAAACTTAAAACAAAATTACTCTGTCTTCTTTTGCTGAAGCCTGTGATAGAACCGGTGTGTCAGATCGTGCTGCAGCTCTTTTATCGAACTCCTTAATGGAAGACGTTGGTCTAATCACAGAGGAAGATTCATCGAAAGTTATTGACCGCAGCAAAGTAAGAAGAAACAGACAGCGCCACAGAAACGTTCTATCAACTGAACACAGGGAAAAGCACAGAGATGTTGGCAGTATTTACTTTGATGGTAGGAAGGATGTGACAATGATCACAGAAAAGATTGGAGACAGACATCACAGAAAAACAGTCACAGAAGAACATATCTCGGTACTTTCTGTTGGATTTGCAAATTAAAATTAAGATGCATTTGTTGAGACCCCCCTGTAATGGGGCGAACAAAGGGTATGATATTTCTGATATATATTGGCTTATTGTTATTTGTAATATTTATCAATTTTGTTAAATTTGTAGTTAATGTAATTATATTTCGCCACGTCAGTATTCGACGTCACGACGCCAAAGTGACGACTCACGACTGTCCACGTCATCGAAGCGACGTCAGCTGTTTGTTAATTGTCAGAAATAAATGTTGTTGACTCTGAGCTCTCGTTCCATCTATACGTCCCTCTCCCGATCCGCCTGCCCGTCACTTTGGCAAGCCGGTGTTGGCCCAGCTACACCATATGTCTAGTTGGGACTTAACAAATGGTGCCCAGACCCGGGAAATAAGAGCAAGCAAGATAGTTCCCAGTCCGGCATGATGACAGACGAGGATATCAAAAGGCTGGAAAGGAGGAGAGCGGCAGCGAAAGGATGGGTCACCCGCAGCGCCACGTCATTGTCAACACTGTGTGAGCAGTCTGCAGTGACTACGATGGAGCTTGAGGACGCCATAAGTGAATTTGATCGGCGCCTTGCTGCCTCGGACGACGCTCAGACGGCCGTTGAGATGGAGATTAGCGAACCTGAAAAACTGGAGGAGGACATAGAAGCCGCCGACCTGTTTCGCCGCCGCGCAAGGATTCCAAGAGTAAAGGCAGCGCTAAGGTTGGCCGAGTTGTTGGACCAAAACAAGCCAGCGGGTGAGTTAACACAAAGTATAAGTGGATCTGTTGATTCAGTGAGGGGTAACGTTAACTTACCACGTATTGAGTTACCAAAGTTCAGTGGTAACGTGCTTGAGTGGCAGTCCTACTGGGAGCAGTTCAGGGCATCTGTGGGCGAGTCTAATATACCAGCAGTCAGCAAGTTTGGTTACCTTCGCTTTTCACTAGAGGGTGAAGCTAAGAGGACGCTGCAAGGTTTGACTCTCACTGCTGCAAACTTTCCCGTCGCCTGTAGTATGTTAGAGGAACGATTTGGAAAACCTGAACGTATTGTTTTTGCCCACATACAGGCGCTGTTGAACATCAGTCTGCCTCCTAAGTCTTCTGGTTCTAAGTATACTGCTTTACTGTGGATATTGCAAGACCAACTTAACTCGCATGTCCGCAGTTTGGAAGCCTTGGGAGTGAAAGGTGATCAGTATGGTATTGTGCTAACCCCTGTTATTTTGTCTCGTTTACCACATGATATTCGCATGGAGTGGTCTAGGGAGGGTTCAGGCCACGAAAGTGATCTGACCTGGCTGATGAACTTCCTTAAAAGAGAAATAGAACGGAGGGATCGGTCTGACTCCTACAAGGAAAACTGCCGTGGTGAAGAGTCTCGTAGTGGCCCTTTGGCGTCTGAGAAGAAGAAAGTGCTCCATGGTACGGCCTCTGCCATTGTAACCTCTTCAACAGCAGGTATGAGAAGGTGTGGGTTTTGTGGTAAGCCTCATTTAAGTGAAACTTGTGCAAGTGTGGTTAACCTTACTCACGCCGAACTTGAAGAGAAAGTTTACATGTCAGACTTGTGTTTCAGATGCTTGGGTAAGGGTCACATTTCAAAGGGTTGTAAGGCTAAGTGTGGTAAGTGCGGAGGAAGACACAACATCCTCTTTTGTTTTAAGAATCTACCTAGAGAACCTGGTAACAGGAAGGTATGTGAAGAGTCAACACAATCTGGTAGAGAGAGTGTAATAGTAAGTGTTGAGGCTAAAACACACCCCACACCAATGAGCCATGTAGGTGTAGCGCTCTGTAAGTTTGAGAAGAGTCGTGAACCTTTAACCCATACCTGTTGTGTTTTACAGACTGCTAAAGTGAATGTATGCAATAGCAAGGGTGAAATTGTTCAAGCAACTGTACTTTTTGACACTGGTTCTGACAGATCATATGTTTCAAGTTCCTTGGTTAAGAAAGTAAAGCCTAACTGGATGTGCTCTGAACCTGTAACATACTCTGCTTTTGGTAACAGTTTATCTAAAAGCCATGTAAGTAATTTGTATGACTTAAGACTTGAGGATTGTAAGGGTGTTGTACATTCTTTAGTTGCTATGGAAATCCCTACTATTTGTGCTCCTTTAGTGCGACCCAGTGTACCTAAAGACAAGCTCAGGGGCTATGAATCCCTACATTTGGCTGATGACTATTTACACAACCGTCACCTTACAGTAGATATTCTAGTTGGGGTTGACTCTTACTGGAATTACATGCTTCCTAACCAGATATGCAAATATGAAGGGTTGGTGGCCCAGGAGTCTGTCTTTGGATGGGTGTTGTCTGGTTCGTGGAGTTCCCGTAATCAGCAGCGAGTAAATACGCAGCTCCTGAATGTGAATGGTGTGTCCGAGCCTGAGTTGAAACATTTCTGGGATTTAGAATCAGTTGGGATAAAAGCTAAGGAGAATGTTATGGATACTAGTGCCTTTAACAATGTTCAACAAAAGTTCAATGAGAGTATAAAATTTGTAAATGGCAAGTATGAGGTTGCATTGCCCTGGAAGTCTGATAAGTCTAGATCTCAACTACTGAATAATGTAAAGCTAGCGGAAAAACGGTTGCATCACCTATGTCATAAGTTTCAGAAGGAGCCGCACCTGAAGGCAGAATACGATGCTGTACTCAAGGAATACGAGGAGGAGGGAATTTGTGAGGAAGTCCCACCTTCTGAACTGAAAAGTGTTCATCCCACTTACTACCTTCCTCACCGTCCGGTTGTGCGCGAGAGCCGCTCGTCCACCAAAGTAAGGCCAGTATATGATGCTTCCGCAGTCAGCTATAACGGTTTGTCGTTGAATGACTGTTTGGATACTGGTCCATCTCTTAATCCTGACCTTGTAGAAACAATCTTGAGATTTAGGAGATGGCAAGTAGCATTCACGGCAGATATTACTAAGGCATTTCTGCAAATCAGTGTGCGCGAGGAAGATAGGGATGTACATAGATTCCTTTGGGAGTGCGAGAATAACGTACGTACGATGAGATTCACTCGTGTGCCTTTCGGTAACAAAAGTAGTCCTTTCTTGCTTAATGCCACCATAAAGTATCATCTAGATTCTTGTTCTGCCTCGGAGGTTGTGAATGAATTGAAAGATAATTTGTATGTGGATGATTGGTTGTCTGGTGCTGATAATGTTGCAGAAGGTAAAGCTAAGTTCACTGAGGCATGTACTATCTTTGCTAAGGCTGGAATGACTTTGACTAAATGGACGTCTAACAGTAAGAAAATGATGGAAGAGTTTGACCAGGATGTGGCTGTGGGTGAGAATGAAGCGGTTAAAGTCTTAGGTATGCAGTGGGATGTATCTCAGGATTGTTTCAGCTTTGGTGGGTTTAATGTAAATACTCCTCTAGAGGTAGTATCTACCAAAAGAGCTGTTCTTAGCCTTATAGCTAAGCTTTTTGACCCCCTTGGGCTCATAAGCCCCTTTATCATGTATGTAAAGGTACTATTCCAGGACGTGTGGAGGAAAGGTATTGAGTGGGATGAAGTACTTCCAGACGAGTTGTTACACAATTTCCAGAGATGGTTGACTAATATAAATGTGTTTCAGACATGGAATGTGAACAGGTGTTATTTTCGTGGTGTTTCTTGGAAACTTATGACAAATGTAGAGCTCCACGCTTATGGTGATGCTTCAGAAAAGGGGTATGGAGCTTGTATATACCTCAGACTTGTACAGCCTACAGGCATATGTAAAGTTTCCTTGGTCATGTCTAGGGGGAGAGTAGCTCCCATTAAGAGCATTACCTTGCCTCGCCTTGAGTTACTTGCTGGTCTTCTATGTGCTAGGCTGATAACCTATGTTAATTCTGCCCTTCATCTTGATGTTCCTTTAATTTGCTGGACTGATTCTCTTGTTACACTTTCTTGGATTAAGGGAGACCCTCACAAGTGGAAGACCTTTGTAAGGAATAGGGTAACAGAAATTCAAGAGTTAACTTCCCCTAGCAATTGGTATCACTGTCCAGGAAAAGATAATCCCGCTGACTTAATTTCTAGGGGTGTGCTTGCGGAACAGCTGGTATTGAGTGAGACGTGGCTGAATGGTCCAGCATGGTTGTCATACCCTCTCGGTCAACCTCAGCTAGAGAAGCAGTCACAGAGTGGTGGGACATGTGAAGAAAAGACGGTGACTGCTTGCCTGACTGCTAATGCATCTCATCCTGTGTTTGAGTTCACTCGGTGGGGTAAATTGAGTAAGGCTGTAAGTGTGGTTGCTTGGGTGATGAGATTCATTAGCAACTGTAAGCTGAGAGGTGACAAAAGTAAGGGTCCTTTGACATATGAAGAATTGACTAAGGCTAAGACTAAGTTAATTTATTGTGTACAAAGGGAGGTTTACTCTAAGGAGATTGTTACACTTACTCAGGGGAAAACTATCTCTTGTAATTCCTCTTTAAGGAAACTTGACCCTTTTCTTGATAATGAGGGCTTATTGCGTGTCAAGGGACGCTTAAATAAGGCGAACATGTTGTATGAGAGTAAACATCCTGTCATAATTCCAGCAGGCCATGTTGCACGACTAATTATTCAGTTTCAACATAATATACTTAAACATGCAGGTGTTGCTACCCTTGTTTCTACTTTGAGAAACAATTACTGGATTGTGGGTTTACGAAGGATGTCAAAATCCATATGTAGAACTTGTGTGTCCTGCCGTAGACATGATTCCAGGGCTTGTAACCAACCAGTTGCCCCACTTCCAGAGATGAGAGTAACTCAAGCACCACCCTTTTCTACCACTGGTGTAGACTATGCTGGACCTATGTTTTGTTTGGATTTGCCTGCCAAGAAGTTTTATTTGCTACTGTTTACTTGTGCAGTTATCAGGGCTGTTCACTTGGAACTTACTGACTCTCTGTCAAAGAAGGATTGTAAATTAGCTATTCGCAGGTTTGTGTCCAGGCGTGGTTTACCTAAAGTATTCTATTCAGATAATGCTCAAACTTTTGTTGGTGTTTCACATGAGTTGCAACACATGTACTCATGTCTCTTGCTCCAAACTGGAAGTTTATAGTACCCCGTGCACCATGGTGGGGAGGCTGGTGGGAGCGCTTAATAAGATCTGTTAAAGTTTCCCTTAGAAAGACAGTTGGAGGTAAATGTCTAACCAGAAGTGAATTAGAGACAACATTGCATGAAATAGAGGCTTGCATTAACTCTCGGCCTTTAACCTTTATTAATGAAGAACTTGGAAGCTCCCCACCCTTGTCTCCCTCACATTTCCTTATTGGGCGCACAACTGGTGTTCAGGTAGAAGGTGTGAAAGATGTGTGCGTTCCCACCACTATACGTGATTTGTGTGTGAGAGAGCAACTTAGACAACAACAACTTGAGAATTTCTGGAAGCTGTGGAGTAATGATTATATCAAAAATTTGCCTCCTGCTGTTAAGAGTTTTTTTCCCAGCTGTAACTTAAAGAAAGGTTCAGTGGTTTTGATTAGGGAAGACAATGTACCTAGACTATCCTGGCCTATTGGCGTTGTTGTAGAAGTTTACCCGGGTAAAGATAACTTGGTTAGGAGTGTGAAAGTTAAGACAGCTAAGGGTATTGTCTGTCGACCTATTCAGAGACTGCATGATTTGGAGATAAATAGTTGTAATGATAATGCTGAGATGGATGATAATAGCGAAAATGTACGGTCAGGTGATGATGCTCAATCCTTTGTACACTTTGATGATGATGATACTGATACTGTTGGTACAGACCCTGTATCATATACTAGAAAGGGGCGTAGGGTGAAAGCCCCTGTAAGGCTGGATTTGTAATATTGGTTGATAGGTAAGACTGACTTTATGCTGTTGTTATTATGTTATGCTATATGCTAATGTTGGGTATCATGATATGTATGTATGGGAGTAAGGGAATGTACTCCCATGGTGGGGAGTTTGTTGGATTTGCAAATTAAAATTAAGATGCATTTGTTGAGACCCCCCTGTAATGGGGCGAACAAGGGTATGATATTTCTGATATATATTGGCTTATTGTTATTTGTAATATTTATCAATTTTGTTAAATTTGTAGTTAATGTAATTATATTTCGCCACGTCAGTATTCGACGTCACGACGCCAAAGTGACGACTCACGACTGTCCACGTCATCGAAGCGACGTCAGCTGTTTGTTAATTGTCAGAAATAAATGTTGTTGACTCTGAGCTCTCGTTCCATCTATACGTCCCTCTCCCGATCCGCCTGCCCGTCACTTTGGCAAGCCGGTGTTGGCCCAGCTACACCATATGTCTAGTTGGGACTTAACACTTTCAGAACCAAATTCAACATATCTTGGTCATTTTACTCCTGGAAGTGGTTCTGCTCGTAGCATTACAAATTGCCTGTTCAATTTTGCAGAAATAAATTACTTATCTTTCGATAATCTAGTAGCTCTCGGCTGTGATGGAACAGCTGTAAATACTGGCTGTAAAGGAGGTGCTATCAGGATCATTGAAGAACGTCTCGGTAAACCGCTACATTGGTTTGTTTGCATGTTGCACGGTAACGAACTTCCTCTCCGCCATCTCATTGAAAAACTCGATGGGAAAACAAGTGGACCTCGAGGCTTTACTGGCGCAATTGGAAAGCAGCTGGCAGACTGCGAGAAACTCCCAATAAAGGAATTTGCTCACGTGCAATCGGACCCCAGTCTTCTTTCTTCTGATTCGTTGAGCACAGACCAGAAATACCTCTATGAACTTCATCAGTCAATTTCAACTGGTGTAGTCTCTGAAGAACTGGCAGCTCGTCAACCAGGAAAGATGAATCATGCCAGGTGGCTCACGACAGCAAACCGAATACTTCGCCTGTATGTAGGAACGGACGATCCTACGGATGTGTTGATCACATTGGTCACTTTCATCATGAAAGTTTATGCACCAATGTGGTTTCGCATTAAATCACAACCACACGTACGAGATGGTGCCAAACATGTCCACAGGACGTTTAAACTCCTCCAAGGATTAGATGACAGTATCGTCAGCGTGGTTCAGCCAGTCATACAGCGAAATGCATTCTTTGCTGCTCCGGAAAATATCCTGCTCAGCATGATTCAGGATGAACGAATAGAGATGTTCGAGAACTGGGATGGCGTCGAATTAAGAGAGCCCGCACTTACAAAGAAGACCGTCCGCGTCCACGCCAGCTCACGATTCCAGCTTTACTATTCGATAGCGAGGACTACATCAATATGATTGATTGGCAATCTTGTGACTTACAGGAGCCTCCCCTGACGATGACTCTCTCGGACGAAGAGATCAACTAAAACATATCCGCAAAAACGTCCTTCGTTCACGAACCTTTCCCGTGTCACACACAAGCAGTAGAGCGAGTTATAAAACTCGTAACAGACGCTTCAGCTGCAGTGTGTGGACACAATTCAAGAGATGGATTCATCCGTGCGCGGCTCGCATCTAGAGCAAGAATACCGTCGTTTGAGTCAAAAAGGCAGTACAAAACGAAGTGAAGCTAACACTATTAGTAAGTATCGTGGTTCGGGCAATG
>JACEEZ010015414.1:217263-222263 GCA_016584305.1 Chionoecetes opilio | reverse complement strand
GACGAGGCGGTGCGGTCCAGTGTAGTTGTCAGGTCAAATCCATGAGCTTTGATCCCTATCCACACGACTGATGCCCCTACAGTGACCCCTGGCTCGTGACCTTGGTTGACCCCGGAGATCATCTGAGGGTGCTGACGAGCGTGGTGAGGGAGGAGAGGAGCACCACGAGGGTGAGGGAGCAGAGGTCCTTCCTGCTGGCATCGTGCATGGCCTGAGGGTGCTCGCCTGCGGGAGGGAGAAGCAAACATGAAACATTGATCAACGTGTGACCAAAGGAAAAGAAAGGATGAAAGACTGCATGAACTTGTGAGCGGAGAATAGATCAAGAAGCGAGGAAGAAATTAATGAATTAGTAAAGACAAAAGGCCACCTACCAAGAACATAACGAGATAAAACTATGCTCCTCTGAAGAAGCCGAGCGTGAAGGAATGAAACGGCGGTGAGGAGAGACAAAGGATGGAGCGTGATGGGAAAATAACATAATGTTATATTGTGATGAGAAAATTCAAAGACACGTGAATAATGAGTGACAGTGAGTGAGTTGCAGAGAGAGAGAGAGAGAGAGAGAGAGAGAGAGAGAGAGAGAGAGAGAGAGAGAGAGAGAGAGAGAGAGAGAGAGAGAGAGAGAGAGAGAGAGAGAGAGAGCGAGAGAGCGAGGAGCGAGAGAGAGAGAGAGAGAGAGAGAGAGAGAGAGAGAGAGAGAGAGAGAGATAGAGAGAGAAAAAAAATATGCAGTAATTTTTTTAATATGGGACGGATGAATGAGAGAGGCTGCTGGTGGAGCCAAATGTGTGAGGGATGAAAGTAGATGAGTGGGTTGGAAGAGGGAGAGAAAGATGGAGAAGAGGAAAAGAGGAGGAGGAGGGAAAGACATGAAACGACTAAATGAATGCAAATTAATTATGGTGATAGTGACCTTGAGGCATATTCCCCAACTCTGTGGGAGTATGTGGTTTCCGAATCAAGACGCTTGGCTGTAGCTCCCAAACTAACCATAGGATTTTCTCGAAAATACGCTCATTGTGATTCCCACACAGACTTACTGAGGGAAATTCTTAAATCTAACCTACCGTAACCGTAACCTAACGTAACCTAACCTGACGTGTTCATGAGTAAACGAGACATACTGTTCCTTAAAACGGGCATATGCCACCGGGAGAGAGCGAGAAGAGAGAGAGAGAGAGAGAGAGAGAGAGAGAGAGAGAGGAGAGAGAGAGAGAGAGAGAGAGAGAGAGAGAGAGAGAGAGAGAGAGAGAGAGAGAGAGAGAGAGAGAGAGAGAGAGAGAGAGAGAGAGAGAGAGAGTAGAGACAGGAGAGAGTAAGAGAGAGGAGAGAGAGAGAGAGAGAGAGTAGAGAGAGAGAGAGAGGAGAGAGAGAGAGAGAGAGAGAGAGAGAGAGAGAGAGAGAGAGAGAGTATGACAAACAAGTAAAACAAGTCAAGTAAATTACTGCTAAATTTGAACGAAAAAAATATATGGATTAACACACAATGTTAGGTTTCCTAACCCTTCTCTTCCTTCTCTTCCTCCTTCCTCTCCTCCTCCTTCTCCTAAGTCACCCAGACAAGCAAAAATTCAGGAAAAAGACCGATTAATTCAAACACACACACACACACACACACACACACACACACACACACACACACACACACACACACACACACACACACACACACACACACACACACACACACACACACACACACACACATAACACACACACACACACAACATCACACAACACCACACACACACACTAACACACACACACAAACAACACACTACACACACACACACACACACACACACACACACACACACACACACACACACACACACACACACACACACACACACACACACACACACACACACGAATGAGACGGGATCGAGGTCTTCAAAAAAGAACGGAATCAAAAATACATTGTCTGGCTTTCAGGATGGAGGTATTTGCTGATGGATGGAAAAAGAGAAAAACAGTAAATGTAAAGGAAACTATCTTACTGATGGGAAAATAGAATGAGAACAAAGTTGTAACAGTCTCGATAGATGGTTCTATTGTTTTTTTTCTTCAAATGATCTGGCTCTCATGCCATTTCCGGTCCGGCCAAACTTAAAGCAAACCAGAATCCAACAAAGTTTAAAACAGAAATTGAAATAATACAATATAAGATAGCACAGCTCTAACATATATGTCTATAAATATCATTGCAATATCATTCGTCCTACTACTACTACTACAACTACTACTACTACTACTACCACCTCCACCACTAATAATACTGCCACTACTAATACCCCCTCCACTACTACTACTACTAATAATAATACCACCTCCACCACTACTAATATCACCTCCAGCTCTACTAATACCACCTCCACCACTATTACTACTGCCACTACTATTACCACCACCACCACTACTACTACTACTACTACTACTATTAACAATAATAATATTACCACCTCTACCACTACTACTACTACTGCTACTACCAATACCACTTCCACTACTACTACTACTACTACCAATACAATCACAACTTCAACTTTCATCACCGAGAACACAACAGCTATAGCTAAAACAGAATAAATAAACACCACCATTACCCCCACCACCACCACCACCACCATCATCACTACCACCACCACCTCACCCCCACCACCACCACCACCACCACCACTACCCTCATCACAACCACCACCACCACCACTACCACCATCATCACCACCACCACCACGTCCCCCACACCAGCACCACGTCACCCCCATCACGACCACCACCACCACCACCACGTCACTCCCATCACCCCCACCACCACCACCACTCACCCCCATCACCCCCAGCACCACCACCACTACGTTACCACCACCACCACCGCCTTACCACCACCATCACCGTCACCACCACCACGTCACCACCACCACCGCGACCCTGGTCACCACCACCACCACCCTCGCCACCACCACCCTCGTCACCACCACCACCACCACCCTCGTCACCACCACCACCGCCACCCTCGTCACCACCACCCTCGTCACCACCACCACCACCACCGTCCCCGCCACCCTCGTCACCACCACCACTACCACTACCACTACCACCACCCTCGTCACCGTCACCACCACAGCCCACGCCACCCTCGTCAACACCACCACCGCCACCCTCGTCACCACCACCACCGCCACCCTCGTCACCACTACCACTACCACTACCACCGCCCCGCCACCCTCGTCAACACCACCACCGCTACCACCCTCGTCACCACCACCACCACCGCCCCCGCCATCCTCGTCAACACCACCACCACTACCAACCTCGTCACCACCAACACCATCACGTCTCCACCACCACCACGTCACCACCACCACCACCACCACGCCACCATCACCACCACCATGGGCCATATTCAAGAAATTTTCTCGACGCGTTGCGTCGCGGCGCGGCATACAAGAATCATTTGAAAACACTCCACCAGTTGCGCTCAACTGGTTGCGTTGAGTCAGCTGATTGCATATCCCACCTGATTCCGCTCTGCCTTATTCCATCCTATTTCTTCCCAGACCATTACAGGTGAGTTTTCAACACAACCGAGAGTAACATGCATAACTTGTGAATGCACACGTGTCATAATTAAGGTAAAATTAGGTGCAGGAGGCCTTATATTGCTGTGAGAAGTGGTGACGAGGGAGAGCGGCTGTGGTGGAGGTGGTCCGCCATATTGCTTTGTGGTGACTGGCGGGACGTTCAAATGTACGCACAAGCATTACTCAGGCCCATTTTTTCTTCCTCAATGCCTCAGATAAGTGGCAAACACTAACAAAGCTATTATTTTAATGGCATAAATGATAGATTAGGCTAGTAAAAGGAATTAGATAGGTGTAAAACAGTCAAAATACTGATGCCGCCTTGGACTCGCATGTGTTGGTACGCCTGCTTTTGCATCCACCGCTTGTGTTGGTACGACTGTCAAATATCCACCGGTCGGGCATTTCTTGCAGATGCCACCAGTGGAGATACGACTGTGGGGAATCTCCACCTGCCGGGATTTGACGAGCATTCTTGCATATAGCCCATGTCACCACCTCCACCACCACTACCCTCGTCACTTGTCTTGTCTTGTCTTGTAAGATTTGTCACCAATTCATTTTGGTGACGTGGGCCTTTACTGCAGTATAGGCGGCCCACAGCTGAATTCGGGTAGTCAAAATTCGACTGTTCAGTGTGAAGACAGACCAGCGAACTCATGACATAGGGGAGTTTGACATACCCATATACGTATAGTGATGTGTCAGATGCACCCCTCTGATTATTGTTGCTGCCTGTCTTCGGTGCCGTAATTATGTATGTTTTTTTTTTTTTTTTTTTTTTTTTTTTTTTTTAATAAATTAAAATTAGGAGTTTTTGTTGGTGGTGGTGCGGCTCTGATCATTCTTTCTAGTGCCTCAAGTGGTGTTTGCAGTATGATATGTTCTTTAGTTAGAAAGTGTAAGGTTTTCGGGGAGTCCTCAACGTAATGTTGGAGAGGTGTTTCTGTCTCTGTCTGGCAGTGACCCTCGTCACCACGTACTATTCAGGACGTGGACGAGCACGCTGCCGGTGGCCACGTCGCCGAGGGAGCAAGTGTAGTTGCCGGAATCCTCGGGGCTGGCGTTGGCGATGAAGAGTGTGGACACGATCACCGCGCTGCTCATGTCCGTCTTCACGCTGAGGGGAGGGATGAAGGGAGGGAGGGAGGAAGTTTGAGAGAGTAAAAAATGTGAGTAGTGAGTGAGGGTGAAAACATTTGTGAGTGAGTGAGGGGGACGCTATTCGATGAGTGCAAGGAAAAAAATCACAAAAACACAATTATATCATAACAATAAACACAAACACACACTAATAACACCTTTTCTTTTTTTCTCTCTCTCTCTCTCTCTCTCTCTCTCTCTCTCTCTCTCTCTCTCTCTCTCTCTCTCTCTCCCTCCCTCTCGCTACCTGATGCCGCCCCTGGAAGTGTC
>JACEEZ010015414.1:187263-209763 GCA_016584305.1 Chionoecetes opilio | reverse complement strand
AGGAGGAAGATCATTGGTTGGCCAACAACTTGACAGTAGATTCCTAAGTAAATTTTTTATGTAAAATTGTATAATTATTTTTGAGTTTTATAGCATAAACGTAGTATTTAAAAAAAAAAATGTTGTGTGTATTCTTAGGTGCAAGAAAAAGCCCAGGCTCTGTGGCACAAACAGAACCGAAAGCCAACCACTGCAGCCAACATCATGAGTGAGGTGTGCAAGAAGCTGAGGACCCCATACGTCACACGCTGGAACTCCATCTATGACTCCATGGAGGACCTCAGTGAGGTACTCGATACCAAGCTGTCCAGATCAAAGTTTGCCATTTTGGTGGCAGCGGTGGGATGAATACTTCGATCAGTGCTGAAACAGTTACTTTGAAAAATATCACTGTGTGTTGGAGTGATTGTGAGGGCGACGAAATTTTTTGAAACAGAAACGAAACTTTTTGAACCAAGCAGCAGCTTGGCGAGTGAACGATCCATTTAGGAACGGAGGGAAGAGATAATTTGGTTCAAGGTCGACCGTGCTGACCGTGCACGCTGACTCAGCAGCTGATGTATCGTGACCGTGATGTATCTTCGCTACACCTCTACCCATCTTCCTCACCGTGATAAATCTAATCAAATCCAATTATTCTCCGTCTACGCCTGTTTCCGAAGAGAGAAGCGATGGTGCAATGAACGGACGTTAATGAGTGTTTAATTGAGAATAATTATTCCTATTACCGGCACCCACGGCGGAGTTAAAGCTACTCATTCACTCATATACACTTACTCTCATCTCAACGCCAGAAGGATATGTCAAGAGGACATTCCCAACGTTTTTCATGTGAAGGGGGGATTATCCATATACTCGCGAGGACAACGAGGGACGTAACTTGGACGGTACCTGCAACCTGGTTCTACAAGCATCAATTAAGCTAAGTAGCTACAAGCATTTTAGCTGACTCTACAATTACACTTTATTATTTAATTACACAAACATGAGGAATTATTTTAGTTACTTATAGTTGATAGGTAATCTTATCAGTGAATACTATTTTGCCCTTAAACGTTTTCTTTCTCTACACGGGGAACTCTCATAATAGTGAAAAAGAAAACGGTACTCTTTTTTAAAGGGAACTCCCGAAACTTATCATTTATTTAACAATTTATCTTTTTCCACTTATGGAGGCGTTTTGCGTATGTAATTAACAAATTATAACTACGTTATTGTCTCACATAGTGCTATAAAGTAAGGAAGAGTTAGAAGAGCTTACTAAAGCGTATATATCTCTAGTAAAAGGGGAAATTGATGCATCAAGTAAACAGACAAAAGAATACATAGATGATTTAACCCCAGACTTAAATAAACTTTCACTGACGAGCGGTAATGAGTATTCCACTATGCCTGCTACTACTACTACTACTACTACTACTACTACTACTACTACTACTACTACTACTACTACTACAACTACTACTATTACTACTACAGCTACTTATAATACTGGTACTACTACTACCACTAATTTTCCTATCTAATAGCTGTTCCAACTCATACAATGGCGACTCACTCTCAGGCTGTGCCACCCAACATTGGGGCTGTATTTCCTACTTCATTTAAGGTGTTACCCACAGAAGCATCCGTGCGCCCATTTAGTGGAGGTGAGGAAGATTATAGTGCTTATCAATTTTTCACTCTGTGTGAGGATGTAATGAGTAATTCAGATGTATATAGGCCAGCCAATAAAATAGCTTTCATTCGATCTAGACTGCAACCTGAATCAAGAGCTCAACAATTAATGCAGAGCACAGCACTTTCTGCCCGCAAGATGGGGCAAGATTACGACCAATTCAGGGAGAATTTCCTGAAAGTTTTCAGTGGCAACCACCGTAGTGAAACAGGTAAGTCATGTGACTGACTCTATAATAACAAATTTGTCGTTGCAAACTGTATGCGATGGGTCATAGACCACTATATCTCTGGACTGTTTACGCGCCAGTGTTTTGAAATCTCCGCGCGGCATACTGGCTCCAACGGGGATCGCCAGTTTCACTAGAACGCTTGGTGTGGGAAGCTGTACTACCGCACTCATGTCCGTAACAGTGCGTTTTTTTGTATTTGTTATTATTCCGTGCATGTTTTTATTACTGTGACATAAAAGGTTGCTATCGATCCAATCCCTTGTGTCAAAATCAATTGATTACGTGCCGGTTACCTGGCACATTCACTCCTAAACATTTACAAGTGTGGGTCCTGCTATGACCTCCTCGTGAACAAGGAGACTTCACGTGAACATGCCAAGGTGAACGTACGAGTGGGTGACGACAACGATGTGGAGTTACGGGGGCAGGATGTGGTCGTCGCCCGTGAAATCATTCACAGATTTGTTGAGTCGCGGGAGGCTGGTGTGTCCCTCCCAGTTCGCTGTCTCTCTCACCAAGGACTTGTGCCACATATACAGGTGGCCTTGGAAGAAGTTTTGCTTCGGGGTCTGGTCAGGGTTGTCCCCTGCTACTGGTAACATGTAACCCAGTACAACCAGCCACATGGTCGGATCGTCGGCGAATAAACCGGCTACCCCACTGGTTCTTCCTGTGAGGAGGGTGTGCTGGACACTCAGATGGACTAAAAATAAGACCATCTTTAAGGGCAGATGAACTCACTATTGAGTCAATAGCCATCCAGCCCCAGCTATGGGTGAAATAGTGGGCAGCCTGGGGTAATCCCTACAGGGGGTTCTGCGTCCCTGGCCACGGTGAGCAGTAAGGCCAATCCCTGACATAGATTGGTTGGGGGCGGGTTTGCAACCCAACCCTGTAAAAACTAAACTAGCCACAAACATGTTAAGAGGTAGAGGCCAGGGGGCCCGAACATGCAGACCCCTCCTATGCCGATGCAGGGGAGGGGTCTGCCTATGACGAGTGCGGGGCAAAGCCCTCGGGAATCCCGCACTCTAAATCAAGTGGTAGGGCCCCCTAGCCCAACTTTTTCATATGGGGGTGGCCGGGGCGGTGCAGAGGCGGCGCCTGCCCGTCGAATCACTCCTGGGATTAACCTGCGGAGGGTTCTACGTGTGGGCTCGTGAAACGTTCTGAGCCTCTCAGACGATCATCGACTACCTCTCCTATCGGGCGAGCTCAGTAGGCTGAGGGTGGATATAGTGGGACTCTCTGAGACGAGGAGGCCTGGCAGTGGTGAGACTAGCAGTGGGGGTTACACCTACTACTGGTCCGGCATGAGCAATGGTCACCGTGTACGGGGAGTAGCTATAGGCATCTCAAGCAAACTGCAGCCGTCAGTTGTTTAGGTTACTCCGGTTGATGAGCGGATAATGCGGGTGCGGATGAAACACACTCTGGGTTTCATGTCTCTTGTTGCTGTGTACGCTCCTACCGAGATGCGTAAAACTGAAGAGAAGGAGATGTTCTACGCCAAACTCGACTCTGTATTAGACCAGTGTCCTCCTCGGGACACACTCATTGTCTTGGGCGACTTCAATGCTACTACTTGCACTGTGAGAGATGGCTTCGAGTTATGTGTTGGTCCCCATGTCTCCGGTACCAGAAACACCAACAGTTCTCTGCTTCTGAACTTTGCAAGGTCCAGAAGGTTGAGAATTGCAGGTTCTTGGTATCAGAGACCAGAGCTGCAACGCTGGACATGGTATAGTAATGCCGGAGGGGTAGCAAAGGAGATCAACCACATCCTCGTTAGCACTCGTTGGAGGATCCTCCAGAACTGCAGGGTTTACCGGAGTGCTGAGTTCTTTGGAACAGATCATAGACTTGTTGTTGCTACACTTAAGCTTTATGTCAAGTCCAGAAGAATCTCATGAGGTAACCATACTGTGTTTCATCTTGAGAAAATGAAGGACGTGACATGTGCTCATGAGTATGCGGTGGCAGTATCAAATCGGTTTGATGTGCTCGGTGCTCTCGGGGATCCTGTAGAACTGTGGGATACCTTCAAACGTGAAACTCTACAGGCTGCCAAGGAGTGTATTGGGGAGCGCCCGAGGTCAAGGCGTGGTTTTGTCTCGACGGAGACGCTGGAGAAAATCGAGGAGAGTCGCGCTGCCAGGCTGGCTGGGAACCAGGACCAGCACAGGGCTCTGTCACGCCGGACTAGAACCCTCCTGGGGAGAGACAAGGAGAGGTATGTCAGGAGTCTCGCTGAGGATGTCGAGGGTCATTTGAACGCTAATGACCTCCGACCCGCCTACCGAGCTCTGAAGAAGCTCAGTTCCAAGTCTCCTTCTCGGGCGAGTGCTATTCGAACAGCAGATGGGCGCCTCGTGTCGGACATGGATGGGCAGATGGCTCGTTGGGCTGAGTACTTTGGGCAGTTGTTCACGATGGACCCTCCAACTGAGCAGCTTCACACCACTGGGTTACAGGCAGTGGATGCCGATCCTCCCATTGACGAAACCGCACCCTCTCTTGAAGAAGTCAGAGAAGCTGTAGCAAAGTTGAGGGGTGGAAAGGCAGCTGGTGTTTGTAATATCAGTGCGGAGCTCCTCAAAGCTGGGGGTGAGGCCATGATCCACGGGTTGCATGCTGTCCAGACTGCCGT
This sequence comes from Chionoecetes opilio, assembly GCA_016584305.1. Classification (NCBI taxonomy): domain Eukaryota; kingdom Metazoa; phylum Arthropoda; class Malacostraca; order Decapoda; family Majidae; genus Chionoecetes; species Chionoecetes opilio. The sequence continues at coordinate 205,203 of JACEEZ010015414.1, read as the reverse complement.
GTGGCAATCAGGTACCATTCCTCCTGACTGGAAAAGGGGGCTGGTCGTCCCTATCTGGAAAGTGAAAGGGGACCGTCAGGACTGCAAAAATTACCGCGGTATTACACTGCTCAGCGTACCAGGCAAGGTGTTTGCCCATCTATTCCTGACACGGATTCGCAGCCATCTGGTGAAGCATCAGAGACCTCAGCAGTCTGGGTTCACGCCTGGTAAGTCAACAATGGACCGTATCCTAGCGCTTCGTGTCCTGGTGGAACGCCGACGTGAGTTTCGACAGGGGATGCTTGCAGCCTATGTTGATCTCAAGAAGGCGTTTGACTCAGTGCATTGTGAGTCACTCTGGGATCTTCTGCGACTTCGAGGGATTCCTGCAAGGACAATTGGTTTGATAACTGGTCTGTATTCTGGGACTGAGAGTGCTGTGAAGTGTGGGGCAGGTGTATCCGGCTTCTTTCCTGTGAATACAGGAGTGAGGCAAGGGTGCGTCCTTGCCCCATCACTTTTCAACGTTTGTATGGACTGGGTTGTAGATCAAAGTGATTGTGGAGCATCCGTTGGCAACACCAAGGTCACTGATCTTGTTTTTGCCGATGATGCAGTAATCTTTGCTGAGTCGCTGGAGGTCCTGGTGATGGCTCTCGAGGCGCTGCACGAGGAGGCAAAGCCTTTGGGACTTGAGGTCTCCTGGCTCAAGACCAAGGTCAAGGTGTTTGGAGACTAACTAGATGAAGCAGTACAGTCTGTTCATGCGTGTGGCGAGGACATTGAGATCTTGGAAAGTTTTACATACCTTGGTAGCGCAGTCCATAATGACGGCGGGTCACGTCAAGAAGTCTTACGGCGGATTGGCATAGCCCACGGTGTTATTGACTCGCTCAGCGGGAGTATTTGGCGTTGTCGGTACCTGTGCAGGAGGACAAAGATCCGGATCTCCAAATCACTTGTGATCCCTGTCTTACTCTATGGTTGTGAGACATGGACACTAAATAGTGACTTGAAGAGACGAATCAATGCCTTTGGTAATAAGTGTCTTCGCAAAATCATGGGGTATCGCTGAGATGATTACGTGTCAAATCAGCGATTGCACCGTGAGACTGAATCGAGGCCTATTACCTGCATAGTCCGTCAGCGCCAACTTCGGCTATATGGGCATGTGGCACGGTACCCTGAAACCGATCCTTCCCATCGGGTTATATCTGTAAGAGACAATCCGGCGTGGAGGAGGCCAAGGGGGCGCCCACAAGGCTCGTGGCTGGGGCAAGTTGATGTTTCTTGTCGAGAGCTGCTTGGTATGGGAAAGGAACCTGCATGGGAACTCGCGCGTGGTGACCCTCGGGAGTGGCGTCGTAGGGTAGGTGAGGCGACGCGCCCCCCGGCGTATGCCCCCAATGATTGATTGATTGATTGGAAGGAGAAGGCGACTAGGTATACCCTGTTTGGCTGCAGCAAGCCCAAGGCGACCTTCCAGCAGGTCATTGACACCCTTGGGGAGGAAGACGACACACATCGCGCTGTGCCAACAACCACAGTTTTCTCGAGAAGGTGTACTTCTCAATTGCGAGTGCCCTGTTCAATGCCTTCACATTTCATTACAGCATAGAAATTAATAGTGAAGTGAGTGCCAAGCGTAAAAACAGTGAAAGTGTCTTGCAACCAGAACACAGACATAAGATAAGATACTTTGATCCTATCTAGACACATTGCATGTACCAACAACAAGGTTATTGACTGTACAAAGCGCCAACACGCCAGGACGAACCTGGTGGACTCGAACCGCTGACCGAATGCAGGGACTCTACACGCAAGCTCACGACTCTACCAACCGAGCCACTCTGACGGGTGGAAGATCACAGACAAGAAGAAAAGGCTGATTGGTTGTAATTCGTATAAAACTAAAAGTTGAAGGCCGAGTGTTTTGTATTTATTTTTTATCGCCGCCAACGAAGTTGAGGGAAGTTATGTTTTCACCCCGATCTGTTTGTTTGTTTGTTAGTGTACATGATTTCTCGAAAAGTTACGAATAGATTTAGACCAAACTTGGTATACCAAGTCTATTTGGTATAAGGAAGAACTGATTTAATTGTGGATGAAATCGAATCACAACTGTTGTTTTGGATGATATCGAATCACTACTGTTGCCATGACAACCAATAGAAAATCCGATTTTCCCTATCCCTTAACATGGTGAATGAAATATTCGGGCGGAGGTATGCGCTCTACTAAGTGCCCCCCCTAGTTCATTACTGTGTTGCTTACATTCAGATGAGGCGCCTTATGTTGTGGAAAATGTGCGATTGGGGGGAAGTCTATAATCTCTGAAGGCTTGAATGGGAGAGTGAAAGGCTGTGTGATCCATTTCACTGGGTGATCTTTACTACTTATATTCTTTATTCTCTCTTTCCCTGAGCCTCTACCCTGCCCACTCTTGTAAACACAGAGACAGGTTTTTTTATAATGATGATGATGAGGTGTAGCCTGGTATAGTTAGTTTATTGTTTGTTCGTGTGTAGCCTAGTTCATTAAATAGTTTGTTTATTATATAGTGTGTTGCCTGGCATAGTGAATTTATTGTTTGTTAGTTTGTGTGTGTGTGTATATATATATATATATATATATATATATATAATTTATATATATATATATATATATAATATATATATATATATATATATATATATATATATATATATATATATATATATATATATATAATATATATATATATATATATTTAATATATATATATATATATATATATATATATATATATATATAATATATATATATATATATATATATATATATATTAATATATATATATATATATATATATATATATATATATATATATATATATATATATATATATATATTTAGATATATATATATTGCATTTAACAAATAAATTATGTTTGTTTATGTTTGAAATTGAATCCTTTCTATTATGAACTGAAAACCTACGAAAATTTGCGTCGATATCCTTCCTGGTTACCGAGTGAACAGTGAAGTTGAAAACAGGTGCTCCGACTTTGGGGCCATTGTGCAACAGACCGATATTCCGTGCGCACTCCAGATTTACAGTGGTCTATGGATGGGTCTATCTCGGCCAATACGTTAACAGAGGGATGTATTAATATTTTAACGGAGGCAAATTGGTGTAATGAACAAAAAATTAGTATAGATAATATCTCCAAATTTCTTTAACATTTGATCTATATTGTACATGTCCAGGTGAAGGGGCGTCGTGCAGCTCTTTCTTTGCCCTTCCATCCTAAGGACGAGTTAGTGGATTTCATAACAGCCTTAGACGGCAAGCTTATGGAGACAGAACACTCTACGGCTTTCACAGCCACAGTTGCGGGAGCAAATACTCTTGATCCGACACCGGAAAATTATACCTCCCAGCCTTTTTATGCAGTGGCAGCTGCGAAAGAGGCAATCATTTGTTCCTACTTCAACAAGGTAGGACATACTAGCAAGAAGTGCCTCCGCAGACGCACAGAATTGCGGAAGGCATCGCCAGTTGGTGATAGCAAAACCACAAACACCACCCACAGCTCCGAGGGGAGTCCCTCTACCAGGGGTAAACCTTCCTATTCCTTCCGGGGGATGAGACAGCAGCAAAAGCACAGAATAGATAGGGATTCCTACTACTGTGCGATTCACGGTTCGGGTAATCACAGTACCGACCGATGCTACCAGATAAGAGACGTTCGCGCAAACAATGAGCGAAGGTGGGCTGCTGGGAGAGGTAAGTCGTCGGGGAAAGACATACGAGCCTCGACGCACCATCCAGATTAACTCAACACAACTGCGAGGGAGATTTTCCTCCTACAGGCGCGGCGGATTTGTCGATTTACCACAATAGTGTGGCTGCCTGCCAACAAACAAACAAAATGGCAAAACCCACGAAGGTAAGCCCTCAAAACCTTTCCCTGTCTGTGGACACTGGAGCTACTGTAAATGTACTCTCTGAAGAGTTGTATCAGGCTCTCAAGAGGAGTGCACGTGGTGGCCGGTGGCCGGAGTAATTTGAATGTGAAGAGGGTCACAGGTTCATCTTTGAAAATAAAGGGAACAGTGATCTTACATATTAACCTGAACAAAGGGGCTCCTCCGGTTCGTATGGAGTTCTATGTAGCATCCAACTTTCAGCTCCCTGTAGACGGGCTGTTGGGTTTAGCTACGATGAAGTCTAATCGAATTGGGATAGATCCCAACAAAAATATAATAACATTTAAAGGGAAGCAGTTAAAGGCAATGGATTCTCCTATGTCTCTGACTCCCCTATATGTCAAATCACTCACGGGGAAGAGAGGCGATAAGCGAGGGACATCGACTGGTGTAGTTCCCTCAATTCATGTCTCTAACGCTCGGGTGAATCTTACAGCGGCTGGAAACTCGTGAAGGCCACGATTGTCGGTGATCATGAAATCCTCGATCGTATGGCGATGCGTGTTCTAGTGGCGGTTCCTGATGCACCTATAAACAGTGAAGTATGCCTCGATGGCCCCAGTAAAGTAAAACCATTGGCCGTATAGGCGACACTTAGCACTGTCAGCGCAGGACATGTCACATCAGCATTGGTTGTTAAGAACACAGGTGGACCAGTGCGAGTTAAATATTGAGTTTTCCTTGGGGAAGGGTTGGTGTATGATCGAAATATGGTACCTGAACCATTGCAGTTGCCTACTGCTTGTGTTGCTACGGTGCAGAAGTCCGCCGTTGACATCAAGCAGGGTCTGGTACCAACCCTCAGTTCGCTTGTCAACGTCGTGGACTACCCGGAGTTAATATACTCGCTCTTGGAACTCTTGGGTCAGTACCGAGATGTCATTGCCCTCCCCGGTGAAGCTCTTGGTGCTACCGATATAACGGAGCATCACATTAAACTCAGTCCAGGGACCAAACCTGTCTACATTCATGCTTACAGGCTACCTCATAGCCAACGGGCTATGATAGATACACATGTAAAGGAAATGTTGGAGCAAGGAGTTATTCAACATTCGTGCTCACCTTGGAACAGTCCTTTGTTCCTTGTCCCGCAGAAGGACGGAACTCTTCGCCCAGTTATTGACTTTCCACGAATGCATCAGGTCTCAGAAGATGACAGGTATTCGTTACCAGTCCCAAAAGATCTGCTCATGTCGTTATATCCGGGTAATACAATTTTGCAGTAGTTAGGACTTTTTGTCGGGATACTGGCAGGTATCCATGGCAGAATCCTCCAGAGAGGTTACGGCGTTCAGTTCCGGGAGGTCACTACGCATGGCTTCGGATGCCGTTTGGCTTGAAATCCGCGACGGCTTACTTTTCAGAGAATGATAAACACAATTTTTGCCGGTATGATAGGTAACTGCGTGTTCGCATACTTGGATGACATTATAACTGCTAGCATAGACCATGAACCTCACTTTAAAACTTCAGTCAGTTTTGCAGCGACTGTTTTCAGCTGGTCTCAATGCCAAGTTAACCAAGTGTGAATTTTTGAAAGCTAAGATTAGCTTCTTGGGCCATATTGTCGACCGGGAGGGACTTCACACCATGGACGATACAGTATTGGCCGTCAAAAAACTTTCCTCAACTCCAGAGTGTTGAGAATATTGAATAATTTTTGGGAATAGTGGGCTTTTACCGCCCCTTTATCAAAGATTTCGCCAGAATGGCATCTCTCCTAAACCAGCTGTTAAGAAAAGATGTCTCATTTCACTGGGAAGCTCCTCATGAGCAAAGTTTCGAAGAGTTAAAACATGCACTCGTGAAAGCACCTGTCTTGGCATTCCCAGAATTTTCAGCTCCATTTGAGCTATGTACAGAAGACGCTTCGGCTAAGGGAATTGGGGCAGTACTGATGCAGAAAGATGGAAGAGGGAAAAACCGTGTAATCGCGTACGCGAGCAGAATTCTTATCCCTGCGAAGGTAAATTATTCCGTTACACATCAAGAGACCCTCGGAGTAATTTGGGCTCTCAAATATTTCAAAGACGTTATTTTTGGCTATTCAATACCTGTCTAGATCGACCATGCAGCCGTTACTGAGGTATTTGAGCCCTATCCACTCCTACGCTGATGATTCTACCCTGCATTTTTCAACGTCGTTTATTAGACGTCCAACTCAACAGGAACTAAGTGATTCACGGAGAGATGCCAAGGAGCGCCTAGCTTTTGATCTTTCTTTAATTTCTGATTAGGGCAAAGCAAACCTTGTTTTGTTCAATGCCTCAAAAACCAAATTTTTTCACCTATCTACTCGACAAAACCTACCAGATAACTATCCCCTCTTCTTCAATGACACTCAACTGTCTCCTTCTTCTACAATGAACATTCTAGGACTATCTTTTACTAAAATCTGAACTGGAAATCTCACATCTCATCTCTTGCTAAAACATCTTCTTTGAAGTTAGGTGTTCTGTGGCGTCTGCGTCCTTTTTTTTCTCCCTCCCAATTGCTTGCTCTCTACAGGGACCTTATCCGCCCATGTATGGAGTATGTCTCACATGTTTGGGGAGGATCCACGCATAGAGCTCTCCTAAACAGGGTTGAGTCAAAAGCTTTGCGTCTCATCAACTCCTCTCCTCTGACCGACTATCTTCAATCTTTAAATCACCGCCGCAATGTTGCTTCTCTTGCTCTCTTCTACCGTTATTTTCATGCTCACTGCTCTTCTGAACTTGCTAACTGCATGCCTCCCTCCCTCCCGCGGCCTCGCTGCACAAGACTTTCTACTCATTCTCATCCCCATTCTGTCCATCTTCCTAATGCAAGAGTTAATCAGTATCTTTACTCCTTCGTCCCTTTCACTGGTAAACTCTGGAACTCTCTTTCTGTATCAATTTTTCCACTCTCCTATGACTTAAATCTTTTCAAAAGAAGAGTAACAAGACACCTCCCGAACTAAACTGGCTAACCCCTTTTTTTTTATTCTCTTAGTGTCTTCTTTATAGGGACTGGCAACTAAGCGGTCTTTGTGTTACCCATTTTTGTTGTGCCCTTGGCCAGTCTTTTTTCGATGTAAAAAAAAAATATATATTATATATATATATATATGTATATATATATATATATATATATATATATATATATATATATATAATATATATATATATATATATATATATATATATATATATATATATATATATATATATAGATATATATATATATATATATATATATATATATATGTATATATTTAAGGGTAGGAATTTATCCGGTAGGCTTGCACGATGGTTTCTGACGATCCAAGAGTTTAGCCCAACCTACAAATATCTGCCCGGACGTAAAAATGTGGTAGCGGACGCGCTATCGCGAAACGTTCCGGTGGTGGGGGCGGTCACAGGGGAGAATCCCGTGCTGAATTTTCACTCCATGAATTGGGCGTCGAGCAACGCAAACATTAATTTTTTGGGGGAAGGTCATCTATGCCTTAGAGTCAGACGATAAGACCTCCTTACCATCATTATCAGTGAATTACTCACAAGTTTTACTGTCCACTGACAAGGTACTGTGCCGACATTGGCCGCATAAAAGGGATCCAGTGGAACAAAATGTTATCCCGGACGTATTTGTTCCGACGGTACTCAAACTTGTGCACAATGTGCCAATGGCTGAACATCCGGTACATAATCGTACCCTAGCAACCACAAGGCGTGTGTATTTTTGGCTCACGATGCGTGTGGACATTGAAGAATATGTTGCCAGGTGTGTATCTTGTGCCCAAAACAAAGGGACGACTCCAGGACCCGTACCTATTTTAGAATACCCACCACCTGAGCAACCATGGGACGTAGTTGCTATAGATCTTCTACAGTTACCCAAGAGTCATCACGGCTCACAATATATTATGGTGTGTGTAGATCCCTTTTCAAGGTTTGTAGTCCTTGCACCGGTGAAGAATAAAACGGCTGTGACTTAGCCCATGCATTAATTACTCATCTTTTCTGCCCTTATTCCACACCATGAGTGATAATGATAATCAGCTCAGTGATAATGGCGCAGAGTTCCGTAATGCATTGCTTACGGAGATTTGTACATTGTACAATATTAAGCAGACTTTCATGGTCGCATACTATCCAAGCTCAAATGGGCTGGCAGAGCGAGTTAACAGGAAGATCCTTGACGCGTTGAGACCTGTCGTAAACAGTTTGCACGACAATTGGTAAAATTGGTTTCCCTACGTGACGGCTTGCATTAATAGTTCAGTTTGCGAGTCTACGGACAAGTCTCCTCACTACATACTTTATGGTGCGGATAAACGGATGCCATATGACCTGTTGGCCCAGCCAAATAAACCAGTGTATACATAGATAACTATCTGGATCAACATTTGCAAGTCATTACTAATATACACAAAAGGGTCAAGGAGAGGTTACAAGCTTCTCGTGCCGAGATGATGGCACAACAACAAAAGTGTGCGGATCCTATTACTATAAGAAAAGGCGATACCGTAATGGTTCAGACTCCGAGTCGGAATTCCAAGTTGGCGCCGAAATTCTATGGCTCGCGCATTGTTGTTGGTGAGAAGCATGGCAATAAGTTTGAGGTATTGGATCCATTTCTTCATACTGTCCAGATAATTATTAATGACAGGTTAAAGAAGACCAAAGCCCGACGAGACCCGGCTTTTGCTGAATGTGCTTACCTACCTCCACGCACTTCCACTAACCCAACCACCACTAACGCCAAGCACGGCTATAATCTACGACCCCGAGTCTAATTAATTTTCTTTCACATCATGCTATGTGAAATGCATGTATTGCATGTTATTTTCATCATAGATCTTCGGAAGGATCGACTGACCTTCATGAAGCTAACCTTGTTGCATGCCAACCATGTTTTAGGTTTCATTCCTTTGCATGCCCAAACCAAGCGAGACCTTGTTAATGCCTTCGGTAGGGTGTCTCAGTTATAACCAGTCGACCATAATTAAAAATAATCGACTGGGTACTATTTTGGCGCCTAACTTAATGGTTTATTAACATTAACAGTAAAAGGTTGGAAATTATTGATATTGATCTCCGACACCTTTTGAATAGTTTTGCCTTTAACTATTAACAGACCAATCAGCTTAATAGAGTGTTGAACAGTGCGATTGTGCGTTTAGAAGCTCTCAACTGACTTTATTTTCTCTTGACTAAACTTGACTAGTTTTTTAATCTTCATTCAATGTGGTCGTTTCTAATAATGCGGCGCTTAGCCAAACATGGTAGATGCAGCTAGTGGGAGAGTAACCGCGAGTCTTTTTACTAAGGAGGATTTCTTACATACACTAAACATTGGTCAAGATGAATTCAATTTGCAGCCCTTGTTCAGACAGGATGCTATTCAGCACTACTATCCGGTCTTGTAAGCAACGCTTACTATGGATGTTATTGTAGTGATTGTCCCCTTTAAATCATCTTGAGATTTTTGAGACTTATCGGGTGGAACGTTTTCAATTTTTCTGTTAATCAGACATTTACAAACATTACATATGATTACAAATTGATTTACAAATCAGACATTTGGCCTCCCGCCCAAAGCTCATTCCCCTTCCTTCCTTCCCGGCCAAAGCTCATGCTCCAATAATGGGTGCAATATCGCCTTCAATAAGGACGCCTCCCGCCAAAACCAATGCCTCGCCCATACGTAAGCAGAGGAAGAGGACGCGGCGAGGTGGTTTCATGTTTGTGTGGATTAGTGGTTTAATTCGTCGCGCACCATCACCACCACCACCGCTGTAGCCTTGTATTGGTGTATGTGCTTGGTGTTTGGTGTATTTGTCTTGATTTGATTGTATCGGTCTGTGTGTGTGTGTGTGTGTGTGTGTGTGTGTGTGTGTGTGTGTGTGTGTGTGTGTGTGTGTGTGTGTGTGTGTGTGTGTGTGGAACTTCATGTGTATTTAGAACATACAAAAACAAACACACACAAGGATCAGGATTCTCTCTCTCTGTCTATGCCTCTGTCTTTCTCTCTCACTTTCTCTCTTTCTCTCTCTCACACCATCATTGTTTACCTTTAACCTCACACAACTCATTAAATCTAATCTAACTAAATATAATCCATCACATCACCACCTTTACCACCCCTCAAACCTTTCCTTCACCGCAGCCAACACTCCGTTACTATCCTCCTCTTGGTGCACCTCGGCTAAAACGACATTAATAGTCACTGCATCATCCTCAGCAGTGTTGGTAACGAGTATAACAGCGAACAATAGCGACGAACTTTTGTAAAACTCACCAAGTCAAAAGAGAGAATTAAGACTCATTAGCTACCTTGAATACACTAATTGAATCAGCTGCAACGCTCAGTTCGGAGATACGAGGCTTTTTTTCAGTGACTTCTTTACCTTTGCTTTCGTCTATTCTGAGCCTCGAGACGCCGAGACCGAGACGCCATGACTGAGACAGCGAGACTTTCAAGTTGTAAACGAGATGGAAACTGGCGTGGAATGTTGCCTAGTTCCTTGGCCATGATTTTATGATGCCCGTCCTGTCTGTGGAACGGGCAGGAGGAGTACTCGTAACAGGGAGGAGCCACAGTATTTGTGATTATGCACGTCTTGTCTTCCTTGTTTCCTTCCTTCCTTACTTGCTTCCTTGTCTGTCTTCTGTATGTGTGTCTGCTTGTTTGTTTGTTATGAGTATCAAGTGTTTAATGGTTTGCCTTCCATACCTCGTGTGTGTGTGTGTGTGTGTGTGTATGTGGGTAATTAGTTGTATACATGGTAGGGCTCGTGTGGTGTTAAAGGGATGGGAGCTGGAAGAGAAAGAAGAGGAAGAGGAGGAGGAGGAGGAGGAAGAAGAAGAGGTGGAAAAGGAAGAGATAGATTACGACTACCAGGAAAACGACAACGACTTTGCGAACAGAAGGAAAATGCAAAGGGAGACACTGGAGGACACGAGGAGGGAGGGAGGGAGGATGGAGAGAGATACACAGAAAGATAAGATAAGATTTTCATCCAATCTAGACACTTTGCAAGTACCAACTACAAGGTTATTGACTATACAAAGTGCCGCCACGTCAGCACGAACTAGGCGGACTCGAACCGCTGACCGAATGCACAGGGACGCTGCACATTGCGAACTCACGTCTCTACCAACCTTGCCACCCTGACGGGCTACACAGAAAGAATGAGGCGAAAGAAAGAAGTGAAACTGGAAAGGGAGTTTGTTGAGAAGGTGAGGAGAATGTATGCATTGCATACTTAAGGGATGAGGAGGAGGAGGAGAAGGAGGAATAGGAGGAGGGGGAGGAGGAGAAGGAGGAATAGGAGGAGGGGGAGGAGGAGAAGGAAGAGGAGGAGGTGGAGGAGTTGGGATATGAAGGGGGGAAGAAAAGGAGAAGGAGGAGTACATAGGAATAGATAGGAATAACAGACACCAGGAGACCTATTTGTCCATAACTAGGGTATCTGTTGCACTACATACTACTAACTATCACCTACATATAAGAAGACAGTTGGAAAATAACACCATGTCCCTAAAGAAGATAGGAACATGGAAGTTTCGTAGTGAAGAATGATAGGATATGAAATATGCTAACTACATCTACCAATAACAATAATCGATCCGGGGGACTATAATATGAATTCGCAGGGCACTATCAATACCCATTTACTTTACAGTGCGCGTCAAGTCTGTTTTTAAATGTAGTTATTGTGCTGGCTTCGACAACATTTGCTGGTAACCTGTTCCATCGATCAACAACTCCTAACATTGAAATAATTGTTATGGAGATCTGTGATACAACTGTAGTGTATGCGTGTAATTAATAACTATTAACCCTGTACTTACGGATAATTGTGTATGTGAGTGTTTCATATATATAGTTTCGTTTGTGTGAGTGTTTCATATATATATTGTTTCGTTTTCAAATCTTGTTTCGGGGCCCCGAGGCCAACCTGTTGAGTTGACCAGTCTGCTATGATTAAGGCAGTGCAAATAAAACGGGCAGAAGTAACGGTTGTCTTCATCGGCCTGAGCTACAACTACAAGCTATCGAGGCCCCTTCACAGTCACCAGTGATGAATCCTGAAGACTCTGCCGCCCGTGTAGATGGCCTGGCGACGGACCTCCGCTTGATACCAGAGTTCGATGGAGCGTTACACGCAGTGGGATATGGCTGGAGAAGCTGGAGCTGGTGTGCCGGCTGCGAGGGATTACTGAGCTACACACCGTCGTACCTCTTCGACTCACTGCAGGCACATTCTCCGTCTACCAGCAGCTCAACAGCGCAGACAAAAACGACTTCAGCAAGATAAAAGCTGCGCTCATCTCCGCCTTCGCCGCGGATAAGTTTGTCGCCTACGAACAGTTTGTCACTCGCCGGCTTCAGGATGGTGAGTTAGTTGACGTGTACTTGGCCGACCTGCGCCGCCTGGCTGCCCTGTTTGGAGGAATACCTGACAATGGCCTGATCTGTGCTTTTGTGGCTGGTCTTCCTAGTTCAGTCAGCCACATCCTGAGAGCCGGTTCACGCCTAGAAGACCTGGATATCAATCAGGTTTTGAGCCGGCACGTGCCGTCCTGGTAGAGGGGACGCTGGCGCCGGGACGACAACACCCCTGGATGGCTCTGGGCGATCGCACAGGACAACTCCGGCGTCGACTAGTGTGGTGTGTCATGTGTGTAACCAACCGAATCACTACGCCCGTGACTGTCTGGCCGGGCGCGGCGGGCGCCGTGGAAGCCGCAGCAACGTGCGTTGTTTCAGCTGTAGGCAGCTCGGCCACATTGCTTCATCGTGCCCGGGAAACGGCTCGAGAGATCCTGGCGCCAGCTTCCTCTCCGGACTGTCTGTAACGAGCGCCCTGCCGACGGCTCGGTTGTTTGTTGATGGAGTAAAGTGTGACGTCCTTGTCGACACCGGCAGCACGAGGTGCATCGTGTACGCCCCCATGTGATCTCGTTGGAAGAAAGTGAACGTTAGCATGACTACGATGAGCGGTGAGCGTTGTGAGTGTATGGGGATGGGTGAGGTGCATGTCCAACTGCTCTCGGAACCGTCAGTGACAATGAGTGCGCTTGTGATGCGAACCAGGCCGCTTGGTTTTGACTTTGTTATGGGTATGAATGGTATCAATGTCTTGCGTGGTGTGACAGTGCGCTCGTTGGACGACGTAAAGTTTGGTATCGAGGAATCCGAGGTCGTGACAGCGGCGGCAACTGCCTTACAGAGAGACGTTGTTGAAAAGGACTTTGGAGTGACATATGACGTGAAAGCCCACACGTGGACTGTGTCATGGAAGTGGAGCAGTGGCACGGGGCCACCGCGACTGCAGAATACAGTTTCAGAGTATCGCGTGCCTCAAGCGGCCCGGCAGGAATACGAGAATGAACTGTGTCAATGGATCAAGGATGGTTGGCTGGTTCCGTACAGTAAGGTTGTTCACGGGCCAGTGAGAGGAACTATTCCCCTGATGGCTGTTGTGCAACGTAATAAGAAAAAAGTACGCACAGTGATGGACTTTCGTGAACTTAACTCTTATTTTGATGTGCACACCGCCGATGCGGACGTCTGCGCGGAGAAAATTAGAGAGTGGCACAGACGGGGTCAGAGAGTCGCTCTCCTGGATTTGCGTAAAGCCTACTTGCAAATCCATGTCCACCAGTCGCTGTGGTCATACCAGACGGTGGTGTTTCGAGGAATGCGGTACTGCCTGACAAGGTTGGGCTTTGGGCTGAACATCGCACCTCTCGTCCTGAAAAAGGTTTTGAGCACTGTGCTGAGCTAGGACGAGCTAATTAATTCCGCCGCCTCATCGTATCTGGACGACATACTAGTGGACGAAAGTGTGGCCTCTGCAGCGGAAGTTCAGAATCACCTAAGCCGACACGGCCTGATCTGCAAGCCTGCCGAGCGTGTGCACGAAGGAGCTCGAGTGTTTGGCATGAGAGTTTGGGGGGAGCGCCGAGGCCTCTTTTGGAAGCGGGACAACAACATCGCAGACATGCCTGAGAAACTGACGAGGCGGACGGTGTTCTCTCTGTGCGGGCAGTTGACAAGTCACCTGCCTGTGTGCGGCTGGCTGAGAGTGGCGGCGTCATACCTGAAAAGGAGTGCCAATGCGGCCACCACTTCCTGGGAAGATGAGGTCACCGACTCAAAGCTGCGCTTTATGATCGAGGAAACATTGAGGCAGGTGAAGAGATCAGATCCGGCCCAAGAACGGTGGGATGTGCAGGGTGATGAAAATTCGTTGTGGGTAGATGCAAGTTCTCTCGCGCTGGGAGCAGTCTTAGAGGTGAACGGCGACGTTATAGAAGACGCATGCTGGTTGCGACGGGATGAGTGCTCTCACATAAACCTTGCTGAGCTGGATGCAGTCATCAAGGGGCTGAATCTCGCCATTGCTTGGAAAATGAGTAAGTTAACCATTATGACAGACTCCAGGACCGTGTATTATTGGGTGAAGGACACTTTGTCAAAGAAAGCACGAGTGAAGACCAAGGCCTCAAGCCAGATGCTGATCCGCAGGCGCTTAGAGACGCTGCGGGCCATCGTTGAAGAATATGGCCTAAGTTTAGATATAAGGTTCGTGTCTTCCACCGAGAACAAAGCTGACGCGCTCACTTGGGTGCCGAAGAGGTGGCTTGGCCCTGAGAGAGAATGAAGCCCAACATCATGTTCGCCTTTTTACTGGCAGCTAGGCAATGTGTACTGGTTTGGAGATCATTACTGATGATGACACCTAAATCCTTTTCCTGCTGTACTTCCGTTTGCGATTTATTTTGCATTTAATAGTTATGTTTGAAGTTATCATTACCTATATACATTACTTTACATGAATCGGAATTGAATTTTAATAGCCATTTATGACTCCAATCTGATAGTTTGTCGAGATCACGTTGTATGAGTCCGCAGTTTTCTCTAGTATATGCTTTACTGCCTAATTTGGTTTCATCAGCAAATTTCGATATTTTAGTTACAAGTCCGCAGTCCAGATCATTGATATATGTCAAAAATAAGTGTAGGAACCAAGACCGAGCCCTGAGGCACCCCACTAGTAACATCTAACCAATCAGATGCCTCGCCATTTATTACTACCCGTTGTTTACGATTTGAAAGCCAATCGCCAATCCCTGAACGTAACTTCTCTCCTAAGCTATGTGCCCTTAGCTTGGTCAAAAGTCGCTTATGAGGAACTATATCGAAATCTCTCTGAAAATCAAGGTATATTATATCCGAGGGAATTTTAGCGTCCCAGTTTGAATAAATGACATTGAAAAAATCGAGTCGGTTTGTTATCCAGGATCTCTTATTTCGAAATCCATGTTGGGAGTTTAATATTAAGTTATTTTCAGCGAGATACGACACTATTCCATCCTCCAATATTTTCTCAAATAGTTTAACAATCACAGAGGTTAGACCAATTGGCCGATAATTACTTGCGAGGCTCTTACTCCCTTTCTTAACCGATTTTCTGTAATGTCTACGTTGCAATTTATGCCTCATCTGATTAACCTTTGATCACCGTTTGCCAAATGCTCACCTATATCGCAGTGATCAATCATATCAATGTCGGTAGTGAAAGCTAAATCTAGGATACTATTATCCCTTGTAGGCTCACGCACCACCTGATTTAAATATACTTCGTTTACCATATCATGCAATCACATACCTTCTCTATCAGCAGAATTATTATTCCAGTTTATACCAGGTAGGTTACAATCTCCACATATAATTGTATTGTTATTATTCTTGACAACTGACTTTATCTCGTCATACAGGAGGCAATCTACTTCCGCATTTGATTTGGGGGGACGATATATTGTCCCAATAGTTAGCAGTTTACCATTAAGCTTAATCTTTGCGTAGACTTAGTCATAATGATCTTGATTTACTCTATCGATTTTGATTGCTTGCAAATTATCTTTAATGTAATGAATGACACCTCCTCCTGCTTTATGCGTACGACAATTTAGGAATGTCTTGTAGTCTGGAACGGCTATTTCAGATAATAAATGTTTATCTATGGTGTTGGACCATCTCTCAGTGATACTAACGATATCTGGCGTTTCGGAAACAACGTAAACCAATCATTCATTACGCTTTAAAATAATGCTTCTGGCATTTGTGTATAGTAATTTAAGTTCCTTAATAGTTTTTGTAACCTTGCGTGAGGGTTTACCGGCAGGGTGTCTAGGGTCCACTATAACAGAGCGCTTGATTAAGTGAGTAGGAAGAGGAGGAGGAGGAAGGAGGAATACTGAAAAGCATAAAGTAGACTTAGTAAAGAAATGTGCAAGTAAAATAAGTCGGCAAAGATAGAGAGAGAGAGAGAGAGAGAGAGAGAGAGAGAGAGAGAGAGAGAGAGAGAGAGAGAGAGAGAGAGAGAGAGAGAGAGAGAGAGAGAGAGAGAGAGAGAGAGAGAGAGAGAGAGAGAGAGAGAGAGAGAGAGAGAGAGAGAGAGAGAGAGAGAGAGAGAGAGAGAGAGAGAGAGAGAGAGAGAGATGAGGATGATAAAGGAGGAAGCGTTTCATCTCGGATAGTCTTGTCTAATTCACGGATGAGAGATGGATGAAAGGATTGCAATATGTGGCTGAGGCTTCATACGACTCTAATTTATGACACCTGTTACCAATTCCATACCACCTACCTTCCTACCTGTCTCCAGCTGTCTCTATCTATCTCTCCATCTGTCTCACTATCTACCTGTCCATATGTCTCTATCTACCTGTCCATCTGTCAATATATTTACCTGTCCATCTGTCTCTCTATCTATATTTCTATCTGTCTCATTATCTACATCTTCATCTGTTTCATTATCTACCTTCCATCTGTCTTTATCTACCTGTCCATCTGTCTCTCTATCTACCTGTCTAATATGTTTAATATGTGTTTTATTAATGTTCTATCTCGCACCTGTCGGGAACTCTACCTGTCTGCTCATGTGTTCTGTAATGTCTTATTTGTTGTTGTTTCTGTTCTTATATATTTCTCTAGATGAACTCTTTTGTTGATTTGTTAATTTTTCACGACATATTATGTTAAAGCACACACACGCACGCAAGCCGGCACGCGCGCACGCACATAAAGGTAGATAATATTATCTTTCTCTTTTCGTGTGTATTTACCTAGTTGTATTCATCTAGTTGTATTTTACAGGGCATGAGCTACACTCGCATGGTCCCGTCTCCACATCTACATATTATTTTGCATCCTTACTGCTTAGTGTTGGGGGAAGCCACCACCCCGGGAGGCGGGACACAACCCCCGGCTAACACCCGGTACCCATTCACTGCTGGGTGGACAGGGGCTCGGGCTTTTAAGGAGACCGCCCAACATTCTCCGCTCCGCTCGGGGATCGAACCCGGGATTTCTAGGTTGTGAACCGAGCGTGCTAACCACTACACTATGGAGTACCCAGTGCGTGTGTGTGTGTGTGTGTGTGTGTGTGTGTGTTAATGTGTGTGTGTGTGTGTGTGTGTGTGTATGTGTGTGTATGTGTGTGTGTGTGTGTGTGTGTGTGTGTGTGTATGTGTGTGTGTGTGTGTGTGTGTGTGTGTGTGTGTGTGTGTGTGTGTGTGTGTGTGTTACCAGTGGTCCAAGTTTCGGCGATTTTCAGCCTTTTTTTTTTTTTTATTTTTATCGACTCAAAGCTAATTTAATTTTACATATTTACACGCACCATTCTGTCTTGTCTTTGAGCATTAAGCGAGTATGAGAGAGAGAGAGAGAGAGAGAGGGGAGGAGAGAGAGAGAGAGGAGAGAGAGAGAGAGAGAGAGAGAGAGAGAGAGAGAGAGAGAGAGAGAGAGAGAGAGAGAGAGAGAGAGGAGAGAAGCATAGTAAGAGGATGAGAGAGAAGAGATGGAGAAGAGAGAGAGAGAGAGAGAGAGGAGATGTGGGATGTAAGGTGAAGGTTTACAAGTACAAGCGAATAACTAAGAAGTGGAGATAGTTAATCAGGGAATGGCAGAAAAATATATATGAAAAAAAATATTAATAAGAAGAAG
>JACEEZ010015414.1:146891-172740 GCA_016584305.1 Chionoecetes opilio | reverse complement strand
TATATATATAATATATATATATATATTAATATATATATATATATATAAATATATATATATATATATATATATATATAGGTTGTCCCAGCCTCACATGGGCGATTTTTTTCTTCACAAGAATCAAAATCGCACATCCCTTTATTTAATGACACATGAAGAATGAAAAAATGGCGAAATATCATTGACTTATTAGGAGGGGAAGGGTCCCATCATCGACCTTGTTTATTTGACCCTATATGAATACCACCGATTATATCTAAGAACATCTCCCACTGTCGGGAATTGAGACAGAATTTCCAGTGGTTCATTTCGCACCACCCCCACCAACCACACAGTCTCCTGCTGTCTTGTAGCCATAACTTTACAAAAAAAAAAAAAATTATACAATTAGTATAAGGTAGAGAGTAGCCGTTCAGCAATAGTAACACATTGTTTGAGGGGACCCTTAACATTGAAGAACACGAATGAAATTAACATTGCTGGCATGTTAATTTCTCCCCGGCAGGGGAGGCGGTAGCGGAGTGGTTAGCGTCTCCGACTGGCGTTCTCGGTGACCCGAGCTCGATCCCCGAAGAAAACCAAAACCTTTCTGCACCGTCGAGTGGCCTAAGAACACCCACATGCCCTGCCCATCAACTCTACCTTCGATTGCGAGTGCATCGGAGGACACAGGGGGGCGGCATGAGCCTCTAATCACAGGCGTTACTATAAGAATCCTGCCTGCGCCACCACGGGCGAGGACCAACCATCAGAGCCCTCAAGTGAACCTCCAGAGCCTACAATCCGAGCCCTAGGTCACCACTGCCTATCGGCGCTATAGGCACAAATGTAAAAAAAAAAAAAAAAAATGTTTTCAGGAGTGGAACAAATTAGGGGTGTGGTGGGTGTGCATGACAAACTTTGGGAACTGAAAACATTGGGACACTCTAATATATATATATGTTTTTAATCAGCAATTAATTCAGTTAATACTATGAAGAATGTAATTGAAATATGTAATTGAACACTAGCTTTGCTGAAATTGTAATTGTAATTTGGAAATATTAAAATTGAGTAATTGTAATTGTAATTGTAATTATAAAAAATCCATTCCTTGTAATTGTAATTGTAATTGTAATTCAGTAGTTGGATACGTCGTCGTAATTGTAATTGTAATTGACCCAAACCAATGTAATTACTCCAAGCCTGATGGCAGCTTGTCTTAGGGAGGGACAAGGAGTGGTGGCTGGTTGTTAATATTTGGTTTAGTGTTGTTTATCGCCACCAGGGAAGCACCAGTGTTGCCGTGTAAGAGTTGGCGTCAAGGGGTGGTGTTGCTACTACTACTCAGTAATGATGATGATTGAAATAATAATCAGGATAATGATAATATGAATAATAACAATAATAACAATGATAATAACAATAGTGACAAGAACATCAATCATAATAATAAACAATAATAAAGGCAGTGCATCACATCGCGTGTCAGTGTTTGGTGGTGCTGTTCCGCCGTGACTTCCGTTCCGTCGCGGCGTCAAAACATCACGTTTGTTCTGTAGTTACGAGCGAGCGCAAAGCGCTCGCGAGTCCTCACTGGATACGGGATTTTTCTCACTTTTTAGCGGCCGACCCGACCTGACCCGACCCGACCGTCACGCTTTTCAGGAGCTTATATCTTTGGAGTCCCGCTTCCGATTGACAAGTGGTCTTCGCCATCTGATAGCCCCTTTCAATCCCTTTTATGCTTGACATGTTTTGTCTCACGTGAGGGGTCAGCATGGCGCGTGGCGCGTGCCGCGTGAGGGGTGTCAGACAACGTTATCTTGCTACAGCTGAGAAACGGCTGTACTGACCAAGTTGAAATTTGGTGTGTAGTTTGAGATCACACACCTAGCAATGTCACACAGGTCAAACTCCGGATGACGCCGCACGTACGCACGTGCGGCGGGTTTCTACGGGCTCGCTCGTCCTTCGCCGATTAAGGCGTCTTACTGGTCATATTTACGCACTCGACACACGCACACACACAAAAAAGTAAAAAAATATAGAAATAAAAACGCAAATGCATAAAAATTCATCAAAAGCTTTGTATTTTTAAACTGCTTTACAGTACACACACACACACACACACACACACACACACACACACACACACACACACACACACACACACACGCATACACACACACACACACACACACACACACACACACACACACATACATACACACACACACACACACACACACACACACACACACAAACTTTTCCTCTTTTTTCCCCTCAGCCACTCTCGTCGTCACGCCATCTTCCCCTTTGCCTTCCCTCACCTCCCATCACACTTCTATCCCTTTATCCCCTTCCCTTAACAAACCACCAGCCCTTCCTTCCCCTCACACTCTCCCCTTATTACCCCTTCATTCCCGTTCTCTCCCCTTCCTCAGCACACAGCCACACCTCCCCTTTCCACCCCTCACCCACGTCACGCCCACGACCTTCCTACCTCCTCCAGGGCGTGGTGATAGAGGTCAGGTCAGCATAGATAGATAGATAGATAGATACTGTACCGTCAATAACACTATACTCGCCACTGCACTAATGTCGCCAGGCGCCATATATTACGAATTTTAGCATCACTACTGATTCGTATGTGCCACTGAAGAAACATAATATAAACTACTGTACATGCCTCTTCAGTGGCACATACAAATCAGTAGTGATGCTAAAATTCGTAATATATGGCGCCTGGCGACATTAGTGCAGTGGCGACTATAGTGTTATTGACGGTATAGATATTTTATTGACCACAAATAAAAAAAATAGATAATACCAATGTAGTGTAGATAACATGGATGGTCTGGAAATGTCGTACACTCAGGCTGAGGCACGCAGGGTAACTTGTGGCTCCGGGGCCCCGGGGGCATCGTGATCATGGATTATGAAGGCCGCCGCGGCTGCCTCGCGAGGGCCCGGCACTATTTTTCCTCTTTCCCACTTCCGAACCCAACTTCTTGCCTTCCCTTAAGCACTGCCGGGCAAGGACATATTTCTCGGTTTGCAGGTCGGACGGGGCTTCCTCTTCCCCATCAGGAGGAAAGGATGAGGAAAAAAGTGTGGGATATATACCGCAGCCGAACAAGTTTCATTGATGGCAATTATTATTACAGCCGCAGCGCCACGCGACTCGTCCCTTCTCCCAGCGGACGAGGGCGTGCCACGTTGACTCCCTTAGGACCAGACCCGTAAGGCGCTCCTCGTCCCAGGGAACAGAGATACGTGTCTTCAGCGAGCAACAACGCTGGGTGACAAGATACTGCGTCCTTCCCACACTCCTTCACCTCGCCACACCGCCCCTTGCACCTCCAGGCCTCCCGCCACGCCAGGACACCGCCGCTACAGCCTGTCTGACACCCGCCCTTACCAGCCTCACCTCCCTCCTTCCCGTCACTCCGCCCTCCTGACTGCTGGCAAGGCTTCACGGATTTATATCTGGTACAATTTTTTTTGCGACAAGTTACTGGCTGCTCCCTCCGTGTCGGCGAGACTCCCGAGGGCTCACGGCTCAAAGGGAACAGTCCCGACGAGGCCACGGACACGGTTATAATTCTGACATACATTCCAGCACCACCACCACCACCATCGCCTGCCCTGCGAGGGGACGGATGGAGGGGACAGGATATGAACACCGACACTGCGATACTTGTAATAACACGATAAGCCACAATAACACCCCCTCCATTACCCTCCAAAGGTAGGCAGTGTCCGCGGCGCCCATGACATCCCTTCCCTTCAACCCAGATCTGAAGACACGCCAGCAAGAATCATGCAAAGACTAACAGAAAAAAAATTGGAAAAAGAGAAACAAAACTCTAAGAACAGCGCCGCCCGTCAGTCTTTAGGGGCGTGGAGGGGGTCAAGGTGTGGGAGGAGAGGTGGGGAGGGGGAAGGGGGGAGCGGGCCTCAGGTGACCCCCCCCCCCAGTGATGCCACGTTAACGAAGGGAAGCGAGGCGAGAAGCAGCCAGGAGGGGAGGTGGAAGGAGGACTGAGGGGAGGACGATAACAAAGGAGAAGAGGATGAGAGAGAGAGAGAGAGAGAGAGAGAGAGAGAGAGAGAGAGAGAGAGAGAGAGAGAGAGAGAGAGAGAGAGAGAGAGAGAGAGAGAGAGAGAGAGAGAGAGAGAGAAGAGAGAGAAGAGAGAGAGAGAGAGAGGGGAGAGAGAGAGAGAGAGAGGAGGAATAAAACGGAGCGGCACTCTATCTTAAATTCTTGACATCAATTATATTTTAATTTATTCACGGTGGATATAAATGAATAAGAAACTGAAAGAGGATCAGGATGAATATGTGAATGAGGAGGAGGAAGAAGAATGGAGATCTGGATGATGATGATGATGATGATGATGATGATGATGATGATGATGAAAACTAGATATAAAAAAACAAACAGGAGAAAAGAAAAACACAAACACCACCACCACGACACCTCAAGAGAGCTATGATCTCTTTGACCATGAAGTAAGAAGAGAAGGAGGAAGAGAAAGAGGAGAGGAGGAGGAGGAGGAGGAGGAGGAGGAGGAGGAGGAGGAGGAGGATTACATAGGATTACATAGGAATAACAGACACCAGGAGACCTAATGGTCCATGACGAGGGTATCTGCTGAACTACATACTACTAACTATCAACTACTTGTAAGAAAACAGTTGGAAAATGATACCATGTCCCTAAAGAGGATAGGAACATGGAAGTTTCGTAGTGCAGAATGATAGGATATGAAAAATACTAACTACAACTACCACTACCACTACAACTAATCGATCCGGGGGACTAAATATGAATTCGCACTATCAATACCCATTTACTTTACAGTGCGCGTCAAGTCTGTTTTTAAATGTAGTTATTGTGCTGGCTCCGACAACATTTGCTGGTAACTTGTTCCATCGATCAACGACTCTAACATTGAAATATTTTTTACGGAGATCGGTGATGCAACGTTGACCGTTTAGTTTTAAACCATTATTTCTTGTTGTCACTTGAGTTGAAAGCTCGAATAGGTTCTCTTGATTAATGACATCAAATCCTTTTACGATCTTAAAGGTTTCTATCAAGTCCCCACGGATTCTACGATCCTTTAAGGAAAACATATTAAGTTTCCGTAGCCTCTCTTCATAAGATGAATTTCGCAGAGATGGAATTTGTTTGGTTGCTCTTCTTTGCACTGATTCCAATTTGGCTTGATCTTTTACGTAACAGGGCGACCAGAATTGAACGGCATATTCCAAGAGGAGGAGGAGGAGGAGGAGGAGGAGGAGGAGGAGGAGGAGGAGGTTAAAGATAGAAGAGATAATGAAGGACACTATACCCTTCAATTTCCACCTTCTTGTCTCCTCCTCCTCCTCCTCCTCCTCCTCCTCCTCCTCCTTCAGTCACCGCCTTTAACCTGGCCTTGGGAAGTGCCTCACGCCCTTGCCTCGTTGCCCTCAAAAACACGCCCGTCATTACAACCCATTCCTTGCCACGCCTCACTGCGCCCTTCAGACCAGCAAGGGACAAAAATACACCAACTTTGATGTCTTCTTCATCACGTCAAACTTCTTCAAATAGAATGGAAACGGACATTCTTCATAACGACTTAAGAAGTGTTCGGCACAATTTTTTTTTTCTCTCTCTCTCTCTCTCTCTCTCTCTCTCTCTCTCTCTCTCTCTCTCTCTCTCTCTCTCTCTCTCTCTCTCTCTCTCTCTCTCTCTTTTCTCTCTCACTCTCTCTCTCTCTCTCTTCTCTCTCTCTCTTCTCTCTCTCTCTCTCTCTTCTCTCTCTCTCTCTCTCTCTCTCTCTCTCTCTCTCTCTCTCTCTCTCTCTCTCTCTCTCTCTCTCTCTCTCTCTCTCTCTCTCTCTCTCTCTCTTCTCTCTTTCTCCGATCACGAATAAGCCACTCTCCTTCGCGTCACTGCAATAATATGAAAAGAAGAAAAGGAAAATAAATTGAAAACAGCATGCACAAGTGAACATACAAAGAGCTTACAGTAGTAGTAGTAGTA
Source organism: Chionoecetes opilio (assembly GCA_016584305.1). Taxonomy (NCBI): domain Eukaryota; kingdom Metazoa; phylum Arthropoda; class Malacostraca; order Decapoda; family Majidae; genus Chionoecetes; species Chionoecetes opilio. The sequence goes on along the minus strand of JACEEZ010015414.1, from coordinate 166,720 downwards.
GTAGTAGTAGTAGTAGTAGTAGTGGTAGTAGTAGTAGTAGTAGTTGTATTATTATTAGTAGTAGTAGTAGAGGTAAGAGTCGAAACAGCAAAATAGAAAAAGAAAAAGAATAAACTACCGAGAGCCAGCAACGACTCCCGAACATTGGTAGGATAGAAACTTCCTTTCTTCCTTCCATGCTGAGTCAAAATGTCGAGGAAACGTTATTTTTCCTGCTGCGGTGCGCGAATTATTGACTGACTCACCAACTGGCTGACTTCACAACCAACAACCATGGATGAAAAGACTGGACTGACTGACTGACTGACCTCACCTCTATCACTATCACCATCACTACTACTACTATAGTATTACTACGACTACTACTACCACTACTACTACTACTACTACTACTACTTCTTCCACTACTTCTTCCACTACTACTACTACTACTACTACTACTACTACTACTACTACTACTACTACTACTACTACTTCTTCTACTACTACTACTACTACTACTACTACTACTACTACTACTACTACTACTACTACTACTACTACTACTACTACTACTACTTCTTCTTCTACTGCTACTACTACTACTACTACATAATATAAAGATACCTCCACCATTTGTTTATTTGCGGACTCCATTAACTGGAGGCCAGTAGCCCCAACTCTGATCGCTACTGACTGTGGCATCCAACCATAATCTACTACTACTTATCCACTACTTACTCTCCTCTCTCCGTCACCTACACTAATATGCCGCTCTCCACTACAGTGGCCTGGTAGTTCAGGCCAGCTAAATCGATGGCTGTGGGGGCGGAATATCTGGTGCCCCTGAGACATAGGAGGGCAGACCTGAGCAGGGAGAAGGAGAGACGGCATCTCATCCAGGCGACAACGTGGCTCCTTGGCTGGTGCTTCTTTTCTGCCATTACATCTGCTAGTCTTGAATTGAAGCACTTGGCCTTGGGGCCCATCCCGCCTGACGTAGTGAAGACCAGGGGTGTGAAGCTGCCGTGGTCGACATTTCGAATCCTATCTCCATAACTCCTGATTTTATCCCGTTCATTCTTTTGGTGAGCAGCTTCCAGTGGGATCCTCTGGTAACAGGCGGCCATTGGATCGAAGATTCTGATGTCCATGAACGCTCTCTGTCGTCTGGTCCAGAAACCACGAGCACTTACGTCCACTCGGGCCTCGTTCGTGGTGTTGGCCGTCTTGTACTGCACGTGTTCGCCATTCAGGGGGAGGAGAGTTGGTTCGGTGGTGACGTCGCGGCATACCTCTCTGAGCATGCTGGCCGTCAAATCTCTCACCTCATCGTGTCTGATGCACACGAATCCCCCCTTTTTACATGTCATTGTATGGTCGACGTTGTTTGGATCTCCACATACACAGGTTTTGGGAAGCCCCTCCACTGGCCAGCCATACCTCAGAGCAACGGCATCTACGAATTCTTGTTTGTTGAGGCTGAAGCCTTTAGCTCTGATAGGCAAGCATGTTAGCCATTTGGACGCTCCCGTTTCCGGTGCAATGTGAATTTTCTTCACGGTTTCGACTGGCATGACGTCTTTTAGGTGTTGACATCTTTCCACTTGTGCATTCTGTCTGTTTCTAGACATGGTTTTCTTTAGCTTCAAGACCGCATTCTGGTCTGTTTCTCCCTTTGCGTCTTGAGGATTGAGTCTTGAGTCTTGATGATTTTTTCGGTGAGGGACCTGGTGAGGTTGATGGAGTACTACTACTATTACTACTACTATTACTACAACTACTACTACTACTACTACTACTACGAACGACTACTACTATTACTACTACTACTACTTCTACTACTACTACTACTACTACTACTACTAATATATAATAATAATAATAATAACAATAATACTTCTACCACTACTAGTTTTGCTATAACGTTTCATAAACTCAGAATTTCATGGTCCCTTATGACTCTTTTATTGCTAGTTGTTATTTTATTGCTATTGTTAATCAAATGAGTGAGCGAAAGTTTTGACGTAGAATTTTTTTTTTCTCTCTCTCTCTCTCTCTCTTTTCCGGAAGGGTAATAGCTGGAGATCACGTGTCTAGCGCGTGTTCAGGCCGTGGGTGAATGGCACGTACACGAACATGAAACAAGAGGGAGGCACGCATAAAGGGAGGAGAGAGGAAATACTGGGAGGGGACGGGGAATAGACAAAGAATATAAAAAATAGGTTTGACGGTGCCGACTCTGCTCGCGCTGATTGAGAGAGAGAGAGAGAGAGAGAGAGAGAGAGGAGAGAGAGAGAGAGAGAGAGAGGAGAGAGAGAGAGAGAGAGAGAGATGAGAGAGAGAGAGAGAGAGAGAGAAGAGAGAGAGAGAGAGAGAGAGAGAGAGAGAGAAGAGAGAGAGAGAGAGAGAGAGAGAGAGAGAGAGAGAGAGAGAGAGAGAAGAGAGAGAGAGAGAGAGAGAGAGAGGAGAGAGAGAGAGAGAGAGAGAGAGAGAGAGAGAGAGAGAGAGAGAGAGAGAGAGAGAGAGAGAGAGAGAGAGAGAGAGAGAAGAGAGAGAGAGAGAGAGAGAGGAGAGAGAGAGAGAGAGAGAGAGAGAGAGAGAGAGGAGAGAGAGAGAGAAGGGAGAGAGAGAGAGAGAGAGAGAGAGAGAGTCAGATTATTGCACAGTTTCAACGCCAACACTTTCTAACACTGATGGATATGAGAAAGAAGATGAAAACTGAAACTGAAATAAAGTGTGTGTGTATTGTTGTGTTTATCTGTGCGTGAGTCAGTGTGTTGCAAGGTGAATCATGGCCTCATTGCCTCCTCTTTTAACACACTTGTCCCGCATCACTTGTCTTCAGCACACTGTCATTCCCGCCTTATAGTCCGGCAGACAAAAGTACATTTTTCTTATAACCTTGTTTTCGAGTCATAATTTTTTTTTCAGTGGATTTTGTTTGCCAACATATCCGGTTTGAAAAATATATATGTTGGCTCGCTGTCAGCCTTGGGCAATTTGAGATAATTAGCATAAAACAAAATGGCCGCCAAAATTATATCAAAATACATAAAATACCATACATCCCTTAAAAATTCACACAGAGGGTCAACCAATACATGAATTCCAGGGTATTTTGATCCAGAAAATCAATTTCTGGTATTTTCAAATTCAAAATGGTCACCGTTTTCAAAATGGCTGCCCAACAAATAAGAAATTGAAGTGTACAAATCGGAGGATGGCCCTCCCACAAAATGTCTTGGAACACTTCATGAAAGGATCCCATGTGATGAGACACAAGATGGGACTGTGGAATGGAATCTGGAGTGATATGTATATTGAGACAACTTTTATGCGATATGGCCATAGGAAGACTGGCATAATAGGCATCACAACAAAACCTGAAACACTGAAAATCTGGGCTCTTAGTCTGCATTCTTGTGGCCAGATAGTACAGGATGTCTCCAGCATGAGAGATTCTGATAGGTTACAGAGCTCAAAGAAAACCCACAAAGAAGAGGCGAAAGCTAGAATTGATGCAGATAACGCTGACAGAATAGGGCTTCGAAGAAAACTTGATATGAATATACACCCTTTAGCCCCAGAACAACACCCCGAAGGTACAGTTATCAATGTGGTTACTGGACGAATTGCTCCACCATCAGTAAATGTTGATAAAGTACTAGATATTGGCACCAGACAAATGAATGAGTTTGAAAGAAAACTACCTGATGGCTTCTATGATACAATTAAGAAGGAAGTTGAAACTATGAATGTCACAAAGAAGTCAATCAAGATGGGGGAACATAAGGTTTACGATACAAACCTGATTTATTCCCGAGTGATGGGACTACAAGCTAGTTCCAGAGATATAGATTTTAAAGAGGTTCTGTCATATGAGCTTTCACCAGTCCCCACAGCTCTCTTTACTGAATCAGGAGAAATACGAGTCTCTAAATCAAAGTTTGTCTTGAAAACCCAGACAAGGATAGATGTATCAAACAGACAGTTGACTCAGAAGTCAGTATGCACAGTCATTGATGGTTGTGCCCTCCTGTGGATTCCTCATTGACCAGCATCAAGTCCAACTAAACAGCCTGTGGTACTTGATTATGTAGATAAATTAAAAAGTCACATAGAACAGAGGCTGAAAACTGAAGATGTGTTTTTGATCTTTGACAGATATGAGGATTTCAGTACAAAATGTTCTACAAGGACCTGTAGAGGGAATGAAGGCTGCCGCGTATTTAAGTTAAGTCCCACAGCGCTTCTGCCTTCTCAGAAGCTTGCCCTTACAATGACAGAAAACAAGAAGCAATTGATCAATATTATTTGGGACAACATTCTGAATGACACATATTTCATTCAGAAAAATACAACAAAGCACAAACTTATGATAGCAGGTCAGGCCAAAACACCTGTAGAAGTAAGTTGCAGTGGTACAATTGTAGAAAGAGCTGACATGGCAACCACTCATGAAGAAGCTGATAACATCATTGTACAGCAGGCTATAGCAGTTGCTGTAGCTCAGCAGCAACCTGTCATTGTTCTTGCAGATGATACAGATGTTTATGCACTTCTTCTTTATCATTACCTGGAACAAGGCATACAAACACCAATATTTATGGAATCACCTGTAAAAGAGAGAACTGTTGTTGATATCCAAGACACTGTAAAGAAACATCAGCACATAATCCCAGCAATATTGGCAGGTCATGCTCTTACTGGATGTGATACAGTGGCAGCATGTTTTGGTATAGGAAAAGGAAAGATGTTGAAAGTACTGAAAACAGGTCTGAATCTGGATATGATAGGTAATGCTGAGGCTAACTGGCCTGAGGTGTTGGAACAGGCAACACAATTCATAGCTTCCTGTTATGGACAATCAAAAACAAATTCTATGTCTGAGGCCAGAGTAAGTGTGTGGACTTCAAGAACGGGGAAGTCGGGAGCAACAGATACTCCCAAGTTATGTTCTCTTCCACCTACTACAGAGGCCTTCATTGAGAATGTCAAGCGGGCTCATCTGCAAACACGCACATGGAAGAATGCCCTGCAACTAGATCCACCAGATTTGGAACCCACAAGTTATGGATGGATCAAAGAAAGCAGAACAAAGTTACTGCTGCCTACAACAGTCCCTACCAATGTTCAGCTAGCACGATACCTACCAATGTTCAGCCGAATCATATACTAAAGTTGATAAGATGCACATGTTCAAGTAAACAGCCAATTAAGTCCTCAATATGCGCATGTAACAAGTCGAGGCTACCATGCACAATGTTTTGTGCTTGTCAATCCTCCATTGAATGTTGCAATGATCAAACACGAACAGCAGTTGATGAGGATGATGAGGATGATTACTAACTACCTCAAGAATTATGCATTTATGCCCATAAGAAATTGAGGACTCAAATCGATCTGACTAAAAAAACTGTCAATCTTTAGTACTTGCATGTTGAACAAGTAATATTCTTATGTACTAGTATAAGTATAAAAAAAATATATATATATAAAAAAAAGGCAGCCATTTTGAAAATGGTGGTCATTTTGGATATGAAAATACCAGAAATTAATTTTCTGGGTCAAAATACGCTGGAATCCATGTATTGGTTGACCGGTTATGTCAATTTGTAAGGGAATTATGGTATATTATGCATTTTGATATTTCCTTCGCGGCCATTTTGTTTTATACTAATTATCTCAAATTGCCCAAGGTTGACAGCAAGTCAACCAAGATATTTTTCAAACTGGATATATGGGCAAACAAAATCCACGGAAAAAAAACTTAAGACCCTAAAACAAGGTTGAGCCTGGTGGCTGCCGGACTATTATGCCCCTCCCGCCACTACTAGTCCAGGAGCCATGGGGTGTTTTCATGTTTGAGAGGGCCCCGAGATCACTCACCTGATTTTGATAGAGGACCACCTGGGGCATAATATTAACTAGGGTAGCTTATCTGAAACCTGGCAATAATCTCATAAATCACGGATTTGTCAAAATTGTGCTTTCCGGAAATGACCCTCCGAATGACGGGTGAACCTCCTTTCGATCGCCATAGCACCTAAACAAAGACACTTACGGAACTGAATTACCACTCAAAAGAAAGCTGAACTTATCCGCTACAAGATTTAGCTAAAGTGAAGTTGATTACTCAATGAACGTTTTCATTAGGATCGTAAATACAAAGTTATATCAATTTTTTTGAAAAATCTAGGGTTGTAATACACAAAAAATATAATAAAATAAATGAAGTGCAAAATCTCATTTTTTATTAGTCTTTTCTAGTTTATTACACATTAGATAAGTTTTTTAAACTACCAAACAGAATATTGTAGGTTCCTGTGAATATTTAGGGTCAAATTTAAAGAAATAAAGAATTTACTCAAACCTGAGGTAAATGCCATTACACTTTCTCTCAAGTTTAGGACATGAGAAGTACAAACAGAAAAGTCTCGCTTATCTTTGCTTCCTTTTTGAAGGAAAAGTAGGTTTTTAAGGGCAGTAGTGATGGATAAGGATGGTCTTGGTGACCAAATTGGAAAAAATGTATGTCCACTCTCTTAAGTACATAAGGGAAAATCAAACTTGATTCTACACTGAGAAACTGAATGAATGAATCTTACAATAGTTTGAATGTTTGTTTGTTTGTTTGTTCCTAACAGTAAAAGGATGTAATATAAATTGGAAAATTGTTCCATTTTACGAAAATGATGAGTCCAATTTTCACGAGGCGTGTGGGCTGGGGTCACTTAGTATATAATCATCCAGCACCTATCCCTTATCTACGTAACTAGCTGTATTATTACATCCTTTGTCAGAAGCTTGGCAGCTGCAGTACTAACAACAAATTCATATTGTCTACAAACACATCGTTTAGTGGTACAGAACGTGTATTTACATGGCATTGGGAAGTCATCTGGCAGTAAGACCTGATGACATCGTTCCGGCTCAAGGATGCCATCAGCCGCGCTGTAGCCAAAATTCCTTGGTTCAAGGTACACTTTCTCCAGACAGTGTAGTTGCATGTAAATCCTGTAAAATACCCTGAGAATATGCCTCTTGATAGAACGACTGTTGGGGGTAGGTCAAGGATAGTCTTTTTGATGCTGTGTTGGAAGAGGTGATATCTAAGCTCATCCATTGTTTTGCGTTGTGTTCCAGACTTGTACACATTAACAAGAAACTCTTCTATCAATGGAGTCTATCTCAGTTTGGTGCTTTCCGAAGTTTTGGAGGTAGTGACACGGTTTGGCTTTCAGTCCAGCTGCTTTTGTGCCGAATTTGCTTGTTGAATCACAACTTGTGAGATGATGCAGTGCTGCAAGTACTTTGTAAGTTTCCGTGCCTAACCTCTCAGCCAAGATATGAAGAGGAATATATCTGGTAGTATTTCCCACATGCCATATTTTCCTACATGTACCAATAGTGCGCATCTCTCTCTCTCTCTCTCTCTCTCTCTCTCTCTCTCTCTCTCTCTCTCTCTCTCTCTCTCTCTCTCTCTCTCTCTCTCTCTCTCTCTCTCTCTCTCTCTCTCTCTCTCTCTCTCTCTCTCTCTCTCTCTCTCTCTCTCATGACGGTAACTAGCAGATGCAGAGGTGTTTTTCTCCTTTATAGTCTAGTAGTCCAGTGGACCCCACGTGCACCCCTTGGACAATCTAATGAGACCTACTTTTTTAGATGCACAAATATGCCTAGAAAACAAAAATCAATGTTAATACTGTCAACTAATGTCCCATGGGGTTCGTATGGCGGCCATCTTGGATTTCGTCGATCGCGAAATATTTGACTTTCTCGAAATTACCAATGTCCATAAAATCACAAATAATGTAGTTAAAAATTTAATTTTGGTGCCCACGTGACAAGAATAACATGGCCTATTGTAATAAGAACAATTAATGCAGTAATTGGTACAAGTTTAGTCATGGAACGGCAAAAACCTAAAAAAAGGCGGAAAAATTACTTCGGTTTCGCCGACAACTTTCAACATAAATGACAATAACTTCACTAATATACAACATACTGGTCAGTTTAACATATCACAATCATCGTCTATTATTCCCCCATCCAATACAGTCAAACAATTGACATACATATATGACTATCATACATTAATTGTTACCAATGTTACTCACCCCCCTAGTGAAACTTTATGTTGTCAAATACAACATTCGAGAAAAGTCAGAAAACAATGTTTCCTTTCAATTAAACTTTAACAAGTGATGTAGGGCAGCTAGGTACGCTGTCAGTAGAAGTGAGTAATTGACATTTGGTATAATTACAAATAACAGAGAGTCAAATCATATTAGCTTTTCTTATAATTTTAAATATACCGGTGAAAACGGAACCTGATGATAGTTAATATTATTAAACAGCTACGTATTTATCAGTCTATCATAATATAATAATATAATCATGATAATAGTCATTCATCGTTGCCATCATCAAGTCCATCATAGTCTGGATACTCCTCCTCCACTAGATCCTCATCCTCATCCTCTGAATCAACAGTCTCCAGCAAGTCTGTCAGTGACGATGGTAGGATGGGCCCACATGACCACGCTGGTCAACTTTGAGGCTCTTTTCCTTGGACCGGCCGTAGAGGGGCAGGGTTCGCTCCTGAGTGCTCACAAAACCTGGTTTCATCTCCTGAATCATGATGCCACCAGCACTGTTGACTACGTTTGAGCCATGGACATTTGTGGTGATCTTGTTAAGATTGTCCCATTCACAGTGGAACACCAGATTTCCCTCATACGTGACTATCTGTGGCGATAGATATGTTGAAACCTCATCAATAGCTTTTGCCGTAGCTGTCTCCAGTTCCAATGCAAAATCATACGACTCAGAGTGGCCCAATCGATGGAGAATGGTGGTCAGCTGCTTGCTGCGGTATAGGTGTCTGATCGTGGTACATAGCAAAATGTGTTTTGGCAACTTCCACTCGCCATTTGTCACAGCCCGACACAAATCTTGTCCAATTGACAAAACAAGGCGCCTACTTTTCTCATTTGACTCTGCTACATCGGGTGTGACAGCCAATAGAAGGTTTAGAAATCTCACCAGATGCTCAGGTAGGAGTACGTCAGTCTTGATCTGCATGTCGTCCACAGTAGGAGGCCATGGAAGCGCGGCTGTACTCTTGTGTGCTTGTTTGATTGTTCCCCGGAGAAGGAGGGCAACATCGTGGACTGTATCAGCGCTGGCCAACTTATATGCCAATGATACTGCATCAGCAACTGTTAGTGTGGTGCTGTATACCAAACAAATCGATATGCATCCCATGGCAGCAACCTTGATGAACTCTATCTTGTCACTAATATCACGGTTCTTCAGACGGTTCATCAGCTTCTCGCTTCGATAGTCCTGGTTGGGAAAGTGTTGCTGTTCAAGTTCGGTGATGTAGATGAGGCGCAGGGTGGAGAGCTGTATGATCTGTTTCTGTTCAACTATATGCTTCTGGATGTGTTCTACCACCAAGTTGAAGGCTGCGTTATGGGCAGCAGCCCTATGGGCCTGATCAGTGTCTACGTTGCGGTTCTCCTCTCGCTCCTGTGCCCGGATGCGATTTCGATATTTCATGGTGAAGGACATTCTGCATTCGGAATGGAACTGTACTTCAACGGCAAATAAGTCCTTTCCTTTCACCTGTCGGCATAGACGAGTCTTTCCCAGTTCAAGGGCCTGGGACTCGATGCTTTTCCAAGCAGGCTCTTTGTGTTTCCATGATAGGAATTTGATGGGTCTCTCGGTTTTTCCAGATACCTTTATTTCACACTTCTCGAAGAATATACATTCAGGTGGGAATAGTTGGGAACTCTCAGCAGATGACAGTTTGCGCGGAGAGTGATGCTTCGTGGACATAGATGCTACGGTCGAATCATTCAAGCGATGTAAGTTTGCTGTGAAGCGCTGGTAACATGGTCTGTGGTATCCTATCATCTCCAAGTCAACGCCTTCGAGAGTCTCTGGTATCTGAGCACACACTGCTTCCATACGGCGAGGTGAATTGAGAGGTTCAGCCATTCGATTTTCACGGATTTCATGTAGATATGCTAATTTTTCATCTGGGTTTCCCCTCACATTTCTGAAAGATGTCAAGAGACCATAATCTCGGATGTCTATTGCGTGTACGATACATGATGGGCATTTAGGGTTTTCAGATCTGGCTGATATTTTGTCGCTTTTTCGTTTCCTCGTGCTAGCCATGATTTAGTTCAGTTATATTCCACCACCAGAAAGAACTACGGATGTACCACACAGAATGTTAGGTCACTGACTTACCATCTACACTATCACTATCACCGATGCATCTAAGGAAAAGGAAAGTAGTGTTAATTCGAGAGAACTGAAACTCCAAAATGCCAGTGGTCGCCGGCAGTTTTAACTCCCAGGTTGGTAATAAGTTGGTCTACTGGAAAACAAAATATGGGCTTATTCCACTGCACTTAAAACACAAAAGTATAATATTTAGAACGATTTTCTGCTGTATGTATATTGTATAGAAGCCTGATTCTGTAAAAAATGTATATAACCAAATAACCAAGCAGGTTATAGTTGAGGAGGCGAGGTAAATGTTACTCTATGATATTATATAGTCAATAACGAATGTTTAGAAGTTAACTATACCTAGCCAATCATATGTTCCTGTTATTATTGTGTATCAATCAGATAGAAAGCCTGAAAGTGCAATGAGTCGACGCGTGAAGTCGAAATGTTTTGATTAAATTTTCCCGCCACAAAGCGCGGCATGCCGCCTCCACAATTATAACCTACTTTGTCGCCGCCTTATACGATTTCGGCATTCTATATTCTTCTTCTTTTCAAAGCATTGCTTATTGTATTTTGACAAGCGTTTGCCAAACGCAGCAGTACTGTCTTAGAAAACAGTTAGAACATTGCCCCCAATAAAACATGCTACAATATACATGTAAAAAATATATTAAGCTTTGATACTCGAGGCGAGTAATTTGCATTAAATTGCTATTTTAGAACGTTCCATCGTAATGCACGTCATCCATACAATTAGTAGAACAACAGAAGAACTATATTTTTTGGTATTCAGATGCGGTGCATCAATATTTATTTTGCGAAATTGATCTACGAAAATGCTAGTCGCGGAGGGAAAACACAGTAGACCAACCTTTGAGTTAAAACTGCCAGCGACCACTGGCATTTATCGAGTTGCAGTTCTCTGGAATTGACATCGTATACAGGTTAGCGATACACATGAGCAATATTGTATGAGAAACAAACATATATATACAATATATATACATATATGACATGACATATGGAGCAAAACAGTGTTTACAAATGGCAACTGAACAATACTAAGTTGTATTATCTAGTTGCCCATGATTAACTGGTAAAATTTAATATAAAACTAAGTTTTATCGAATGTATGTATTTGATGTAAGTAAAGTTTCACTAGGGGGGTGGGTTACATTGGTAACAATTAGTGTATGATAATCATATATGTATGTCAATTGTTTGACTGCATTAGATGGGGGAATAATAGACGATGATTTTTATATGTTAAACTGACCAGTATGTTGTATATTAGTGAAGTTATTGTCATTTATGTTGAAAATTGTCGGCGAAACCGAAGTAATTTTTCCACCTTTTTTTAGGTTTTTGCCGTTCCATGACTAAACTTGTACTAATTACTGCATTAATTGTTCTTATTACAATAGGCCATGTTATTCTTGTCACGTGGACACCAAAATTAAATTTTTAACTACATTATTTGTGATTTTATAGACATTTTGGTAATTTCGAGAAAGTCAAATATTTCGCGATCGACGAAATCCAAGATGGCCGCCATACGAACCCCATGGGACATTTGTTGACAGTGTTAACATTGATTTTTGTTTTCTAGACATATTTGTGCATCTAAAAAAGTAGGTCTCATTAGATTGTCCAGGGGGTGCACGTGGGGTCCACTGGACTACTAGACTATTATCCATGGGTCTGTCTGTCTGCCTCTCTCTCTCTCTTTCTCTCTCTCTCTCTCTCTCTCTCTCTCTCTCTCTCTCTCTCTCTCTCTCTCTCTCTCTCTCTCTCTCTCTCTCTCTCTCTCTCTCTCTCTATACGATACAATTTTCTACCTTGACTACGCTACACAACACACGTAGAAGTCGACCTGGCAATTCAGTGAACCAATAGTCGACGAAACAAATACAAAGGAAGATATTTTCCATGTCGGTGAAGCAGCAAGAGTTTCTGATTGTTTTCTTAAAAGAGAGAGAGTTGACAGAGAATATTGAGATAAAAAAAAAAACGGAGAGAAAACGAGAGAGAGAGAGAGAGAGACAGAGAAATCGAGAGAGATAGGTTCCCGATGGTTCCCGATTCCAGTTAGCGATGGTTCCCGATTCCAGTTTGCGATGGTTCCCGATGGTTCCCGATTCCAGTTTGCGATTGTTCCCGATGGTTCCCAATTCCAGTTAGCGATGGTTCCCGATGGTTCCCGATTCCAGTTAGCGATGGTTCCCGATGGTTCTTGATTCCAGTTAGCGATGGTTCCCGAGTCCAGTTTGCGATGGTTCCAGGTGATCATTCAAGGTGAGGATTTTCAGTGACAATGAAACTATGTGATAATTCCATATAGCCTATAATTCTACGTGATGATTTCAAATAATCTAAGGTGATGGTTCCAGATTCTCGTGACTTGAGGTGATGGTTCCAGATTCTCGTGACTGATTTCCAGATTCTTGTGACTTGCGGTGATGATTCCTACTGATGATTCAAGATTCTCGTGACTTAAGGTGATGATTCCTAGGGTTGATTCCAGATTCTTGTGACCTGAGGTGATGATTCCTAGCGATGATTCTAGATTATCGTATCTTGAGATGATTCCAGATTCTCGTGACTTAGTGTGATGATGATTCCAAGGGATTAGTTGCCATTTCAGGCGATGATTCTAGTTAAATATGATTTCAGGTAATTCCAGTTTACGAATTCAGTAAGTGATGATTCCAGGTGATATTCCGCTTAATGATTATTCCAGATGATGATTCCAGAAGAGTACTCCAGATGTCAGGTTAAGATTATAGGTGATTAAAAATTACAGGCGTAACGTCGGGCCTAATTGCGAGAGAGAGAGAGAGAGAGAGAGAGAGAGAGAGAGAGAGAGAGAGAGAGAGAGAGAGAGAGAGAGAGAGAGAGAGAGAGAGAGAGAGAGAGAGAGAGAGAGAGAGAGAGAGAGAGAGAGAGAGAGAGAGAGAGAGAGAGAGAGAGAGAGAGAGAGAGAGAGAGAGAAGGGTTGCTTAATCTCAATTAAAGTCTCGGTGACGGGAAGCTCTCGAGAATCCTGCATTTTATTCCCTTTCAAACGCGCTAAAGGGTTCGTTAATGACTTATATAATTTGTTGGAAAGGAGAGAGAGAGAGAGAGAGAGAGAGAGAGAGAGAGAGAGAGAGAGAGAGAGAGAGAGAGAGAGAGAGAGAGAGAGAGAGAGAGAGAGAGGAGAGAGAGAGAGAGAGGAGAGAGAGAGAGAGAGAGAGAGAGAGAGAGAGAGAGAGAGAGAGGAGAGAGAGAGAGAGAGAGAGAGAGAGAGAGAGAGAAAAAAAAAATCGGAAGGAGACGCAACAACACACACAGTCACACACACACACACACACACACACACACACACACACACACACACACACACACACACACACACACACACACACACACACACACACACACACACACACACACATTCGAGGCCATTTAGAAGCATATAAGTGGCTTTTGACACTATCGCTGCCCGAAGACCCCTTTTGTTGGCGGACTGGACACGTGGCTTTGACGTGTGTGCTTCCCTTCCTCCTCCTCCACCAAGCAGCATTGAACTCGCGCTGAAACCTTCGAATTTGGCATGAAGGTGGAGCGTCACAATTATTACACAGACGATAAATTCTTAACACAGATTCTTACACGATGGACAATTTGATGCGAAGTTAAAAAAATTATCTATACTGGTGACATTTTATATAATTTAAGTTTTTCCATATCTTCCTCATAAAAAGTGTGTGTGTGTGTGTGTGTGTGTGTGTGTGTGTGTGTGTGTGTGTGTGTGTGTGTGTGTGTGTGTGTGTGTGTGTGTGTGTGTGTGTGTGTGTGTGTGTGTGTGTGTGTGTGTGTGTGTGTGTGTGTGTGTGTGTGTGTGTGTGTGTGTGTGTGTGTGTGTGTGTGTGTGTGTGTGTGTGTGTGTGTGTGTGTGTGTGTGTGTGTGTGTGCGCGTGCGCGCGTGCTATCAGTGCTCAGTATGAAATATAAAGAGTATTTCCTTGAACACTTACTCTCCACACACTGCCTGCGTTAAAAGACTTTTTTGGACACATGTAAAACCACAAAATACTACAAAGTTAAAGATTTTTCCTTTAGAATTTCCAGTTTTTAAATCCTTGCTTCGGGAACTGACGCGCTCAGTGATATAAATATACTTCCTTTCATATTTTAGAAAACATAATATGCAAACCTCACATCAAATAGACGGCTTGATTAATACAAATTATACATATATATATATATATATATATATGAAAAACATAAAAATGTACATAAACGACTTCAAAACAAAAGATGGACAAAAAAAATTCACTTAAACCTTCCATTTTTTTTTCTCTCTCTCTCTCTCTCTCTCTCTCTCTCTCTCTCTCTCTCTCTCTCTCTCTCTCTCTCTCTCTCTCTCTCTCTCTCTCTCTCTCTCTCTCTCTCTCTCTCTCTCTCATAAAAAACGCCAAAGAACAAAAATCTAAATTACACAGCGCATAAGCGATTTACTTCACAAAATATTATAGGAACAAAAATGTTAAGGGAAAGACTATATTGCAGGGAACCCCCGCAGCGAGCCTTCCATGTTGGTGGTCCGTCTTGGCGGTGACCGGGTTTTTCGATGACCAGTAACTACCGAGTCCGAAGGTTGACGAGGCAGGCAAGGGAAGAGGGAGGGAGAGGGGAGAGAGGAAGAGGGGAGGGGAGGAAAGGGGAAGGTGTGGAGGGCTTGGAGAGAAGGTGGTAAAACGGAGGTAGAGAGAAGGAAGATGGGAGGTACTGAGGTAAATGAGGAAGAGAGAGAAAGGAAGGAAGGAAAGGGAATAAAGAATACATGGAAATATAAAGTATGTAGACAGGGAGAGAAACAGGGAGGAAGAAAGGGAGGTAGAGGGAAAGGGAGTCACGGAGAAAGGGAGATAGGGAGAGACAGGTAAGGAGAAAGGGAAATAGGGAGAGAGGAAGACAGGGAGAGACGGAAACAGGGAGATACGGAGGCAAAGAGAGAGGGAGGCAGGGTGAAGGTAAGGTAGGGAGAGAGGGAGGCCATGGAGAAAGTGAGGAAGGGAAAAAGAGAGGCAGGGAAAAAGGGAGGCAGGGATATATGAAGCTATGGAGAAAGGAAGGTAGGGAGAAAGGGAGACAGAAAGGAGAATAGGGAAACAAAAATAGTGAAAGGCGTAGAGCACAGACGAGCAGGAAGATAATGACAAATAACGCAATGAAACAGAGGAAAACCCCCAAAAAGGGCAAAAAGAAAAAACAGAAAAAAAAAAAAAAACCTGAGAAAGAAAGAAAAAAAACCCAGGAACTATAGGAAGGAAAACAAGAACAAAAAGCATAAGAAAATATAACAGGGCATACACGAGGACCATCACACACACACGCGCACACACGCACACACACACACATCACACAGACACACACACAACACACACACACACACACACACATAAACACACACACACACACACACACACACACACACACACACACACACACACACACACACACACACACACACACAAAGAGCAACAGTAATAGAAAGGAACCAGTCAACCAAGCAGGCAGAACAAACAAGCATTGCAGCAGCACAAACTTTACACATCCAAGGCAGTTCTGCTTTAAAAACAAGGCAACAGTAACTCAGGCAGCAGCACGTAAGGTAACAGCAGGCAGGCAGAACACGCCACCTTCAGGACGATGAGAAGGCGACCACTAGACTGTTTATTTACGAGGTGAAGATCCTAACCCCTTGCTGCTTACTGACTGCTATTAATTTTGATGCCAGGAGAAGGGAATACTACGGTTCTTCTAAATTTCAGCTGTATGGTATCATAGTTAACCATATTAGCAGGTAAACATATGCATAATTTTAAGCATGAGACCTTAAGATGGAATGGAATTTTCGCCTCGTAAAAAAAATATACATATATAATTAATCGTATCCCGCATGACCGAATTACCTTGAAGCATAATGTGATAATTTTTTTATTACGTTGGGCCTATAGCGCCTGTAGGCTATTATCTTCCTTCCTTAGGTTTTGACATTTTTTATTCGATTTACATTTTTACCTCTGTTCTTAGTAATTTTAATATAGGGAAGTTGTTAGCACTCTTAATTTTTATGGAGTTAATAATTTATTTGGACAAAATGTTTTAGCAGTTTTTTCATATTTATACTAATCATGTTTTGTTAACTATGAATATTTTATAAGAAGAAAAAATCTTATTTTATATTCTTGATTTATATGGATTTATTATTTCATTTTGACAAAATGTTTTACTTATTTTTATATGTTTGTCATGTATTGTTGATTATGAATATTTTGTGAAGAAAAAAAATCTAAAAAATTTGTACAACAAACCAAAAAATTAATTGTGTCGAGCATGACATCATTCTTGAAATTATTCAGTCTTATTCCCACCGAAGCACAGAGAGAGAGAGAGAGAGAGAGAGATAGAGAGAGAGAGAGAGAGAGAGAGAGAGAGAGAGAGAGAGAGAGAGAGAGAGAGAGAGAGAGAAGAGAGAGAGAGAGAGAGAGAGAGAGAGAGAGAGAGAGAGAGAGAGAGAGAGAGAGAGAGAGAGAGAGAGAGAGAGAGAGAGAGAGAGAGAGAGAGAGAGAGCATGACCAGATAATATCTCTTAAAAGTCACAACGCTCGCCATTTGTCCTTTCTTTGCTCCCAAAACAGAGGTTTCCGCCGTGAGCGATGCCCCGGAAAGGTAAACTTAATTACGCTGATTTATTTTTCGCCGAGTCCTCCTGTGAGAAATCTACCATGAATCTTCTTTAAACTTGACGGCTTCCTTCCTTCCTTCCTTCTTTTTGAGTCTTCTGCCTCCTTTCAACAGTCCCTCCCTCCCTCTCTCCCTCCCCTTCCCACACTTCATTCATTCATTTTTATCCCTCATTTTTTCCCTACTCAATCTTTTCCAATAAGATTATGATCGATGGGAGGAAATCTTTCAAAGAGGAGCGAGAAGCGTTTCTGCCGTGTTAAGATAGTGTGTGTGTGTGTGTGTGTGTGTGTGTGTGTGTGTGTGTGTGTGTGTGTGTGTGTGTGTGTGTGTGTGTGTGTGTGTGTGTGTGTGTGTGACAGAGCTGGGCGTTGCGGCACCGAGTTGCGACTTTGCGACTTTGCGACTTTGCCGCACTATGAATTTCAAAGTCGCAAAGTCGAAAGTCGCAAACGTTTTGAAAAAGTCGGACTAAGCAAAGTCGCACCGCCAATTTTCCGCGACTTTTGCCCCGACTTTGAACAGGAACAAAGACGACTTTTTTTAAAGAAATTGCCGCGGCATCAGCGCGGCATTCGGAATGCGGCAAAGTCGTATGGCACTTGACCGTATACCGGTTGTATCGTTAATTCACTTAATTGCCACTCGGCACTAATAGAATAGGTTAAACAGTGTAGGTACATTCTGACATGATTCTGTCTAGCAAGTGTGGTCGATAACTAGTCAACCACACATGATATGTGCTTGGGCAGAACCAAGGATCTTTGGCAGACCGCAGAATATGTGGGCAGCAGCAGCGTCAGCCTGGCCACCCAGAAGTGCAGGAACCCGAGGACATGAAGCCCGCCTCTTCAACAAGTTGTTTGCTAGAGGCCCGGCCAACCAGCAGCAGGATGTGAGGGAGGTCCTGAGGAAGTCCATGGAGGAGTGAGTGCCCTCTAAAGGCGAGCTGGCCTGGTCCCTCTTCCCCTACCAGCACAGGGAGGTGTGGGTGGACTTATTCATTAGGTAAAATACCCCCCTCCCCAGCTCTGCAGCTGTAGAGAGGCTCTTCAGCACGGCCGGGGACGTCCTCAGGGCCAAGAGGTCCTCCCTGGAGGAGGTCAACTTTGAGGAGCTTGTGTTCCTCAAAGGGAACATGGACCTCCTGGAGGAGAAGATGGGCCAGGAGGACGTAGAGGAGGAGGAGGAGGACCTGTAGATATCAGTTTAGGCTGTGTTTGAACTAAAAAATTAATAAATATGTGTTTTTCTGCCTTATAAAAGCATGTTCCTGTTATCGCGCTAAAGTTTACTTTGTAATTTAGCGGAGTCGCACCGGGAAAAATAAGTCGCAGTCGCAAAGTCGCAAAGTCGCAAGTCGCACTGGGGGGGCCAAAAATAGAGTCGCAGAGTCGCAGTCGCACCAGGTCCGGCGGCAAAGTCGCAAAGTCAAAGTCGCACCTGAAAAAATTAAAGTCGCGCCCAGCTTTGGTGTGTGTGTGTGTGTGTGTGTGTGTGTGTGTGTGTGTGTGTGTGTGTGTGTGTGGGGTGTGTGTGTGTGTGTGTGTGTGTGTGTGTGGTGTGTGTGTGTGTGTGTGTGACTGTGTGTGTGTGTGTGTATGTGTGTGTGTGTGTGTGTGTGTGTGTGTGTGTGTGTGGTGTGTGTGTGTGTGTGTGTGTGTGTGTGTGTGTGTGTGTGTGTGTGTCTGTGTGTGTGTGTGTATTCATCTAGTTCAGTGGTTCCCAAAGTGGGCAAAGATCTGAGTGGGTGGTGAGGCAAAAGGGGGGCGGTAGGGGGCGACAGGGTGGCATTAGGAGCAGTTAAAAAATAACATCTTGTTTTTTACAAAATCTGAATGACAAAATATATGTCAAAACACTAAGGTAAAGGAACAAATATGCAGTTTATAGAGAATAAAACTTGATGTCAACAGTGAGGAAACAGGAGTGGCAGAGGAAGTACTGATTTCAATACAAAGTGACATTGAGCTGAGGCTTAAGTTCAAAAAATCATATCAAGATTTTTGGTTAAAAAAAAAAAAATCTGACTTCTATCCAGTATTGTGGAACAAGGTCAAGGTGTACTTTATTGCCTTCCCAACATCATATTTAGTAGAACGGGGCTTCAGTGCAGTCGCCATGCTTATTTCCAAGCAAAGAAACAGACTGAAAATTACTGAAAGTGGGGATCTACGACTTCTTCTTAGAGAGCTCCAGCCCGATGTTGAGAAGCTGATATCCCTGCACCAGGCACATCCATCCCATTAACAATAACTGTGAAGACAATGAACTATGTTACTATGGTTACTGGTGAGATGTTGATTTACTCTTCCATGTTGCTGACACAGCTAAAACTGCTAAATAAATTGGTTTACTAAATTAGGTTTTATTTGTTAAATACATCTTTGTGTTTAATCTTGTTGTTTTCAATTTGAAGCATACCAAAATAAAAATAAAAGGTGTATTTGCATGTGTGTATGAGGGGGGAGGAGGGGGCGCTAGGAATCCACCTGTAAGCCAAGTAACCCGCCCGCCAGTCTGGAAAAGTTTGGGAACCACTGATCTAGTTGTATTCATCTAGTTGTATTTTACAGGGCCAGAGCAACGCTCGTATGGCCTCGTCTCCATATCAACATTTAATTTTCTCATTCATCTTTTTAGTGTTGGCCGAAGCCACCACCCCGGGAGGGGGGTCACAAACCCCCGGCTAACACCCGATACCCATTCACTGCTGGGTGGACAGGGGCCCGGGTTTTAAGAAGACCGCCCGTCTGTCTTCGCTCCGCCCGGGGATCGAACCCGGGACTTCTCGGTTGTGAGCCGAGCGGTAACCTACATACGGAGTTCCTCTTAAATTAAATCCCCTAATTAGACTC